>JAVJIF010030894.1:0-481963 GCA_038442645.1 Agave tequilana
ATGTTTCCTAAGAAACAAGCCCCTAAGAAAAATGTTCATAATGCTCATGCTCATGTTCATACCACACAACCTTTACATCGTGGCAAACCCCCAAAGCATGCTCACACTTCACACACTCATCATGCATTCATGTATGGAAGAGTGTTCTCATGTTCACATTGTGGGCGGAAAGGACACTTAGCCAATTTTTGCTATGATAGACTAAGTGCATCTTTTCATAATGTTTGGGTTCGAAACACTAACTTTCAAGGACCCAAGAAAGTTTGGGTACCAAAGTCAACAACTTTGTTAAATGATATAGGTACCTTCCAAAGCCCAACGACGTAGAGGATTGTGGTATCTTGATAGTGGTTGCTCAAGGCACATGACTTGGGATATCAACAACTTTGCAACCCTATCAAGATACCATGAAGGTGGCACCGTCACCTTCGGAGATGACGCCAAGGGTAAAATCATCGGTATTGGTAATGTAAAACTTGGCACATCCTCTTTAATTGAGAATGTAGTTTTAGTTGACGGCCTCAAGCATAATCTCTTGAGTGTTAGTCAATTATGTGATAAAGGTTTTGATGTAGTTTTTGATAATGTTGTTTGTAAAGTAATTGATAGAATTTCTAATGCTTGTGTGTTTTCCGGTTTTCGTGAAAGTAATGTTTATATGATAGATATGTTAAATATGTCTTGTAATATAACATGTTTAAAAGCCCTCGATGACGACTCTTGGTTGTGGCATAGAAGATTAGGCCACATTTCTTTTGACCACATATCTAGGCTTAACACAAAGGAAATGGTGAAAGGTATTCCTTGTTTGAATTTTGAAAAAGACCGAGTTTGTGACGCATGTCAATTTGGGAAACAAACTAAGTCTTCTTTCAAGTCAATTAAGGATATCATGACATCACGTCCTTTAGAGTTAATCCACATGGATTTATTTGGCCCTACACAAACCAAAAGTCTAAGTGGGAATAGATTTGCATTTGTTTTAGTTGATGATTTTTCACGTTTTACTTGGGTTTTCTTTCTTGAGCATAAAAATCAAGCATTTTCGTATTTCCAAACTTTTAAGAAAAGAGTTGAAAAAGAAAAAGATGTTTCGATTTTAAGAATAAGAAGTGATAGAGGAGGTGAATTTATTAACCAACCCTTTACCACTTTTTGTGAAGAACATGGAATAAAGCATGAACTATCTTGTCCTAGAACTCCACAACAAAATGGAGTAGTTGAACGGAAAAATCGAACTTTGCAAGAGATGGCTAGGACAATGCTTAGTGAATACGGTCTACCACATTATTTGTGGGCCGAGGCCGTTAATACATCATGCTACATATCAAATCGTGTTTTCTTGTGTAAAAATACTACAAAAACCTCTTTTGAAATGTACTTTTCTAGAAAACCAAATGTTTCATATTTCAAGGTTTTTGGATGCAAATGTTTTGTTTTAAATACAAAAGATAATTTAGGAAAATTTGATCCTAAATCTTATGAGGCTATATTTGTGGGTTATTCTAGTACTAGTAAGGCTTATAGAGTCTTCAATAGGTCATCATTGACTATAGTCCCAATGATGACCTATTGAAGACTCTATAAGCCTTACTAGTACTAGAATAACCCACAAATATAGCCTCATAAGATTTAGGATCAAATTTTCCTAAATTATCTTTTGTATTTAAAACAAAACATTTGCATCCAAAAACCTTGAAATATGAAACATTTGGTTTTCTAGAAAAGTACATTTCAAAAGAGGTTTTTGTAGTATTTTTACACAAGAAAACACGATTTGATATGTAGCATGATGTATTAACGGCCTCGGCCCACAAATAATGTGGTAGACCGTATTCACTAAGCATTGTCCTAGCCATCTCTTGCAAAGTTCGATTTTTCCGTTCAACTACTCCATTTTGTTGTGGAGTTCTAGGACAAGATAGTTCATGCTTTATTCCATGTTCTTCACAAAAAGTGGTAAAGGGTTGGTTAATAAATTCACCTCCTCTATCACTTCTTATTCTTAAAATCGAAACATCTTTTTCTTTTTCAACTCTTTTCTTAAAAGTTTGGAAATACGAAAATGCTTGATTTTTATGCTCAAGAAAGAAAACCCAAGTAAAACGTGAAAAATCATCAACTAAAACAAATGCAAATCTATTCCCACTTAGACTTTTGGTTTGTGTAGGGCCAAATAAATCCATGTGGATTAACTCTAAAGGACGTGATGTCATGATATCCTTAATTGACTTGAAAGAAGACTTAGTTTGTTTTCCCAAATTGACATGCGTCACAAACTCGGTCTTTTTCAAAATTCAAACAAGGAATACCTTTCACCATTTCCTTTGTGTTAAGCCTAGATATGTGGTCAAAAGAAATGTGGCCTAATCTTCTATGCCACAACCAAGAGTCGTCATCGAGGGCTTTTAAACATGTTATATTACAAGACATATTTAACATATCTATCATATAAACATTACTTTCACGAAAACCGGAAAACACACAAGCATTAGAAATTCTATCAATTACTTTACAAACAACATTATCAAAAACTACATCAAAACCTTTATCACATAATTGACTAACACTCAAGAGATTATGCTTGAGGCCGTCAACTAAAACTACATTCTCAATTAAAGAGGATGTGCCAAGTTTTACATTACCAATACCGATGATTTTACCCTTGGCGTCATCTCCGAAGGTGACGGTGCCACCTTCATGGTATCTTGATAGGGTTGCAAAGTTGTTGATATCCCAAGTCATGTGCCTTGAGCAACCACTATCAAGATACCACAATCCTCTACGTCGTTGGGCTTTGGAAGGTACCTATATCATTTAACAAAGTTGTTGACTTTGGTACCCAAACTTTCTTGGGTCCTTGAAAGTTAGTGTTTCGAACCCAAACATTATGAAAAGATGCACTTAGTCTATCATAGCAAAAATTGGCTAAGTGTCCTTTCCGCCCACAATGTGAACATGAGAACACTCTTCCATACATGAATGCATGATGAGTGTGTGAAGTGTGAGCATGCTTTGGGGGTTTGCCACGATGTAAAGGTTGTGTGGTATGAACATGAGCATGAGCATTATGAACATTTTTCTTAGGGGCTTGTTTCTTAGGAAACATGGCTCTAACTTCTTCTTATCAAACTCACTACACTTTTCAAAACAATACCTAAGGAATCTATTCTTTCCATAAGCATTGTAATCTCATTAGCATCAACAAAGGGGACTTGCCTTTACAAGAAGTCTTGTATTTATCAAATTCATTTTAGTGGAAACCAAAGTAGAATGCAAGTCATTATTTTCTTTTGAAAGATTTACAACTTGAAGACTAAGAGATCATTTTCCTTTTTCATTTTTAAATACTTTTTCTTTAAGAAGTCATAATTATGAGAAAATTCTACAAAAGCTTCTCCTAACTCATCCATAGAAAGTTCATCATTAGGAGAAGTGGAAGGGGTTACCTTGCTTGTGCTTTCATTTGCCATGAAGCACATGTTGGCGGAATCAATCTCCTCCTCGGATTCGCTCTCGGAATCCCATGTAGCTTTCATTGCCTTCTTCTTGTGAGGCTTCTTGAGGTGGAGGGCTTCACTTTATCCGGACACTCCGCCACTATGTGTCCCGGTCTTTGGCAATTGAAGCATATGATCTTTCTTTCTTCTTTGCCTCCTTGCCATCTCCTTCTACCTTGGAATTTCGCCTTGTTGTACATCCTCCGGACATTCTTGACAAGAAGTGAGAGCTCTTCGTCATCTTCTTCTTCATCATCTTCGTCGGAGTGTGTGGATTGGCTTTTGAAGGCTATAGTCTTCTTCTTGTAAGGAGCCATGTCCTCCCTCACTTTCCTCTCCATCTCATGGGTTTTGAGGTTCCCAATGAGACCAATTAGCTCCATCTCCTCCTTGTCATTGAGTTCCTTCAAGGTTGTTGCTTTTACTTCCCATGAAGGAGGAAGAGCCCGGATGATCTTTCTTACTCTTTGATCGTATCAATAACATCACCTAGAGAAGAAAGTCCATTAGTAATCTTTGTAAATCTTGTAACCATATCATCTATGGTTTCATTTTCTTGCATGCAAAAATTCTCATATTGGGACCGAAGAAGGTCAATCTATTTAGCCCTCTTCACTTGTGAGGTCCCTTCATGTGTAACTAGTAAATGTGTCCAAATTTCATATGCGGACTTGCAATGAATAACTCTAGCTATGTCATCATCATTAAGGCTTGAAGTAGTGCATAGTGAGCCCTAGCATTGGCATCAAATTCTTTGGTCTCTATTTGGACCAAGTGCATTCACATCCGGGGGGTGCACTAAAGGGTTTGGTCACGGCCTTTGCAACTCGACTACCTAGAGATTGCAAGAAAACGGTCATCTTAACCTTCCATATGGGAAAGTTAAGTCCATCAAACTTAGGGGGTGTCTTAATACCATCGGCCATCTTTACTAAGTGAGAATGAATGAAATGATTAGCAATATTAGGATCTTTCTAGGGTTGTTAAGCCAAGAGCCTAGTAACCAAGCTCTGATACCAATTGAAAACACCTAGAGGGGGGGTGAATAGGTGTAATTGCTAATCTAATGATCTTTTTAAAACTTAATTGAATGAGTGATGCAACGATCTCTCAAAACACGACTAAGAGCCGAATACCCCGTTAGAGGTTCTGAACTCCTTCCTCCCAATTTCCCTTAAAATGGGTTAGAGGTGCGCAATGCAACCGTGTTGTATGAGATATGATCGAACAAGTAAAGAATGAAATGCTATGATGAAATACACATAATCAACAACACAAGTAAAACAAACAAGAGAAGATTGCACAAAGAAAAGGGTTAGTTCTCAAGCAAATAATTGAAGATAATATAAAGCAAGAGAAATGTAAAGTAAGAATAACGCAAGCCAATCGCAAACACAATTGATTTGTTTCGAGGTTCGAGCCACCACTCTAGTCCCCGCCTTCACCTCCGTGAAGGGTTTCCACTATCCACCGAGGATGCCGTACAAGTTTGGTCTACCGAAGACCCAAGCCCTTAGCTTCACAACTTACAAAGAACTCCACCTAGGAGTTGTCTCCACAAGAACAAGGATCACAAGAACAATAGTGATCTCCTCAAGATCACAAAACTCTTTCTCAAACTCTTTTACAACACTCTCACTCTTTTTACAACTTCTCTATAGTATGAGTAAAGGACTTTTTGGCTCTATGAAGTGTGGTGAGAAAACTTCAGTTGTAGAGTGATATTGGCAATCAAACACAACTGAAAAACAAACTTTAAAAGAGTTGGAAATGAAAGCTTTGAAACAATTTTCTCTTTCTCTTGAAAAACAATGAAAACTAAGGATTTTTCTAAGTAAATAAACAAAGACCTATTGCCCTCTATTTATAAGGAGAGAATAGGTTAAAACTCTTTTCTTTTCACCTAATTTGACCTGCAAAAAGCCTCCAACAACTCTCTAAAACTCTGATAAAGAAGACAGAAAAAACAGATTTTCAGACTTGACCAAAGAGGAAAGAGCCGTTG
Organism: Agave tequilana; assembly: GCA_038442645.1. Classification (NCBI taxonomy): domain Eukaryota; kingdom Viridiplantae; phylum Streptophyta; class Magnoliopsida; order Asparagales; family Asparagaceae; genus Agave; species Agave tequilana. Next base: position 5,506 of record JAVJIF010030894.1, read on the forward strand.
GCCAGCAGCAGGCTTGGCGTCGACCGGTCCGGTTGACCGTCTCCTCAAAGGAAACACCGAGAGTGGCCTGCTTACAGTCGGTCGACCGGGCCGGTCGACGACAGACGTGCACAAACGTGCACGTCCTGACACAGGCGCCAGTCGACCGGGCGGTCGCCCGGTCAACCTGAAACAGGGAAAACTGGCAGGATTTTGAGTTGGAAAATTTTGTGAAAAAATATTTTGAGATACTTATAACTAAGTATTATGCAAAAATAGTCTATACACATGTTTTAAACAAGATATTCAATTTGTAACAAGTTTGGATACATGTATATATAAACTTAGGCATAAAACTTAGAAACAAATATTTTTAAAACATAGAATTTTGTAAGGAAAAATGTGTGTGTGTATCCTAGAGCCAAATATCATATACTCAAACTTTAACATTCTATTCTTACAATGTTCTAAGGACCTTTAAGGCTTCAAGAAGGGCTTTCTCCACTTGATCTTCAATTTTGCATCTTGAGCCCGATTTGAGTTATCTTGAGTCCAAGTCACCTTCCTTTAGGGAAGAAAACACCTATGCAAGATAGCAAACCTGAAACACACTTAAACAACAAATAATATTAGTACAAATAACTAATATATTTTGTAATCATCAAAACACACTAAAGTGTGATTGTAACCTTGGGCCAACAACTTAAAGGTCTGCAATGTTAATGTTTATCACTATTTTTATTTCAGTCATTTTGATGACTCATATTCAGTAATCAACATGCTAGCTAGCTGCAGACCAATTCATAATAGAATTCTCACATAAATTGGAGTTAGATTTAAAGTTCTAATATATATCTTATTGTAGTTGGCTCTGAGGTCTATTTAAAGAGTTGAAATCTCTCATAATTGATAATCTTCATGTAAAGATCAAAAGTTAGAATTTTAAATTAGTTTAGCTTAGGTTTTTCTTTTATTTTTTGTTTTTCTTCGTTAACCTACATTAAAGAGAGATTCCTGGGAGTGAGAGAAAGAAGGGCTATATTAAAAGTGACATCAATGTAAGTTTCTTCTTTTTTTTGTAGTATTTCTATTAATCAAGGGTTGCTTTATCTTTCTTCTGTTTCTCTTAGTATTTTTTCTTTTGTGTATGATTACTATCCATATGAATCTTCAAGCATAGGAATAACCTTATTTAGGAGTGCCATTGATAATTCATGATAAATAGATTTGCTTTCATAGTCTGTATTATTTCATGCACTTTTTGAGCTTTGATGATGTAATATGGATAGAAACAGGATTCAATCTTATAGAATCTACTAAACCATTGCCTATGATCTAGGGGAAGTAATCATCCAAATAGATAAGTTCACTTTATCTTCTGTCTTTCTTTTTAATTTCTTCTTCAATAAAAGCACCAAAACTATCTTCCTCTTTTTATTACCTTCCCAACTTAACATAAATTTCTTTCTTTCTCTTTTCAAAAATAAAGAAGAACCATTTAACTAATTTAGTATTTAAAAATGATACCGAAAAGCTTGCATTGTATCCCTCCTTGTGTATCATGATCCGTATAGCCATTGCTACTGCGGCTAAATCACGAAAGTCAGAAAAAGCTTAGATTTTAGATTCATTTTTCACAACTCTGGTTTTTTCGACAAGCAGTTAACATGAGATCTTGCAAGGTCATGTTCAATTATTTGGTTACGAAAATTTTAAAGTAATTAAGGTTAATGGTGAGTTCCTACGAACTCTTAATGCACTGAAATAGGCAGCAACTACTGCACCAATCAGACCTCCACCGGAACCACCACCAGGAGGTAATATTTTTTTATTCCCTCTTTATTTTCATACATACGCACATTCATGTGCATTGAGGATAATACATGAGATAGGTGTGGGGGAGGGTTTTACTAACTTAAGTTTTTCTTTTTTTAGATTCTTTTAGTATTTTCTTCTAAGATTAGGACTTTTTCTTTTGCATAGGACTTTTTCTTTTCCTTTTTAAAACTTTTTTAAATGAGGAAAAATGATTTGATCTATTTTTTTGTAAAAATTAAGTTGATCTTAGGAATTAAGGGAACCATATTTTTGATTTTTTAATTTTAGTCAAAATAAGAGGACTTGTTTGATTTCTAGGTTAAGGAGAAAGTTAGAAAAAAAATATTGGTCTTGACTTTTACCTTAGTAAAATATGCATTTTGCACATACTTACACACTTGGAATTCAAAACAAAGACTTAAAAATGTCATAAAAATTAATTAAGCTAGGTAATTTTGTCTTATAAAGCATAATTATTCACGCATAAATTTGGTCAACCAAAATAAAAGTAATAAACTCTCTTAGCTTTGTGGCCTTATTAACTTGAGTTTTTAAGCCCGAGGGGTGTTTTCTTACCTGGTACCCTAAGACTGTCTGATTTGGGAGTCACTGGCTAAAGGCTCGTTACATGAGTAAATTAGAAAGCATAATAAAACTAAGGAATAACTTGCACATAAGTAAATAAATAAAGGCATGAGAGATGGATTTGGAGAATCTCAAAAAAATTCAAGATCACAAAGTGCATATGATTTAGGGTAAAATAAGAGACTGAATGAAAAATACATTTTAATTCCCTACCTTTAATGATTACAAGTTCTTGATTGGAAACTAAGTTTATGGATGAATAGTTTGATGAACCTATGACTTTTTATCACTAAAATTTTTGCAAAGATTTTCTCTCTTCTAAAATGAGTTTTTGAAAATACTAATACTTTGTTTTCTATCTTTTTGATTTTGATGGTGTAATCCACTGAAAATCCTCAGGAGACTACAACTCCTCCTCTAGGGATAACTTAGAGATTTAAAGACTTACTGTAGATGCTCAGTACAGTCATGAGACATGCGAAAGTGGCCTAATAAATTTCATTGTCTTAGTTTCTCTTGTTTTCCTCGAAGATGAGAAAAGATAGGTGTAATGGTGTGATTTATAATTAATTCTTCATTACTTACTTGCACTCTTTGATCTATTTTTCAATAAAATCTTGCTATAATGAGTTTTTGTTTAGTGTGTGAAGGTTATAATGAATAAAAATAAAATGGAGAAAATTATCTAATGAGAACCATTTTTGAGAATTTTCAAAGATTTCTTGCAGCACAAGTAAAAGAGCCCTTTGTTCTAGAAGAACTATTTAAAGGCCAAATTGAAGATCAAATCTGTTCGTGCTACATGGCACATAAAAATTAATTATAAATATAAACATCATCTCTCATCCAAACAAACAAGTGTCCAAACTATCTAAACCATTGGCCAGATATTGTCGTGGATCTGTGATTGGATCCGCGGTAATCTCAGGGCCAATAGCCTGAATTTTTACACTTGCCTTCGTTTCTTGGAGCCCAAGCCACTATTGCCTATAAATACAGATCCAGCGCTCAGAGGAGAGAATCCCCATTTTTGTTTTATGATTCCTAAGGTTTAGTTTATATTTGTTTTATATTTAGGGTTATATTAGGAGCATTTTAAAGAGAGATTCATAAGAAAATAAGAGAAATATTGTAATAGAGAGTGACAATCTAATACAAAATGACTCATTTATTTTTATAATTTCTTGATCTCATTTACTTATTTCTTTACTTGCTTTCTTCAACCATGAGCAACTAACTTCTAACTCTCATGGCTAACTTCTAACTACTATTCACTAACTTGCTAATTCTATGGTGAGAAATTGACCCAAGTGATTCACATGAGCATCCAAACTAGTGCCTTGCTCTATAGCAAGAGTTATTGATGGCTCATGATAATGTGGTTCTAAGTTCTAACTTGCTAACTTACAACTAACTCTCTTATTTCATGCTTGCCCTTATGGATGTTGATAATTTAATGTTTATATTAGTTTGCTTGTGATGCAAGTTTGGATTTTATCCACTCAATTTTGGCTTATACAATCGTGCACTTGCTTATCGTCCCATGCTCGCTTTTAATGGATCTTAATGGGTTAATGTTCAAGTTACCTTGTGAAGCAAGGTGAGAGAAAATAAACCATCTTATTAGCCATACTTTAAAACTCTTCTAGTCGCAAGAAGACTACCTTGGGCCAATAATCTTATTGAGACAATCAATACATCAAGGTTAGCAAGTTAGTGTGCTAATTAATAGTAAAGTTAGTTATGAGTTTGTCTTTTATTTTGATCTCTTTTCAAACCCCTCTTTTTCCCAAATCACCATGTTGTCCTCTTATTTTCCTTCTTCTTCCTCTCTTTTTCATTGTTTTCTTTTTTACTTTTTTATTTTTCATTTGAAATAAAAGAAGAAACTCGTTTTCTGATTCTTGAATTACTGAGCAACCTTCCTTGTGGTTACAACCTGCAAAGGCACTATTGCTATTTTTTCAAAGTATTAAGAAAAGTCAAATCCACACAAGCACGATCTTTAAGTTTAAAATATTATTTTCTGTGTTTCAGTTTTTATCTCAATCAGCAAGAAGTTGGAGATAGCAGAGATCTCCCCTCCAGTGTGCTAATCCTAATACAAAAAGAAAAGTAAGAAAAGCAGTAGGTCAAAAGACTTGACCTGTCGACAGCCCTTCTTTAGATTATGGACAGCCTTTTCTGAGAATTGAGAATTTACAGTCTTGTCGGCTGGGTCTTTCACCTATCGACAGCCATATTATATATCAGGTGTTTGAGTTTATTTAGGATTCTGTTTCGGCTCCAAAACAGATTCTGATTTGATTTCTCTTTTCTTATTTTATTTTAAATTGTAAATTTAGATTTCATAGATAGATTAGGATTCTTTTAATTCTTTTTATTTACTTTTAGAAATAGATTTCATTTTTCTAATAGGAGTTGTACTCTTTTGTCAGCCTATAAAATAGGCCCTTGTATTTTTATTTTTAATCATCTTTTATTCAACTTTTATCAATAAGTTTTTGAGTTTTTCTCATATTTGCTCGCGGATTCAGCTCGTTCTTGCTCGTGAATTCAAGTAGTAACCCCTGCCTGAAGATCTCTTCAAGGTTTGTTAGCGCTAGAACATGCAAGTCGCTCGTCTTCTTTGCTTCCCCATCTGTGTCTAGTAGTATCAGAGTTTCGACAACTTTTCAACGATGGTAGAAGATAACGAAAAATTGTAAGGCTTTTCCGCAAGGATGGGTACAACTAGGAGGAGAGGCTACACCATCAAAGGGATGTCTCTTAGGATTGATAATCGAAATCTAGTTGATGGTACATACCAAAGCGGACAAGATCGTCAACCGTATCAACCACCATATCAACCATCACTTTATCGACCTCCACTACATCATCCACCACCAAGGATCATCTATAACATTCTCAATTTACTGAATTTTTCTACAAGGAGGAATCACCCATCTATCAGCACAATGATTATGAAGAACATATTTCCTAATTCTATCCGAGACAAGGAGGACGATATTCAAATTTTGAAGAGTTTTCTAATTCTATTCCTTTTTTGATGGGAGTTCGATGTTCAGTCAACCTTGCTTTGGATTGAAGAAGTTGATAATTTGTTTGACATGGAGTATATTTCCATGGAAGATCATTTTGTTTATGTTTCGTAAACTTAAAGGAAGGACTGCGGCATGGGGGATTGATTTCAAAACATGCGTATGTACCAAGATAAGCCACCTATAAGAACATGAAACCGGTGAAAAGACTCTTACAAGCCCGTAGCTTTGCTCTGGAGGAAGAGAAGAGATGGAAAATCGACCACGACCGTGTTTTCCATTGATTTTGAATGCAGAAAACTTGACAAAATTTGAGAAGAATTACAAGTAATAAATAATAAAAATTATAAGTATCTCTCTTCTTTAAATTGCTGAGAAAGTGTGCTAGTGGAAGTCTGGTCAGCATGTGATCACTTTATTCCGTTGACGATGCGAGTGATCAAGTCTTCGGGTCTTCTATTTTAGGAATTTTCTTTTCACCTGGTTTCGAAAATCCTTTGAGAGCGAAAAATCTTGAGGGTATTCTCACCCTAAAGAGAAATAAAATTCTCTAAGAGAACTCAGAACATAGAGAGTGATCTTGTGAACTTTTTAGCCCAGCCAGCAAAATATTCAAAAGATCAGCCTTATGAGAAATCCCCCTGAGCTTCTCCTTGCAAAGGTTATTTATAGGCTCCATGAGGTGTAACTGCTCCCCTAAAATCGGCAAGGTGTGTCAGTTTAGCTTCACACCCGAAGCTAGAATAGCTTTGCTGTGAAGCTAAATGTAGCTCGTGCGAAGCTGAAAACCAGCATGCGAAGCTAATTAGCCAGTTTGCTTGGGGTTGTTACACACTCCCCTGATTCGTTCCACTAAATAAGAGATTTCTCATAATCTTCTCCAATTAATTAAGGAGTAAAAGGATCATGGCAATAAACTACCAAAAAGTGATATCAATCGCATTAATCTTGTGCTGAGATTTTTAAGTGGTCAAAAATGACCATAAGAGCTCGCAGCAGAGCTAAGCTTCATGCGAAGCTGAGAAAAAAACCCACAATGGAGCTAAAGAAGGAGCTTGCAGTGAAGCTAGAAAGAGCTTGCAGCGAAGATAAAAGATAGCTCTTTGATAGAGCTTGAGTTAGCTTCAGAAGTGAAGAGAAGAAATGAGCCTACAGTGGAACTACTCTAAGCTTGCTACGAAGCTAGAGCTGAGCTTGCAGCGAAGCTAAATTTTAGCCTCTTGGGCTTCTTGAAAAGGCAATGCTTAGTTCACTGTCTGTTTCACTAAATCAGTGGAGTCCAAGTCACTGGTTTATCAATCAGGGATAGACAAGTCTTCAGCCTATTTGTGACTTGTCTTTAGAAGTGTTGACAAGTTAAATATTGTTCGGACCGGTTACAGAGCTGCCTTGGAGTACGTCTTTTTGGAGTGTCAACGACCACTCATGAGATTTTATCGGTCAAATTAGACTGCAATGGCACATCAGCAACCACTAGAAGAGCAGTCAACCATAAGAGATTCATCAAACTTTCAAGCAGTTATTAACCAAGCATAATCTCTCAACGAAGTCATGAAGCCTATGCCACCTATTCCTAGATAAAAGGAAGATAAGACACAATTCGTGGCCGTATGAAATCAAGGTGAATTCTTCATAAAATCAAAGGAAAAAAAGCAGCTAAGAGCGTTGCTTTAGAAGATTCTCAATCGTTGAAATTCTCGAAGAGGTCGACAAATTACAAGAGGACTGCAAAAGAGATGGGATCAGCAAGCTCAAAGTATTACCATCCATGGATAATAATCATCATCATGGTACGATTATTCTTCATGATTTCGATGATCTTCATTTTGGAAGCAAGCCAATGAATTATAGGAGCATGGTATATGTGTATGGTTGGATAATAGAAGAATGCTAACCAATTGGCATTGATTACCAACCGATCTGAGATAATAATTACATTAAAGATTCGATGACGCAACTCTACATTGAGTTTAATGAAGATCATCAGACGAATCAAGATTTGGGACCACACTTTTCCCCAAGAAGAGTTTGCATACAACAACATGGATCATGGTTCAAAATGGAGTTCCTCGTACGCTAAAAGAAATAGATTTAGTGGAGAAATCTAATAAGAAGTATAAAGCAGTCGTTGATAAGAAGAAGCGAGAGAAACTCTTCAAGGAAGAAGATATGATAATAGGATATTTGAGGAGAGAAAGTATTCCAACTTAAGAGTCCCTACTGAGCAGTTATAACCTGATGGAAACTCGACGACGAGTTCTTTTGAAGAGGGAGGGACTGATACTAGAAGAGAAGTAAGAAAAACAGCAAACCAAAAGACTTGACCTGTCGACAGCCTTTCTTTGGGAGTTGACATGCTTTTCCTAGAAATTGAGAATTTTAGTCCTGTCGACTTGGCCTTTCACCTGTCGACAATTGTATTATGTATCAGATGTCGAGTTTGTTTAGAATTCTATTTTTGGTCCAAAATAGATTCTAATTTGATTTCTTTTTCCTTATTTTAAATTGTAAATTTAGATTTCTAGATATTAGGACTCTTTAATTCTTTTTATTGTCTTTTAGAAATAAATTATAGTTTCCTAATAAGAGTAGTACTCTTTATAAGCCTATAAATATGTTTTTGTATTCTTATTATGTAATTATCTTTTTTCAACTTTTATCAATAAGCTTTTGAAATTTCCTCATATTTGCTCGTAGATTCGAGTTATTCTCTTGGCTCATAGATTCGGGTCATTCTTGCTCATGAATTCGAGTAGTTACCCCTACTTGGAGAAATCTTCAGGGTTCATTAGTGCTAGAATGAGATCTAACCTGCGTTGTTCGTCTTTTTCGCTTCTCCATCTGCATTAGCAGCAGCAGATTACCCCTTCAGCGCGCCAATCCTAACAACTGGGATACGATCTCAGCGATTACAATGATAAGCAGACTCAAACCAAATAGTTGAAGATTCACATCTATTCACATCCACTCCTCGCTAATATCAGGTACAAATACTCCTTCTCTAAAGAGAAGGAAGTCACTTCCCTAATCTTCAGAGCACATACCACACTATGCTAACAGAGTTTCTCTGTCAGTTTACCACCACTACACCAACAGTTTCTCTCTATCGGTCCTCTTCCCTTTACCGACTATTGATTCTCACGCCTAAGGGTCTTAGGCTGGCACCACAGGTGTTCCTAACCTAAAAAATATCTTTTTCTCTGTGTGCTCTGACATGTTCGATCAGGAGTGTCCAGTTGCTTGTGGCAGAGTTTTATCCACCACATAAACTTTTTTATTCTAAGAAAATTTTTGTCTTCCTTAGTATTTTGAGTTTTTGTTGTTCTTTGTTACAAAAACTTCCATATACCACTCCAACTATTTCAAATTTACCTTGAATACCTAAAAGTCTAATTATTTGTTTTACTTGTATAAATTAAATTATCTTGCAAATGAGAGAATTATAAAATGCCCCAATGTTTTTTTTTACTCGTATATGTATGTTAACCAAGAGAGAGAAAGTCAAGAGTGATCTTATGGCCCACTAGTATTTTCTTGAAGTCATGTTACTTTAAAGTCTTTCTTCTTTCTTTCGTTTTCATCTTCTTGTTTTCTTTTCTATAATAGGCTATATCTGGAGTAAATGTAATTTGTTCCTAAGCTTCTTCACTAATCTAAAAATTAAAACTAACTAAAAGATGTTTATAAAACTCATAAGAAGAATCTTGAGATAAATAACGCGTGAAAGATGAAAAGTTATATACACGACAAGACAAGGGACAATGGAACATTAGTGCTTGTGCTTAGCAACTACCATCCATCATTAACGATAACAATTCCTTTATAAATTGTGAAAGCAACAATATGAATATGGGAGGATCAAATGTAAACCATTGTAGTAATTCACAAGTCAAATAATTTGCTGACTAACAATATCACGGCCTTTATCATCAAATGCTATAAATATTATATATTAAAACAATAGGCTAATTATCAACAGAGGTGTCACGCTCGTCATCAGTAAGCAGAAGATACTGCAAATGCAGTCGGTGCAACTGGCATCAAACGCGAGGCTCAGACTCATGCTTTTGAAATAGAACGCGAGACTGAGACCTGCGTTTCTCTTGCTGGGCATGAGACCCGCGTCTTAACGCCCAGATATAAGGTCTGCGTCTTACTGCAAGAACGCGAGACCCGCGTCCACCTTTTGGCCAAGCTAAAATGCAAGGTCCGTGTTTCTCTGTCAGAACACGAGACCCGCGTTTCTCTGTCAGGCCAAAGCATGCACCAGAACACGACTTTCGCGTTTCAACTCTCAAACGTGAGACTCGCGTTCAAAAGCAAGGCCTGCTCAATTGCGACCTTTGTGTTTCAACACAAAAATGTGAGGTCCGCGTCTAGCCTCATCAGGCTGAAAACAGAGCTGAACCAATAAGCCCTCACCCCATGGGCTCGAGGTTAGTTCTTCAGACCCTCGCAAAGGATCTGAGAGACTACTTGACAAAGAAGCAGAGTATCCATCAAATCACTCCCCAATGCTGCTGTGAGTGACTCATCACAATAGTATTCTCTAAGTGCTATTGTAGCTCTCATACGAGCAAACAGTTGATCTTCAATCGGTTGTCAGCAGCCCCACCCTCTAAATCAACCAAGAGGTGTCATTCCCATAAGAAGAGATCATTTTTCAATGTGGAGTACACTGAGGTGACTTTCAACATGGTGGGTCCAAGTATTACAGCAAGTAAGTCAAAGGAAAGCAGCTGGCCATCAGTTATTAGAGTCTGATTTTGAACCTTCTTCAGGCTTGAAAGAAATACTAATAGAACCTGAAAAAATTTACCAACATACTCGCATCCAAACTGAAACAATTATCCCGGTAGACTACAATGCTCTGGCCAAGAGAATTAAACTAAATGATGAGCACTCTGCTATCGCAGAGTCTCAGTCGTCCAATCCTTACATGGAGAATGAGGCCTTTGTACACATGGTCAACACTCCAGAAGAATTGGTTCAAGTACAAAAAGAGCAGTTCGATATGCACCAAGCCCAGCAAGGGTCTATCAATGACCTTAAGAATATGCTTGTCTCTTGCTTGACAGGAAGAAGAAGAAATCCTAGAAAAAATCGAGGTCTCGCGCTTCCTCCAGCAAGTGCAAAGGCAAAGAGAACAAGGGTGAAAACTCTACATCTGAAAACATTAAGAGTAAGAACTTCAAATTACCCTCGAGTCTTCATCTAAAGAGGAAAGGAATTCAGAAAGCCAGGATAATCCAAGCAGATAAGTGAGCTTGAAAAACATCTAGAAGCTCTCGCAAACTGAAGTAATTTGAAAGAAGCAGGCGTGATCAGGCCATATCCGGTGGAATGGGATGCCGCTTCATACCTTCCCAAGTTCAAGGTACCGATCCTGCACAACTTTAATGGTAAAGGGTCACCGAATCAACATATATACTACTTCAAATCCCAAATCGAGAATGTAGTATTGAACGATGCCATCATGGCTCGTTTGTTCATTGGCACCCTCAAGGGGTAGCCTTGAATGGTTCATGAAGCTTCCCATTGGCTCTATGAAGATATAAGCTGACCTCGAGAAGCTATTTTGGGCTCTATTCTTCGAAGACGATACAGAGATGTCGATGCCAACTCTCCTTGCAACAAAGTAGAAGAAAAGAGAGTCCATCAAGTTGTTTATAGAAAGGTTTCAGAGTATGATGCTCTGATGTCTGAGTAGCATGATGCAATCTACCCTGGTAAAGACTTGTCGTCACAATCTGCAATTCACACTTCTAGCTCAGATAGAAGTGGCCGAGTATCGCACTTGAAAACATTTAGTACTAAAAGGCGAACAAGCGGAGGAGATTGTCGCTAAGGTTAAGGCCGAAGAAAAGAGAGTAAGCCAAGACTAGAGAAACGAATGCAACACGCTCCAGAATCATCTTCTCAATTGAGAAGAAGAGACACTCTCACAATGAAGGTTAAATCTTCTTCCAAGCCTAAGCCGGCTAGAGGGAGCAATTCTTCAGAACAGGTGCGAGCCAACAACTAATATTCCTTCAAGGATGAGCGCATCGTCTCCCAGTATAAGTTGCTTCACAAAAGCAATAAGCTTAAGATACCAAAGGCAAGGCATCATGAAGAGATGAGTAAGACAGATGACCCAAACTACTGCTTGTACTACAGAATGCTCGGACACCCCATAAAGAGTTGCTTCATAGATGTCCTCCAAGCTCTAATTGATGCGAATGTACTCAAACTCCGCCCGAAGCAAAAAAAGGTGACTACCAATATGACATCCTCGGTGCCTCTTCAATTTGAGACTACAAGCCGACGCCGGAAGCGAAGCGACTCGACAGAGGTCTCCCATTAGCACTAAATAGAGTGGCTTCCATCCCGAAAGGGGAATTAAGGGTAATCAATACTTATCATCACAATGAGAAAGAGAAGGGTATGGTCTCCATCACAACTCCTTAAGGAAAGAACAAGTGGGTTCACCCTGATCTCGTCAAAAGCCAGCAGTGGACTACTGTTACCAACAGAAAGGCCAAAGACAAAGGAAAAACACTCTTTTGCAATGTGGTGTGTTCTTTCTCAATTTAAGCTGAGACAGACTTTGCCTCTCTTACTGATTCAGAGGAGGAAGAAATTATATTTGCTGCAGAACAGAGTGCCCCTCATGTGGCTAGAATCTGGTCTGGCCAGTAGTACTTGAAAAAGTAAGATAAGGCAGTGCTAAGCTCCTCTAAGCCAACCAAAGGACCAACCAAGTAATCCTAAGCAAAAAGAGCTTCGGTACGCTAATGCTCTACAAAAAGACAAAGTGAAAGGGTCATCAACGTCTTTTTGCTTTGATATTTTAACTCAATTGGCCAACATCCCTGCCAGAATCGCTCTTTATGACCTCTTGAGACTCTCCAAGTCAACGAGAGAAGCTCTCAGAGAAGCCCTAGCCTATTTAGAGTCTTTCATCGCCCAGATTCTGGCTAAACACAAAGAGGAGGATGACTCGAGTCTAAGACATTGACTCATGATATTGTGTAGGATGATTTCGAATCCCCACAATTCTCTTGGTTACAGACTAAATGCATGTTGAATAATGGAGAAAATGGGATACAACCTGACAAAAAGGTTTGGTTGAACTTTGCAAAGAAAGACGAACATTGTTTCGATCTTTTGTCCCTAAAGAGAAAGTCTCTGATTACTATCAAGAAACTCAAAGAGAATTAGGCAATGTATCAATGCCAATTCCATCAACTTCAAGTCTGAAGAATCTGAGAGTACACCTAGAGGGGGGGTGAATAGGTGTAAGGCTAATCTATGACAAATAATATGAAATTTAAAAACTAATTGCAACACATTTAGTGTAACCAAAGAGTGTAGTGAAATTCCCGGTGAAGGGCTCTGCACTAACTCCTCTTAATTCCTCTGAATAAGAGTTGAGGTGCTATGTGAAGCTCTCTTGGTTAACACAAGTATGGCACACAAACAATAATACCAAGCATATAAGTATGAATGAGCAATATGAATGATACAAGGACAATGTAAGAGAGAAAGAGTTAGAGAAAGTGGATCAAACACAAACACCGAGAAATATTTCGAGGTTCGAGCACACAGCTTTACGTCCCCGCCTTCACACAGAAGGATTTCCACTAACTCGTCCACACAGGACTTCCCACACAAGGAACCTCCACTGAGGATTTGGGTAAATACAATTTGGGAGTACGCACTCCTCTCTCAACCAATACAACCTCTACACTTAGAGTCAAGGCACAAACAAATCACCTCTACACTTAGAGGGATAGGCACTTAGCCAAACAATGATCAACTTCTCACTAGAGGGATAGGGCTCCAAGCCACTCAAATACAATCACCTCACACTTGAGGGATTCCAACACAATCTCCACCTCTCACTAGAGGGATACAAATACCACTTCCACAATCACCTCTCACTAGAGGGATGTCAACACAATCACCCCTCACTAGAGGGATATCATAATGAATGGAAGGTTTATCACTTGGTGATCACAAAGACCACAAACCAAATTTTCTCACAAAAATAAGATCCTATAGATAGGATAGATAGATAAGTTCAAGTGTGAGAAATCAAGGTGTTTGGAAACCAAATCACAAAGAAAAATACTTGGGAAAACAACTAGAATAGATGTAGAATGAAGAACAAAACAAATATTCCAAATCTCTATTTTTCTTTGATTTTTTCAACCCTTGAAAATAAATAAAAGATAAATCTTTTTGGCTTAAAAACTCTTTTGAAAACTTGTATTAAACACTAGAAAGAATGAGAATATTTGCTCTTAAAAATCTTGTTAAAAACCAACACAAATGGGAGTATATATAGCCCTATTTCAAATCTGCCCGTTGGCAGCTGGAAAGGGCAGAATTGCCCTTCCGGTCGACCGGGCGGTCGACCGGCCAATGGTCATATTTTTAACCGTTGAGCCCAACAGTCGACCGGCTCGGTCAACCGAGACTGGATACAGAGAGCAGATCTCTCTGCCGGTCGACCGGGGCCATTTCCAGATAGCACAGCTCTTTGAACGGTCGACCAACCCGGTCAACTGGCCCATCAGCTCAAGCTGGCGTGTACGCTTGTGTACGTCAGTCGACCACACCGGTCGATCGTCTTCTGCTATGGTCGACCGGTCCGGTCGACAGGCAGACAGCCAGCCCAGCTAACTTGGGATATGAAAATTTGACTTTTTTTAACTTCAAATAAATCCCATAAAATCATATAAATACCAACAAAATCAATTCATATTAGATCTTTAAAATACAAATATGTGTGATAAAAATTCAACACATATTTCAAACTATTTGAACCATTTTTGTGAGATGGAAAATTTGCCTTAAACATAATCCGTATTTTCCGAAACTTGGATTTTTGAAATGGAAAATCGTTTTCTCCAAAACTCATATAAATATAAAAACATGATATTTAAATAACTTTGAAGCATGTTGTATATGGATAGAATCCAATATACATGTAATATAATATATCTATGTTTTTGACATTAAATCTAAAAATAAGTTTTATTTAAACACAAAACTCCAAACTAATGAAGTAGATTATAAAAATAAGTTTTTCTAAGTAGATGAAGCATAGATGTATATATAGATCAAATCTAATATACATTAAACCATGTAAAACTTATTTTGATTCTATCTATTCATGAAAACCAAGATCGGTTAAACCAAAACCAAAACATGAAACTTGTGTGTATATTGTGAATTTGAGCATATAAACACTATCTACCTTTACACAAGATCTAAACAATTTTAAACTAAAACAAACCGATGTCTTCTTATAGAACGCCGTCCCCAAGTCGACTCGATCCGAATGTGATCCACCGAGCTTGGCTCCAATCGAGTGCTAGATGTGAACTTGACGCTCGAGCTCTTGAATCACCATGTGAAAGCTCCAAAACACCTTCGTTGAAGCTAATCACCTACTAATATCTTGATCAAATATCTGAAATAGAATATCACAAGATTATTAGTAAATTATAACTACATGAGTTAATCATCATCAAAACTAGAGTGAAGGGCCTTTGGACTAACAATCTCCCCCTTTTTGATGGTGACAAAACTCATGGAGTTATATATGCATGGATTAAAGTTAAGCTTCAAAGAAGCTCCCCCTTAACTCATGCATAGCAATAAACAATAAAGATATGTCATAAATGCTCAATATAGATATGCATAAACATGCATAAAATAAGGAAATGAAACAAGTATGATCTTTTAAAATAAATACGTTCTAAAAAACAATGCTCTTAATACCAATAATGACTCTATTTTAAATAAACATGTTCTTAAAAATAATGTTACTCGTGATACCAATAAAAACTCTTGATACAAACAAAACAATAAAAGATGCTTTGATACCAATACCAATAAAAGATCCTTTTGATACCAATGGTAAAGGATAACAAATTTAAACACATATGCATATAAAAACTCATATAAAAACAAACAAATATAAACATGCATATATCAAACTCCAAAATATCTCTCCCTTTTTGTCAATTCATCAACAAAGGGGTACAAACAATAAAGGGCATAAATAATAGTTTTCTCCCTTTTTGCGTAAATCAAACAATAATGGTATATATGCTATATACATTCATGAAGAGGAGAGACGTGAAGTTAACTCTCCCTACATACATGCATTTATATGAAAAAAGATGACTAAACCCTAACCACATAAAGCATAATATGCAATGTATAAAAGGAGATTTGAAGCACCTACTACACACGTGTACTACATACCAAAGAAATTTCAATAACTTTAATATGACATACACTCAACATGAATATATATAGAGAGAAGATGTGAAGCTTCTCTTGCATATTAGCAATAAATATCAAAATGATACTAATTGAAGGATATATCAATTTAGTACTAAGGTATACATCGAAACATCATGATACCAATTTATGATACCAATTGAAACTAAATAAAACATTTTGAAGAAACCAATAAAAATTTTGATATCAATTGAAAGATATAAACATATAGGTAATCTTGATACCAATTGTAAAAATTAGTACCAATTGAAAATATTTTACACTTTTGATACCAATTTGAAAAATATAAACCAATCATTTTTTTAAACACTAAAAACATCTTGCAATAGAGATACCAAAAAGTGAATAATATCAATTAAATATTCTTGATACCAATATTAAAAATGAAACATATACTAATTGAAAATAATTTTCATTAGGAGCATAGAAAACCAAATGAAAACTAAGATATCATTTTTCAACATAAAAAGTGGGAGTAAGATATCAATGGTAAACAAAACCGATTGAAAGGTAAAACATGAATTTTCTCCCCTTTATGAAATACTAATAAAAACGATGCATAAGCTTGTATAAGATACCAATTTAAAAATAATTGACGTTAAGGACTAAATCAAACTTAGCATGTCAAAATTTGTACTCAAAGATATAAAGATATAGCAAGTACAATCAAAACATGTATATATGTATGAAAAGTTAAATACCAATCGAAATTGTATTTGAAGTTGAAGTATACATATATATAAACAAATATGAGTATACAAAATAGATATCAATTGTGATACCAATTGAAAACACAATAAGGATCAAGTGTATAACTCATCCTCCCTACCACCCATTTCATGCACATGTTTAAATAGATTTTCAATAATGCATATAAGGCATGGTTGCCCAACCAACCGCCCTTGGATGGGTAGGGATTTTTAAAAATAAGTTTGAAAATAGTTTTAGCTTAATTGAAAACTCTACCAAAATGAAGAATACGCAACTAGTTATATGATAAAATTGCAAACTAGTATGAAATCTTTCAAGTAAGGAATAAGACAAGAATATATTCTATGAAAACATGAAAATCACATAATCATCAAACACTCAAAGGTCTATAAGCACATATAGTCTCATGAAACAAATCATGAGTAAACAAAAATGATATTAGTGTATGAGTACAATGTGAAAGACAAAGTCATGGAAATAGGCAATTAAAGCTTAATATGAAATTCCTATGCAAACATGAAAATTATGAAAATCATCAAAATTAAATTTTCATCAAAATAATTCAAATTTCAAGGCATATGTCTGTTTTGTCAAAGCTAAAAGTATACATACATAACCAAACACAATTAAGTCTATAAAGAGATTTTGCATGAAAAGCAAATGACTCAAGTGTATACATGTATATCAAAAGTTTTGACAAAATAGACATATATATGAAGTTTAAACACAAACATGAAAACATGCACAAAAATAAAAAATATAAATCAAAATGCATGAATCATCAGAACTGGGCTATACTAGTACATCTAATACAAATGAACATTCAAGTACAAACATTTAATAATCTATTTGTGGCTCACTAGTTGTACAAGTATATACTCAAGTTTTAATGAAAACTAACATCTAAACATGTAATCATGAAGCATAAAAACAAAACATAAACTAATATGATCATTAGATAAATACACATGCCTTAGATCTATGATGTACATGATAGCTAAACAAATGTGAGAACACAAAAGTATAGGTCCATATAAACATGGGTGTATCTCAAATACTATACATGTATGCACTAATCTCATTATCATGGCATTTAACATAATAATCAAGAAACATTAAAACATGCTAAAAATCAATGACATGAAAAGCATGTAAACATAAATGGGAGTTAGAGATCATTACCAAAACCATGAGGGTACATCTCTATGTCTCCAAACCATGGTGGTCTTCCCACCAGACTTCCCTTGAAAGTTATACATTCAAAATAGTCAACATTATTGGAACGCATCGACCTCAAGGCACCATCACTCTCACGTCATGTGAGAGCCCATACCTACATCAAATAAAATAGGGGTGGATTTTGGTACCCATACTCTTTTGGGTCCATGAGGGTTAGCACCTTTCCTAACCCAAACAAATCTATTTGCTAAATTTGCATCATGTATTCTATCATAACAAAACTTAGCAAGGTGGCCCTTACGTCCACAATGTGTTCAAGTGTACATATGAGCATACATAGTGTTATGAGTGTAAATGTGAGGAGCATGTGTATGTCGTGGTTTGTGTGCATGCATAGGAGGAACATGTTTCTTTCGAAACATAGATTCCAAACGTGTGTGGTTCTTGGCACATCGGCTCAAAGTGGAGCCCAAACAATCAGCACTCTTCTTTAGCATACAAATATCATTTTCAATCATGGAAGAAGAGGTGCATGCAATAGGTATGCTAGATAATGAAGCTACACTAGCATGGCAAACATGTGAATCAATATCATTTTGTAAAGTAGTATTTTTCTTTGAAAACAAATCTAGCTCTTTTGAAATAGAAGAATTTTTTTTCAAAGATTCATTTTCTTTTATAACAAAATCAAGTTTTGAAGTTAAATCCTCATTTTTCTTCAAAATGACATTGCAATCATTTTTATTTTTTAAAATCTTGTTTTCATTTAGGGCAAAATCAAGTTGGGATTTCAATGAGTCCCTTCATTAGAAATCTCTACCTTTTCTTGCAAAGTCAAATCAAGTTTTGAACACAAATCCTTATTTTCTTTGTTAAGTCCAAAATTTTTCTTTTTCAAAACTTTATATTTTTCTAGCAATTTTTCACAAAAATAGAAAGTTCTTCATTCAAAGCTCGGCATCAACATGATCATCGCCAGAAGAACTAGCACAATTATCTAGTTGAGATTCCGAATATACCTCAAGGAAGTCATTCCCTTGGACCATGTTGCAATGTTGTTCGGATTCTTTTCCACTAGTTTTCTTCTCCATAATGTTTGGCGTTTGAAGCTCGAAGGTGGTAAAAGTGTTCCACACTGCAAAAGCAGAATCACCATGAGAAACCATACACATATATTCTTTATTAAGCGTGCTTCTAAGTGCCGTTAGGGCTTGTGCATTGGCCTCTATATGCTTGCTATTACCAAGATAGGATTTCTTGGTAGCGGTAAGGAAAACATGCAAACCTATGGCCTTGAGATACATAATCATAATCTTCCATATGTTAATTTTAGAAACATCAAACATAGGAGGGGTCATGAAATTCATGAGTGTGTGTAAACAATATAAGTGTGCAAATGTAAATACTAGATTAGCAAACCAAGATCACACTCCTAGGTGGTTAAATCTAATATCAGGAGCGTGGGCTCTGATACTAATTGAAAGTACGCCTAGAGGGGGGTGAATAGGTGTAAAGCTAATCTATGACAAATAATGCGGAATTTAAAAACTAATTGCAACACACTTAGTGTAACCAAAGAGTGTAGCCGAATTCCCGATGAAGGGCTCTGGACTAACTCCTCTTGATTCCTCTGAATAAGAGTTGAGGAGCTATGTGAAGCTCTCTTGGTTAACACAAATATGGCACACAACAACAATACCTAGCATATAAGTATGAATAAGCAATATGAATGATGCAAGGCAAAATGTAAGAGAGAGAGTTAGAGAAAGTGGATAAAACGTAAGCACCGAGATATGTTTCGAGGTTCGAGCACATAGCTCTACGTCCCCGCCTTCACACAGAAGGATTTCCACTAATTCGTCCACACAGGACTTCCCACACAGGGAACATCCACTGAGGATTTGGGTAAATACAATTTGGGAGTACACAACTCCTCTCTCAACCAATACAACCTCTATACTTAGAGGCAAGGCACAAAATAAATCACTTCTGCACTTAGAGGGATAGGCACTTAGCCAAACAATGATTAACCTCTCATTAGAAGGATAGGGCTCCAAGCCACTCATACACAATCACCTCACACTTGAGGGATTCCAACACAATCTCCACCTCTCACTAGAGGGATACAAATACCACTTCCACAATCACCTCTCACTAGAGGGATATCACAATGAATGAAAGGTTTATCACTTGGTGATCACAAAGACCACAAACTAAATTTTCCCACAAGAATAAGATCCTATAGATAAGATAGATAGAAATGCTCAAGTGTGAGAAATCAAGGTGTTTGGAAATCAAATCACAAAGAAAAATACTTAGAAAAACAACTAGAATAGATGTAGAATGAAAAATAAAACAAATATCCCAAATCTCTATTTTCTTTGCTTTTTCCAACCCTTGAAAACAAATAAAAGATAAATCTTTTTGGCTTAAAAACTCTTTTGAAAACTTGTATTAAACACTAGAAAGAATGAGAATTTTTGCTCTTAAAAATCTTATTAAAAACAACTCAAATGGAGGTATATATAGCCCCATTTCAAATTTGCCCGTTGGCAGCTGGAAAGGGTAGAATTGCCCGTTCGGTCGACCGACCAACGGTCATATTTTTGACCGTTGAACCCACTGGTCGACCGGCTCAGTCGACCGACACTGGATATAGAGAGCAGAGCTCTCTACGGTTGACCGTCCCGGTCAACCGGGGCTATTTCCAGAGAGTAGAGCTCTCTGGATGATCGATCGACCCGATCGACCAGCCCACCAGCTCAAGCGGGCGTGCACGCTTGTGCATGTCGGTCGACCGCACCGGTCGATCGACTTCTGCTACGGTCGACCGGTCCGGTCATCTAGCAGACAGCCAGTCCAGTTAACTTGGGATATGAAAATTTGACTTTTTTAAACTTCAAATAAATCCCATAAAATCACATAAATACCACAAAAATGTACTCATATCTGATCTTTGAAATACAAATATGTGTGATAAAAATTCAACACATATTTCAAACTATTTGAACCATTTTTGTGAGATGGAAAATTTGCCTTAAATGTAATCCGTATTTTTCGAAACTTGGATTTTTGAAATGGAAAATCGTTTTCTCCAAAACTCATATAAATATAAAAACATGATATTTAAATAACTTTGAAGCATGTTGTATATGGATAGAATCCAATATACATGTAATATAGTATATCTATGTTTTTGACATTAAATCTAAAAATAAGTTTTGTTTAAATACAAAACTCCAAACTAATGAAGTAGATTATCAAAATAAGTTTTTCTAAGTAGATGAAGCATAGATGTATATATAGATCAAATCTAATATACATTAAACCATGTAAAACTTATTTTGATTCTATCTATTCATGAAAACCAAGATCGGTTAAACCGAAAACCAAAACCAAAACATGAAACTTGTGTGTATATTGTGAATTTGAGCATATAAATACTATCTACCTTTACACAAGATCTAAACAATCTTAAACTAAAACAAACCGATGTCTTCTTATAGTACGCCGTCCCCAAGTCGACTCGATCCGAATGTGATCCACCGAGCTTGACTCCAACCGAGTGCTAGATGTGAACTTGACGCTCGAGCTCTTGAATCACCATGTGAAAGCTCCAAAACACCTTCGTTGAAGCTAATCACCTACTAATATCTTGATCAAATATCTGAAATAGAATATCACAAGATTATTAGTAAATTATAACTACATGAGTTAATCATCATCAAAACTAGAGTGAAGGGCCTTTGGACTAACAATCTCTCCCTTTTTGATGATGACAAAACTCATGGAGTTATATATGCATGGATTAAAGTTAAGCTTCAAAGAAGCTCCCCCTTAACTCATGCATAGCAATAAACAATAAAGATATGTCATAAATGCTCAATATAGATATGCATAAACATGCATAAAATAAGGAAATGAAACAAGTATGATCTTTTAAAATAAATATGTTCTAAAAAACAATGCTCTTAATACCAATAATGACACTATTTTAAATAAACATGTTCTTAAAAATAATGTTACTCGTGATACCAATAAAAACTCTTGATACCAACAAAACAATAAAAGATGGTCTTGATACCAATACCAACAAAAGATCCTTTTGATACCAATGGTAAAGGATAACAAATTTAAACACATATGCATATAAAAACTCATATAAAAACAAACAAATATAAACATGCATATATCAAACTCCAAAATATCTCTCCCCTTTTGTCAATTCATCAACAAAGGGGGTGCAAACAATAAAGGGCATAAATAATAGTTTTCTCCCTTTTTGCATAAATCAAACAATAATGGTATATATGCTATATACATTCATGAAGAGGAGAGACGTGAAGTTAACTCTCCCTACATACATGCATTTATATGAAAAGAGATGACTAAACCCTAACCACAAAAAGCATAATATGCAATGTATAAAAGGAGATTTGAAGCACCTACTACACACGTGTACTACATACCAAAGAAAGTTCAATAACTTTAATATGACATACACTCAACATGAATATATATAGAGAGAAGATGTGAAGCTTCTCTTGCATATTAGCAATAAATATCAAAATGATACCAATTGAAAGATATATCAATTTAGTACTAAGGTATACATCGAAACATCATGATACCAATTTATGATACCAATTGAAACTAAATAAAACATTTTGAAGAAACCAATAAAAATTTTGATATCAATTGAAAGATATAAACATATAGGTAATCTTGATACCAATTGTACAAATTAGTACCAATTGAAAATATTTTACACTTTTGATACCAATTTGAAAAATATAAACTAATCATTTTGTTTAAACACTAAAAACATCTTGCAATAGAGATACCAAAAAGTGAATAATATCAATTTAATATTCTTGATACCAATATTAAAAATGAAACATATACTAATTGAAAATAATTTTCATTAGGAGCATAGAAAACCAAATGAAAACTAAGATATCATTTTTCAACATAAAAAGTGGAGTAAGATATCAATGGTAAACAAAACCGATTGAAAGGTAAAACATGAATTTTCTCCCCCTTTATGAAATACTAATAAAAACGATGCATAAGCTTGTATAAGATACCAATTTAAAAATAATTGACGTTAAGGACTAAATCAAGCTTAGCATATCAAAATTTGTGCTCAAAGATATAAAGATATAGCAAGTACAATCAAAACATGTATATATGTATGAAAAGTTAAATACCAATCGAAATTGATACTATTTGAAGTTGAAGTATACATATATATAAACAAATATGAGTATACAAAATAGATATCAATTGTGATACCAATTGAAAACACAATAAGGATCAAGTGTATAACTCATACTCCCTACCACCCATTTCATGCACATATTTAAATAGATTTTCAATAATGCATATAAGGCATGGTTGCCCAACCAACCGCCCTTGGATGGATAGGGATTTTCAAAAATAAGTTTGAAAATAGTTTTAGCATAATTGAAAACTCAACCAAAATGAAGAATACGCAACTAGTTATATGATAAAATTGCAAACTAGTATGAAATCTTTCAAGTAAGGAATAAAATAAGAATATATTCTAAGAAAACATGAAAATCACATAATCATCAAACACTCAAAGGTCTATAAGCACATATAGTCTCATGAAACAAATCATGAGTAAACAAGAATGATGTGAGTGTATAAGTACATGTGAAAGACAAAGTCATGGAAATAGGCAATTAAGGCTCAATATGAAATTCCTATGCAAACATGAAAATTATGAAAATCATCAAAATTAAATTTTCATCAAAATAATTCAAACTTCAAGGCATATGTATGTTTTGTCAAAGCTAAAAGGATACATACATATCCAAACACAATTAAGTCTATAAAGAGATTTTGCATGAAAAGTAAATGACTCAAGGGTATACATGTATATCAAAAGTTTTGACAAAATAGACATATACATGAAGTTTAAACACAAACATGAAAACATGCACAAAAATAAAAAATATAAATCAAAATGCATGAATCATCAGAACTGGGCTATACTAGTACATCTAATGAGTAGAAATGAGCAATCAAGCACAAACATTTAATAATCTATTTGTGGCTCACTAGTTGTACAAGTATATACTCAAGTTTTAATGAAAATTAACATCTAAACATGTAATCATGAAGCATAGAAATAAAACATAAACTAATATGATCATTAGATAAATACACATGCCTTAGATCTATGATATACATGATAGCTAAACAAATGTGAGAACACAAAAGTATAGGTCCATATAAATATGGGTGTATCTCAAATACTATACATGTATGCACTAATCTCATTATCATGGCATTTAACATAATAATCAAGAAACATTAAAACATGCTAAAAATCAATGACATGAAAAGCATGTAAACATAAATGGGAGTTAGAGATCGTTACCAAAACCATTAGGGTACATCTCTATGTCTCCAAACCATGGTGGTCTTCCCACCAGACTTTCCTTGAAAGTGATACATTCAAAATAGTCAACATTAAGCTTGGAACGCATCGACCTCAAGGCACCATCACTCTCACGTCATGTGAGAGCCCATACCTACATGAAATAAAATAGGGGTGGATTTTGGTACCCATACTCTTTTGGGTCCATGAGGGTTAGCACTTTTCCTAACCTAAACAAATCTATTTGCTAAATTTGCATCATGTATTTTATCATAACAAAACTTAGCAAGGTGGCCCTTACGTCCACAATGTGTTCAAGTGTACATATGAGCATACATAGTATTATGAGTGTAAATGTGAGGAGCATGTGTATGCCATGGTTTGTGTGCATGCATAGGAGGAACATGTTTCTTTCGAAACATAGATTCCAAACGTGTGTGGTTCATGGCACATCGGCTCAAAGTGGAGCCCAAACAATCAACACTCTTCTTTAACATACAAATATCATTTTCAATCATGGAAGAAGAGGTGCATGCAATAGGTATGCTAGATGATGAAGCTACACTAGCATGACAAACATGTGAATCAATATCATTTTGTAAAGTAGTATTTTTCTTTGAAAACAAATCTAGCTCTTTGAAATAGAAGAATTTTTTTCAAAGATTCATTTTCTTTTATAACAAAATCAAGTTTTGAAGTTAAATCCTCATTTTTCTTCAAAATGACATTGCAATCATTTTTATTTTTAAAATCTTGTTTTCATTTAGGGCAAAATCAAGTTGGGATTTCAATAAGTCCCTTTCATTAGAAATTTCTACCTTTTCTTGCAAAGTCAAATCAAGTTTTGAACACAAATCCTTATTTTCTTTGTTAAGTCTAAAATTTTTCTTTTTCAAAACTTTATATTTTTCTAGCAATTTTTCACAAAAATAGAAAGTTCTTCATTCAAAGCTCGGCATCAACATGATCATCGCCAGAAGAACTAGCACAATTATCTAGTTGAGATTCCGAATATACCTCAAGGAAGTCATTCCCTTGGACCATATTGCAATGTTGTTCGGATTCTTTTCTACTAGTTTTCTTCTCCATAATGTTTGGCGTTTGAAGCTCGAAGGAGGTCAAAGTGTTCCACACTGCAAAAGCAGAATCACAATGAGAAACCATACACAGATATTCTTTATTAAGCATGCTTCTAAGTGCCGTTAGGGCTTGTGCATTGGCCTCTATATGCTTGCTATTACCAAGATAGGATTTCTTGGTAGCGGTAAGGAAAACATGCAAACCTATGGCCTTGAGATACATAATCATAATCTTCCATATGTTGATTTAGAAACATCAAACATAGGAGGGGTCATGAAATTCATGAGTGTGTGTAAACAATATAAGTGTGCAAATGTAAATAATAGATTAGCAAACCAAGATCACACTCCTAGGTGGTTAAACCTAATATCAGGAGCGTGGGCTCTGATACCAATTGAAAGTACGCCTAGAGGGGGGTGAATAGGTGTAAAGCAAATCTTTGACAAATAATGCGGAATTTAAAAACTAATTGCAACACACTTAGTGTAACCAAAGAGTGTAGCCGAATTCCCGATGAAGGGCTCTGGACTAACTCCTCTTGATTCCTCTGAATAAGAGTTGAGGAGCTATGTGAAGCTCTCTTGGTTAACACAAGTATGGCACACAACAACAATACCAAGCATATAAGTATGAATAAGCAATATGAATGATGCAAGGCAAAATGTAAGAGAGAGAGTTAGAGAAAGTGGATAAAACGTAAGTACCGAGATATGTTTCGAGGTTCGAGCACATAGCTCTACGTCCTCGCCTTCACACAGAAGGATTTTCACTAACTCGTCCACACAGGACTTCCCACACAGGGAACATCCACTGAGGATTTCGGTAAATACAATTTGGGAGTACACAACTCCTCTCTCAACCAATACAACCTCTATACTTAGAGGGAAGGCACAAAATAAATCACTTCTGCACTTAGAGGGATAGGCACTTAGCCAAACAATGATCAACCTCTTATTAGAAGGATAGGGCTCCAAGCCATTCATACACAATCACCTCACACTTGAGGGATTCCAACACAATCTCCACCTCTCACTAGAGGGATACAAATACCACTTCCACAATCACCTCACACTAGAGGGATATCACAATGAATGAAAGGTTTATCACTTGGTGATCACAAAGACCACAAACCAAATTTTCCCACAAAAATAAGATCCTATAGATAAGATAGATAGATATGCTCAAGTGTGAGAAATCAAGGTGTTTGAAAATCAAATCACAAAGAAAAATACTTAGAAAAACAACTAGAATAGATGTAGAATGAAAAATAAAACAAATATCCCAAATCTCTATTTTTCTTTGCTTTTTCCAACCCTTGAAAACAAATAAAAGATAAATCTTTTTGGATTAAAAACTCTTTTGAAAACTTGTATTAAACACTAAAAAGAATGAGAATTTTTGCTCTTAAAATCTTATTAAAAACCAACTCAAATGGGGGTATATATAGCCCCATTTCAAATCTGCTCGTTGGCAGCTGGAAAGGGTAGAATTGCCCTTCCGGTCAACCAACAACGGTCATATTTTTTACCGTTGAACCCACTGGTCGACCGGCTCAGTCGACGGACACTGGATATAGATAGCAGAGCTCTCTGCGGTTGACCGTCCCAGTCGACCGGGGCCATTTCCAGAGAGCAGAGCTCTCTGGACGATCGATCGACCCGATCGACCAGCCCACCAGCTCAAGCGGGCATGCACGCTTGTGCATGTCGGTCGACCGCACCGGTCGATCGACTTCTGCTACGGTCGACCGGTCCGGTCGTCTAGCAGACAGCCAGTCCAGTTAACTTGGGATATGAAATTTGACTTTTTTTAACTTCAAATAAATCCCATAAAATTACATAAATACCACAAAAATCAATTCATATTAGATCTTTGAAATACAAATATGTGTGATAAAAATTCAACACATATTTCAAACTATTTGAACCATTTTTATGAGATAGAAAATTTGCCTTAAACATAATCCGTATTTTCCGAAACTTGGATTTTTGAAATGGAAAATCGTTTTCTCCAAAACTCATATAAATATAAAAATATGATATTTAAATAACTTTGAAGCATGTTGTATATGGATAGAATCCAATATACATGTAATATAGTATATCTATGTTTTTGACATTAAATCTAAAAATAAGTTTTGTTTAAATACAAAACTCCAAACTAATGAAGTAGATTATCAAAATAAGTTTTTCTAAGTCGATGAAGCATAGATGTATATATAGATCAAATCTAATATACATTAAACCATGTAAAACTTATTTTGATTCTATCTATTCATGAAAACCAAGATCGGTTAAACCGAAAACCAAAACCAAAACTTGAAACTTGTGTGTATATTGTGAATTTGAGCATATAAACACTATCTACCTTTACACAAGATCTAAACAATCTTAAACTAAAACAAACCGATATCTTCTTATGGAACGCCGTCCCAAGTCGACTCGATCCGAATGTGATCCACCGAGCTTGACTCCAACCGAGTGCTAGATGTGAACTTGACGCTCGAGCTCTTGAATCACCATGTGAAAGCTCCAAAACACCTTCGTTGAAGCTAATCACCTACTAATATCTTGATCAAATATCTGAAATAGAATATCACAAGATTATTAGTAAATTATAACTACATGAGTTAATCATCATCAAAACTAGAGTGAAGGGCCTTTGGACTAACAATCTCCCCCTTTTTGATGGTGACAAAACTCATGGAGTTATATATGCATGGATTAAAGTTAAGCTTCAAAGAAGTTCTCCCTTAACTCATGCATAGCAATAAACAATAAAGATATGTCATAAATGCTCAATATAGATATGCATAAAAATGCAAAAAATAAGGAAATGAAACAAGTATGATCTTTTAAAATAAATACGTTCTAAAAAACAATGCTCTTAATACCAATAATGACTCTATTTTAAATAAACATGTTCTTAAAAATTATGTTACTCGTGATACCAATAAAAACTCTTGATACTAACAAAACAATAAAAGATGCTCTTGATACCAATACCAACAAAAGATCCTTTTGATACCAATGATAAAGGATAACAAATTTAAACACATATGCATATAAAAACTCATATAAAAACAAACAAATATAAACATGCATATATCAAACTCCAAAATATCTCTCCCCTTTTTGTCAATTCATCAACAAAGGGGTGCAAACAATAAAGGGCATAAATAATAGTTTTCTCCCTTTTTGCATAAATCAAACAATAATGGTATATATGCTATATACATTCATGAAGAGGAGAGACGTGAAGTTAACTCTCCCTACATACATGCATTTATATGAAAAGAGATGACTAAACCCTAATCACATAAAGCATGTATGCAATGTATAAAAGGAGATTTGAAGCACCTACTACACACGTGTACTACATACAAAAGAAAGTTCAATAACTTTAATATGACATACACTCAACATGAATATATATAGAGAGAAGATGTGAAGCTTCTCTTGCATATTAGCAATAAATATCAAAATGATACCAATTGAAAGATATATCAATTTAGTACTAAGGTATACATCGAAACATCATGATACCAATTTATGATACCAATTGAAACTAAATAAAACATTTTGAAGAAACCAATAAAAATTTTGATATCAATTGAAAGATATAAACATATAGGTAATCTTGATACCAATTGTAAAAATTAGTACCAATTGAAAATATTTACACTTTTGATACCAATTTGAAAAATATAAACCAATCATTTGTTTAAACACTAAAAACATCTTGCAATAGAGATACCAAAAAGTGAATAATATCAATTTAATATTCTTGATACCAATATTAAAAATGAAACATATACTAATTGAAAATAATTTTCATTAGGAGCATAGAAAACCAAATGAAAACTAAGATATCATTTTTTAACATAAAAAGTGGGAGTAAGATATCAATGGTAATCAAAACCGATTGAAAGGTAAAACATGAATTTTCTCCTCCTTTATGAAATACTAATAAAAACGATGCATAAACTTGTATAAGATACCAATTTAAAGATAATTGACGTTAAGGACTAAATCAAGCTTAGCATGTCAAAATTTGTGCTCAAAGATATAAAGATATAGCAAGTACAATCAAAACATGTATATATGTATGAAAAGTTAAATACCAAACGAAATTGATACTATTTGAAGTTGAAGTATACATATATATAAACAAATATGAGTATACAAAATAGATATCAATTGTGATACCAATTGAAAACACAATAAGAATCAAGTGTATAACTCATCCTCCCTACCACCCATTTCATGCACATGTTTAAATAGATTTTCAATAATGCATATAAGGCATGGTTGCCCAACCAACCGCCCTTGGATGGATAGGGATTTTCAAAAATAAGTTTGAAAATAGTTTTAGCATAATTGAAAACTCAACCAAAATGAAGAATACGCAACTAGTTATATGATAAAATTGCAAACTAGTATGAAATCTTTCAAGTAAGGAATAAGACAAGAATATATTCTATGAAAACATGAAAATCACATAATCATCAAACACTCAAAGGTCTATAAGCACATACAGTCTCATGAAACAAATCATGAGTAAACAAAAATGATGTGAGTGTATAAGTACAATGTGAAAGACAAAGTCATGGAATTAGGCAATTAAGGCTCAATATGAAATTCCTATGCAAACATGAAAATTATGAAAATCATCAAAATTAAATTTTCATCAAATAATTCAAACTTCAAGGCATATGCATGTTTTGTCAAAGCTAAGAGAATACATACATATCCAAACACAATTAAGTTTATAAAGAGATTTTGCATGAAAAGCAAATGACTCAAGGGTATACATGTATATCAAAAGTTTTGACAAAATAGACATATGCATGAAGTTTAAACACAAACATGAAAACATGCACAAAAATAAAAAAATATAAATCAAAATGCATGAATCATCAGAACTGGGCTATACTAGTACATCTAATGAGTACAAATGAGCAATCAAGCACAAACATTTAATAATATATTTGTGGCTCACTAGTTGTACAAGTATATACTCAAGTTTTAATAAAAACTAACATCTAAACATGTAATCATGAAGCATAGAAACAAAACATAAACTAATATGATCATTAGATAAATACACAAGCCTTAGATCTATGATATACATGATAGCTAAACAAATGTCAGAACACAAAAGTATAGGTCCATATAAATATGGGTGTATCTCAAATACTATACATGTATGCACTAATCTCATTATCATGGCATTTAACATAATAATCAAGAAACATTAAAACATGCTAAAAATCAATGACATGAAAAGCATGTAAATATAAATGGGAGTTAGAGATCGTTACCAAAACCATGAGGGTACATCTCTATGTCTCCAAACCATGGTGGTCTTCCCACAAGACTTCCCTTGAAAGTGATACATTCAAAATAGTCAACATTAAGCTTGGAATCTCAGGGCACCATCACTCTCACGTCATGTGAGAGCCCATACCTACATGAAATAAAAAAGGGGTGAATTTTGGTACCCATACTCTTTTGGGTCCATGAGGGTTAGCACCTTTCCTAACCCAAACAAATCTATTTGCTAAATTTGCATCATGTATTCTATCATAACAAAACTTAGCAAAGTGGCCCTTACGTTCACAATGTGTTCAATCGTACATATGAGCATACACAGTGTTATGAGTGTAAATGTGAGGAGCATGTGTATGCCGTGGTTTGTGTGCATGCATAGGAGGAACATGTTTCTTTCGAAACATAGATTCCAAAAGATTGTGGTTCATGGCACATCGGCTCAAAGTGGAGCCTAAACAATCAACACTCTTCTTTAGCATACAAATATCATTTTCAATCATGGATGAAGAGGTGCATGCAAGAGGTATGTTAGATGATGAAGCTACACTAGCATGGCAAACATGTGAATCAATATCATTTTGTAAAGTAGTATTTTTCTTTGAAAACAAATCTAGCTCTTTTGAAATAGAAGAATTTTTTTTTCAAAGATTCATTTTCTTTTATAACAAAATCAAGTTTTGAAGTTAAATCCTCATTTTTCTTCAAAATGACATCGCAATCATTTTTATTTTTTAAAATCTTGTTTTCATTTAGGGCAAAATCAAGTTGGGATTTCAATGAGTCCCTTTCATTAGAAATCTCTACCTTTTCTTGCAAAGTCAAATCAAGTTTTGAACACAAATCCTTATTTTCTTTATTAAGTCCAAAATTTTTCTTTTTCAAAACTTTATATTTTTCTAGCAATTTTTCACAAAAATCGAAAGTTCTTCATTCAAAGCTCGGCATCAACATAATCACCGCCAGAAGAACTAGCACAATCTCTAGTTGAGATTCCGAATATACCTCAAGGAAGTCATTCCCTTGGACCATGTTGCAATGTTGTTCGGATTCTTCTCCACTAGTTTTCTTCTCCATAATGTTTGGCGTTTGAAGCTCGAAGGAGGTCAAAGTGTTCCACACTGCAAAAGCAGAATCAAAATGAGAAACCATACACAGATATTCTTTATTAAGCGTGCTTCTAAGTGCCGTTAGGGCTTGTGCATTGGCCTCTATATGCTTGCTATTACCAAGATAGGATTTCTTGGTAGCGGTAAGGAAAACATGCAAACCTATGGCCTTGAGATACATAATCATAATCTTCCATATGTTGATTTTAGAAACATCAAACATAGGAGGGGTCATGAAATTCATGAGTGTGTGTAAACAATATAAGTGTGCAAATGCAAATACTAGATTAGCAAACCAAGATCACATTCCTAGGTGATTAAACCTAATATCAGGAGCGTGGGCTCTGATACCAATTGAAAGTACGCCTAGAGGGGGGTGAATAGGTGTAAAGCTAATCTATGACAAATAATGCGGAATTTAAAAACTAATTGCAACACACTTAGTGTAACCAAAGAGTGTAGCCGAATTCCCGATGAAGGGCTCTGGACTAACTCCTCTTGATTCCTCTGAATAAGAGTTGAGGAGCTATGTAAAGCTCTCTTGGTTAACACAAGTATGGCACACAACAACAATACCAAGCATATAAGTATGAATAAGCAATATGAATGATGCAAGGCAAAATGTAAGAGAGAGAGTTAGAGAAAGTGGATAAAACGTAAGCACCGAGATATGTTTCGAGGTTCGAGCACATAGCTCTACGTCCCCGCCTTCACACAGAAGGATTTCCACTAACTCGTCCACACAGGACTTCCCACACAGGGAACATCCACTGAGGATTTGGGTAAATACAATTTGGGAGTACACAACTCCTCTCTCAACCAATACAACCTCTATACTTAGAGGCAAGGCACAAAATAAATCACTTCTGCACTTAGAGGGATAGGCACTTAGCCAAACAATGATCAACCTCTCATTAGAAGGATAGGGCTCCAAGCCACTCGTACACAATCACCTCACACTTGAGGGATTCCAACACAATCTCCACCTCTCACTAGAGGGATACAAATACCACTTCCACAATCACCTCTCACTAGAGGGATATCACAATGAATGAAAGGTTTATCACTTGGCGATCACAAAGACCACAAACCAAATTTTCCCACAAAAATAAGATCTTATAGATAAGATAGATAGATATGCTCAAGTGTGAGAAATCAAGGTGTTTGGAAATCAAATCATAAAGAAAAATACTTAGAAAAACAACTAGAATAGATGTAGAATGAAAAATAAAACAAATATCCCAAATCTCTATTTTTCTTTGCTTTTTTCAACCCTTGAAAACAAATAAAAGATAAATCTTTTTGGCTTAAAAACTCTTTTGAAAACTTGTATTAAACACTAGAAAGAATGAGAATTTTTGCTCTTAAAAATCTTATTAAAAATCAACTCAAGTGGGGGTATATATAGCCCTATTTCAAATCTGCCCGTTGGCAGCTGGAAAGGGTAGAATTGCCCTTCCGGTCGACCGACCAACGGTCATATTTTTGACCGTTGAACCCACTGGTCGACCGGCTCAGTCGACCGACACTGGATATAGAGAGCAGAGCTCTCTGCCGTTGACCGTCCCGATCGACCGGGGCCATTTCCAGAGAGCAGAGCTCTCTGGACGATCGATCGACCCGATCGACCAGCGCACCAGCTCAATCGCGTGAACGCTTGTGCATGTCGGTCGACCGCACAGGTCGATCGACTTCTGCTACGATCGACCGGTCCGGTCGTCTAGCAGACAGCCAGTCCAGTTAACTTGGGATATGAAAATTTGACTTTTTAACTTCAAATAAATCTCATAAAATCACATAAATACCATAAAAATCAATTCATATTAGATCTTTGAAATAAAAATATGTGTGATAAAAATTCAATACATATTTCAAACTATTTGAACCATTTTTGTGAGATGGAAAATTTGCCTTAAACCTAAATCCGTATTTCCCGAAACTTGAATTTTTGAAATGGAAAATCGTTTTCTCCAAAACTCATATAAATATAAAAACATGATATTTAAACAACTTTAAATCATGTTGTATATGGATAGAATCCAATATACATGTAATATAGTATATCTATATTTTTGATTTTAAATCTAAAAATAAGTTTTGTTTAAATACAAAACTCCAAACTAATGAAGTAGATTATCAAAATAAGTTTTTCTAAGTAGATGTAGCATAGATGTATATATAGATCAAATCTAATATACATTAAACCATGTAAAACTTGTTTTGATTCTATCTATTCATGAAAACCAAGATAGGTTAAACTGAAAACTAAAACCAAAACATGAAACTTGTGTGTGTATTGTGAACTTGAGCATATCAACACTATCTACCTTTACACAAGATCTAAACAATTTTAAATTAAAACAAACCGATATCTTCTTATAGAACGTCGTCTCCAAGTCGACTCGATCCGAACGTGATCTACCGAGCTTGACTCCAACCGAGTGCTAGATGTGAACTTGACGCTCGAGCTCTTGAATCACCATGTGAAAGCTCCAAAACACCTTTGTTGAAGCTAATCACCTACTAATATCTTAATCAAATATCTGAAAATAAATATCACAAGATTATTAGTAAACTATAACTACATCAGTTAATCATCATCAAAATTAGAGTGAAGGGCCTCTGGTCCAATATAATCTTTATATCATGAACACTCGTCAGGCACATTATCGTGGGAATCGGACGTCAGTGTCGGTGATATCTTCAGAGATCTGTCAGTAAACATGGTTTCAACAAGCCATCTGAAAGACAAAGATGAAGAAATCATCCAGTCAGATACCGATCCCTGGATCAAACACTTGGACACTCTTTGGACATACGCTTTGAGTAATGTGAGCCGCCCACAGAGGATAAAGTGGTCCACATTAATCTGAGAAGTGAGGCTAACCCTAAGCCCATCTTCACAAGCAAAAGCTTATCTCCTTCTGAGAAAAAAGACCAAATACGTCATGCACAGGTGTATATAGACGTCTTCACTTGAAACTATTAGGACATGCCTGATCTCGACCCATATGTGGCCATGCATCGGCTCAAAATCAATCTGGACGCAAAACTAGTCAAGCAGCAACAATGGTGATTCCGTCCAAAGATTATGAAGGCAATTGAATTGGAAGACAAAACAGATTTTGGTTACATCAGGGAAGAACAACACCCTGACTGGGTAGCCAATATTGTTTCCATCCCCAAGAAAAGTGGGAAGATCCAGATCTGCATTGACTTCCGCAATCTGAATGCGGATTGTCCCAAAGATGAACTTCCTCTCGATCATGGATGTCATGATTGACAATATGTGCAGTTTCGAGAGGATGTTCTTTATGAACGGCTTCTCAAGATATAATCAAATCAAAACATATCCAGAAGACGAGAAGCATACATCCTTTAGAACACCACTGGAGTGTACTGCTATACTGTGAGGCCTTTTGGCTTGAAGAATATAGGTGCAACATATAAACGGGTGATGAATACAATCTTCCACGAGCAAATACACAAGACCGTAGAATGTTTCGTAGATGATATTGCAGTGAAGAGCCATGATAAAGGTGATCAACTAGCTAATCTAAAGAGAGTATTTGACATCATGCGGGCATTAATTGAAGTTGAATCCACCAAAGTCCTTTCTGGGGGTGGCCAGTGGCAAATTCTTTGAATTTGTTGTTACAACCAAAGGAATCCACATTGACCCTGAGAAAGTTCATGCTATTCAGGAGATGCAACCTCTGAGGACTCTCAAAGAACTTAGAGGATTGCAGGTACATTTGGTTTATATCTGAAGATTCATTTCAAATCTTTTAGAATATTGCCAACCCTTGACCAAGCTGACGAAGAAGGGAGTCTCATTTGTTTGGAGCAGTGCTTGCCAAGAAGCTTTTGAGGAAATCAAGTGATACCTCACGCATCCACTTGTCCTAGTAGCTCCAGTATCAAGGAAACTCTTCCTGATATATGTTAGAGATATGGATCATTCTTTAGGAGCTTTACTAGCCCAGAATAATGATTAAGGACATGATCAAGTAATCTACTACCTAAGCAAGATCATAATCGGGGCTAAGCATCAATATAATTTGGTTAAAAAAGAGTGTCTAGCTTTGGTCTTCGCTATCTAAAAGATGCGACATTATCTTGTGGGCCGACTATTCATGTCATCTCGAAAGCAATCCATTGAGATTGCTTATGATGAAACCATCATCGCTAAATGGTCAACTGATGAAATGGGCTATATTGTCACAAAAAGCTACTCTTACCACAAAAAGCTACAAAAGGTTAAGCGATGGTAGATTTTTTGGGTGAACATCCAAATTAAAGAATAATTAATCATTATGAAGATCTTCCAAATGAGGTTACTGAAGTCTGCATCACCCATACCTCTTTTGAAGAACAAGTCTGACAACTGTTCTTCAATGGCGCATCAAGAATTGGTCCCAGAGGAGACATTATAGCAGAAGTGGGGGTAGTTCTAATATTACCATAAAACTACATAATTCCTCTTGCACTCGTTAGCTGAGCCGTGTTCCAATAAAGTTGTGAAATACAATGCTCTATTAATTGAAATGCAACTTCCAGAGGAGATTAGCATTAAGCATATTGAAGCATACGGTGATTCAAAACTCATCATCAACCAAGTTCGCAGGGTGTATGAAGTCTCACATGAAGACTTGATGCCCTATCACAACGCAACCATCAACATGGAACATAGGTTCAAAAGCTTCTACATCTCAACTATGTACCACACCAGCAGAATGCACATATAGATGCATCGGCATCTCTCGCTGGTTCATTGGCTCTTCCATCCATGGAGAAAGTACTCCTCTACAGTCACGACTTGTATTGTCTGAAGTTCACCCTTGAAGATAATCTGACTCTAAAGCGAGGCCTTCAAGTCAAAGAGGTTCTTGAGACCTCCACAGGTCCAGAACTTGGGGATTGCCTCATTCATCGACTATATCTTATATAGCATATTATCCGATGATTCCAAGGAGACGGCTACCATTAGAAGGAAAGCTCCTTGATTCTATATAATGTGATCACGCGAATATTATATCACCGATCGTATGATGGAATCTAATCGTACACATATTTTGCATTCTTTTATTACACTCCTCCATTTATCATGTAATAAATCTGCTAATTTTCTTATCTTAAATGTCTATTTTATAGAAGATAATAATGAAGAGAAAGAAGATTAAACCAAATAAATACCAGTTAAAATCAGATTTAACTGGATCTATTTAGTTAGCTGAGGATGATCCCAGATCTAGTCAGTTAAAAATCAGATTTTGGTGATTCAATTTGATTAACTTACAGATCTATGAGGGTATCACCACATCCAGAAGAAATCAAGGATTGGGGCAAATGTTTAGCTGAAGATTAGAGCAAATTAGAAAGATAACACCAAATAGAAATCGAGTCCAAATTCAAAATCCAAAGGGATAAATGAATAGAGAGAAGATCAACGGATGAGTGAAGTAATTTTGACCCAGATTCAGACTGGATATAGTTTAGTATTGGAATCATAACTTTTGCTATGAATCTCAAATCTGATAATTCAAGATGATCCAGACTTAAAGGGTTACAACGCTTATGTTGATCACTGTTTCTAGTTCTATCATTTATTAAGTTATATTCAGCAATCAAAATGCCAATAAGTTGCATATCAGAATTGAATATCCACATCAAATCAAGTTTGGAGATGAGGGAAGGATTCAAATTCAGAAATAGCCAGCTCCCCCGATCTTTCAACTCGTTTCCTTATCCATTTCTATGCTATAAATACTCCACACATCAGAGGCATATGGAGGATCAAGCAGAGATAGATTCTTAGGCCAATTTTTCATTCTTTTAGTGCAGATTTTTATTTTTATTTTATGTAATTTTTATTTCTTTGTAAGCATAAGTTAGACTAAGATTCACGTACATAAGAGAGAAAGATTTATATTGAGAGTGATACCGATGTAACCTCCTCCTTTCTTCCATCATTTCTGCAAGCAATAAAAAGATAACATTTTTATGTTGTTCTTTATTTTCGTTTTGTTCTTCTTCTTTCTACTCTTCCTCTTTCAGTTTTGATGAGAGTGCATGTGAGTCAAATAGCATTCGATATTGCCTTGCCTTAGTGAGTACCATCGATAGCTCATGACAATGGATTCTTCCCTATGTTTGTATCATTTCATACTTGCTCGAAGAAGCCTTGATGATGTAATGTGAATTAGGACTAAGTTAATCTTATCAGTTATGCACTGATTGCCTCCAGATCTAGGTAAATATGTAAGGATTCCAGGTAAGTTATCAACTGGAAAAAGATAAGTATTTCTTTTAGGTTTTCTTTTTTTCTTTTAATCTTTAGTTTAGATCACCTCCATCACCAAATCTCTACTATTTTTACTTTCTTTGTACAAAATTACCATCTCCTTCTATCTACCACCTTCACAATCTAACATAACTTATTTTCTTTTTCTTTTCAAGAAATAAAAGAACTTGAACCATTCTTTATAACTTAAAAGAGAACTTGCAAAAAACTTCCATCGCTAATCCCTCTTTGTGGATCACGACCCGCGTAGTCACTTGTTATAGCGGTAGTATTGAGTACTTTCACTTCTATTATAAAGTTCAGATATTTTGTATTTTCTGTGTGCAGGTTCAAACTCGATCAAATTTTGGCGAAGTTGTCGGGGAGGGACGGCAAGTAATTCTCTTTTAAATTTATATTTTTGGTTAACTTTCTTCTTTGTTCTTGGTATACAATGATAGATTTCAAGGAATTTTTTGCTGCATTGGACATATAAGTGGCTCTAGACTCTGCTCAAGAATCCAGAGCCCAGAAGCCCTTAGATTTACTGCATTCACATGGCAATGTGAGTGAACTACTAACCAGTATTTTTTACAGATCAGTTGAATTGCAAAGCTAAATTTCTGCAGCCATTTATTTTTTTGTTTAACTCACTGTACATACTTTCTAACCTCAATAGTAAATTGATGTTTGTTAAATATTAAAAACGATTTAGACTTTGTATTTAGGCATGTGTCTAATTCATTTACATTTTACATTACTATTGAAGAGTGCTAGAGCAAAGGTACGTGTGCATAGCATGCAGTATAAGAACATTTTTGAATTGTTTACATTGCTTAAGTGTTGCTTTAATGTACACATTACACTAAATTGATGGGCTTATCCTATAAACAAGATAAGGTGAAAAAGTCATTACCCTCCCCTAAGCCACAAACAATCTCCTCACTCTCTAACCCAAGCCTAATTAAAACTGAGTAGACATGGGCCTTAGGGACATCTCGGACACAATAGGAGACTGACCTAAGTGGAAAGTTGATTAGAATTTGACTCTTGCCAAATCGGTGTCAAAGGTTGGAGATTGAGGGGCGAAACCCCGAAGGCTGGTGGTTTGGCTTAATTAGGCATGTTGCTTTTAAGCACGGATACCTCTCACTACTTTTACCCTTACCTGACCGATTAACTTATGGTCAGATTCGATAATATACCCCTCCGTAGATAGTCTAACCAGTTAGGATTCGTCTAGGTCTAAGGTCTACCCTAACTTAGGTTAGATTTTTTCTTTATTTGTTTATTATTTGTTTTTCTTTGTTTGTTTGACATTTCTTGTGTGATATGGCTTATAACAACAATTTTTTCAATTTTAAGGGTAATCCATGTTCACCACGACCTCTTTTTCAGATATTACCAACCCGGCATATCATAATTTTAACCAACCTAGTGTGCCAGATTGGTCTTATCTGAATCAATACATGCCCCAATCCCAGTATTATGAACAAGACTGAAATAATCATCACTACTCTTCACAGAGCCAATGGGGATATAACTCCCCCGAGTCATATTGTCAACCACTTTACCAACCCCCAGCTTCATATACTCCTCCTCCTAAGAAACCAGTAGAAGAATCAATTGACTGGGAAAAGAGGATGGAAGCCTTAGAAGAGCTTGAGCGACAAATTCAAATTCTAGAAGACTCAAAATCCCTTTAAAATTTTTAAATTTCTAATCACAGATCCTTACTCTATTTTTCAAGAAGAACATATCGAATTAGAAAAGAGTATAGAATTCATGATTCAGTTCTAAAGTAATCCACTCGATATGATAGAAGCAAGACTTAGTCGATTGAAAAACATGCGTAGAAATAAGAAAACTCTCCCTACCCAATCTTTGACTATTCCAGACACTTCTAGCCATATTGATGTAAACCAAGAATCATGTTATCTTGAAGACTTTGACCAAGATTCAATTTCACCAGAAAATCTTGAACTTGACTAATATCAACACATTGATGAATTTGCAAGTTTTCATTTTAATGAGATTGAACTTGATTATGAATGTGAACCTGATCCCCAACTTTGTGATTCTGTTCCATCTTCAAATCTATGTTGACTCCGGTATTCTTACCCAATTTAGACCAATTTCCTGAGCCAATATTTATTCCCGTACCTATAAATCTAAAAATTGAATCACCAATTTTGAATAGTCACATTCCATTGATGGGAAAAGAATGTGAATTTCAATTCTTGGATTTGGACTCAACTCTTGAACCAAAACTTACTCTCGAACCCAAAGTTGATTTTTCCGAGTTAGTATTGATTCCTGAACCTATCATTCTTGAGTCCAAGTCAATCATTCCACCAAGTCACATTCTTTTGTTAGACATAGGTATATACCATGATGACTCCGAGATGAGTTTCTAAGACTAGTCATGTAAAGGGAATTAGTTTCATGATAGGATCTTTCATGTTCCTATTCATATTAGGGACTGTAAATATGTATATAGAAAAGAGGTCAATAAAGGTGGGTTCCGTGAACCACCACATTATTTTTATTGGGTAGTAACGCTTGGCCCAATCCGACCACCTCTAGAACCACCACCTTGAGGTAACATTATCAGTTCTCTTTCTTCCTTTTCATGCATTTAAGCATTCATTCATACATTAAAGACAATGCATGAGATAGGTGTGAGGGAGGGTTCTAACATAACATAGGTTTTCTTTTTATTTAAAATAAAAAAACTAACATTTTCCATTCTTTAAAAAAAAACTTTTTGAAAAGAGAGCAATATTTTGACATATTTTTTCGTAAGAAATTAAGTTAATTTTAAGGAATAGGAGAATCATACTTTCTTATACTTGGTCAAAATAAGATTATTTGTTTGATTTCTAGGGTTAGGAAGAAAATTTAAAAAAGTAATTTATTCTGGATTTTTACTTTGATGAAATATGCATGCTTTATACACTTACATACTTAGGGTTCAAAAACAAAGATTCTTATGCCTCATATAAAAAAAGAAAAAAGAAAAGAAATATATATATATACTTATATCAAAAATCCTTTAATTAAGCTGGGTATTTGTGCCTCGTAAAGCATGAGTATTCATGCCTAAAAGTAGTCCATATAATAAAATTCTTAGTTTTGTGGCTTATTTGCTCGAGTCCTTAAGTCTTTGGGGTGTTTTCCTCACCTGGTGCCTTAAGACCATTTGATTTGGGAGTCATCGATTCAAGGCTCATTACATGGGCAGATTAGAAAGCCTAATAGAACTAAAGAATAAGATCATCAAAATAAAAAAAACAAAAAAAAAGAAAATAAGGCATAAGAGTTAGAGTTATAGAACCCCGAGTCAAAATTTCATGGTCACAAAGGTGCATATAACTTAGGGTAAAATAATAGACTAGATGAGAAATATAGTTTGACTTCTTGTCTTGATTGATAACAAGTTTTTGAATAAATACTAAGTTTAGGAATGGAAAGTTCAGTTTTCCTATAACTTATAGATTACTTAATTCTTACAATAATACTTCAAATATTTTTCTCTTTCAAAATGTGTTTTCAAAATATTAATACTTTGTTTCTCTTTCTTTAATGATTTTGTGCGTGAAATCCACTGAAAATCCTCACGAGACAAAACTTATTTTGTAGGAAAAACCTAGAGGTTTAATGGCTTATTGCACATGCTCAGTGCAATCGCGTGACCTACAAAAATAGTCTAATAATCTTTAGTTTAGTTTTTTTGTTTTGCTCGAGGACGAGCAAAAGATAGGTGTCATACACAAATTTTGTATTCTTTTCATTACACTCCTAAATTTATCTGTAATAAATCTGCTAATTTTCTTATCTTAAATGTCTATTTTATAGAAGATAATAATTAAAAGAAAGAAGATTAAACTAAATAAATACTAGTTAAAATCAGATTTAACTGGATCTATTTGGTTAGCTGAGGATGATCCCAGATCTAGTCAGTTAAAAATCAGATTTTAGTGAATCAATTCAACTAACTTAAAGATCTATGAGGATATCACCACATCCAGAACAAATCAAGGATTGGGACAAATGTTCAGTTGAAGATCAGAGCAAATCAGAAAATAATACCAAATGAAAACCGAGTCCAAATTCAAAATCCAAAGGGATAAATGGATAGAGAGACGATCAACGGATGAGATGAAGTAATTTTGATCCAAATTCAGACTGGATATATTTTAATATTTTAATCATAACTTTCGCTACCGAATCTTAAATCTGATGATTCAAGATGAATCAGAAAGAAGACTTAAAGGGCTACAACGCTTATGTTGATCACTGTTTCTAATTCTATCATTTGATAAGTTATATTCAGTGATCAATACGCCAACAAGCTGCAGATCAGAATTGAATATCCACATCAAATCAAGTTTGGAGATAAGGAAGAATTCAAATTCTGAAATAGCCAGTTCCCCCTATCTTTCAACACGTTTCCTTATCCATTTCTATGATATAAATACCCCACATACCAGAGGCAGATGGAGGATCAAGCAGAGATAGATTGTTAGGCCAGTTTTTCATTCTTTTTAATGTAGGTTTTTATTATTATTTTATGTAATTTTTATTTCGTTGTAAGCATAGCTTAGACTAAGATTCATCTAAGTAAGGGAGAGATTTATATTGAGAGTGACATCATTGTAACCTCCTCCTTTCTTCCATTATTTCTCTAAGCAATAAAAAGGTAACTTTTTTATGTTGTTCTTTATTTTCATTTTCTTCTTCTTCTTTCTACTCTTCCTCTTTCGGTTTTGATGATAGTCCAAGTGATTCAAATAGCATCGGTATTGCTTGCCTTAGTGAGTGCTATCGATAGCTCATGATGATGGATTTTTCCCTGTGTTTGTATCATTTCATACTTACTCGAAGAAGCCTTGATGATCTAATGTGAATTGGGACTGAGTTAATCTTATTAGTTATGCACTGATCGCCTCTAGATCTAGGTAAATATGTAAGAATTCTAGGTAAGTCATCAACTAGAAAAAGGTAAGTATTTCTTTTAGTCTTTAGTTTAGATCACCTCCATCACCAAATCTCTACTATTTTTTACTTTCTTTGTACAAAATCACCATCTCTTTCTATCTGCCACCTTCACAATCTAACATAACTTATTTTCTTTTTCTTTTCAAGAAATAAAAGAAGAAATTTAATCATTTTTTGTAACTTAAAAGAGAACTTAAAAAAAGCTTCCATCGCTAGTCCGTCCTTGTGGATCACGACCCGCATAGCCACTTGCTATTGCGGTAGCATTGAGTACCTTGCATGTTTCAATCTTAATTTCTAAACTATGTTCTTTTGTGTATAGGTTCTAACTCAATCAGAATCCAACTTCATTGCCTATAATATCCCTAATTAGTAAAACTGTATTTTTATTTTTCTAAGTATTTATTTTGCTTTACCGATTATTTCATTATTAACATTAATTAACTTAATTTATGACTTGTGATTTTTTTAATATTAAATATACTAATTGTTTTGAAATATTAAATGTTAATTTAGCTTTATTTATTATTAGTATTAATATTATTACTATTTTTATTATTGTTTGTTATTATCAGTAAAGATTGTTTCTATTATTATTTCATTATGATTGTTATTTATTATAATTATTATTAATGTTATTAATTATTTTTAATATTGTTGTTTTTGTTATTATTATAGTTATTGTTAATTATTATTTTTGTTATAATTAAATACTATTATTATTGTTATTATTTTTACTCTTATTATTATTATCATTGTCATTGGTAATTATTATCATAATTATTGTTAAATATTATTGTTATTAATAATATTATTATATATTGGTATTATTGTTGTTGATAATTATTATTACTAGGGTATAGTTATTAGCATTTTAATTTTTACTATTTATTACTATTTTTATATGGTTAATTATTATTATTATTTATCATTATTGTTATGGTTAGTATTGTGTTGGTATTATTATTTCTCTCTTTCCTTTTATATCCTATACTCATTAGTCCATGATCCAAACCAGATCCAAACCCAAACCCATTAGCCTATGATCCAAACCCATTAGCCTTCTTACATATAATCCTAAACTCTAGCCTTAATCCTAAATTTAACCCTAATCTCCATCTCCAACTCCCTGCCGTCGCCATCATCCACCATGGCCAACACCCATCCTCCCAAGTCGAAGCCTCTTCATGGCCGCCAACCTCCGAGCATCCACCTCCTTCTCTCCTCGATCATGTACAAATTCATCACAACCCACGACAACCTAAGATCCCACCACCTCGACGCATAGCCACCATGGTAACCAGCGCCCACGCCACCCCACAGGCCTACAGATCTCCCTCCTTGCTCAACCTTTAACCTAGTCTCTCCAAACCAAGCTAACTGGAGCTCCACCATTGCCCTCCTCCTTGCGTAAGCCCAGACACCCGCAATCTCCAAACTCTGCTGCTTCCCCTCCAGGCCGAGCCCCATGTCTCCTCAACCATGGTTGTCTAACCACCTTCTTGAGATTCACCCGTCGAACCTTCCTCTTCCATCAATTCTTCTTCCCTAGTGACTCACGCCCGTAACCGCCCTACAATCGGAGCCTTAGCATTCTCCTCCAGGTCGCGTACAGCCCAATGTCCTAATCATTACTCCTTATCGCAAGCCCTACAGTGCACCCTCACGGCCTGAAGACCTCCTTCTCCATTAGCTCTCGCGCTGCTCCCCACTGGCCGAGCCCAGTCCCTCAGGTCAAGCT
This sequence comes from Agave tequilana, assembly GCA_038442645.1. Taxonomy (NCBI): domain Eukaryota; kingdom Viridiplantae; phylum Streptophyta; class Magnoliopsida; order Asparagales; family Asparagaceae; genus Agave; species Agave tequilana. The sequence continues at coordinate 50,074 of JAVJIF010030894.1, forward strand.
TAGTCTGCCTCTTTGCTGAGCACCCACGGCCATCTCCATCTCCGCAGTAACCCCCCAGGCTCTACCCTCCCCCCATGTCGCAACCCTCCCTCTTCCTTGCTTGTAACCCATACTCAACAACATATTCCCCCTAGAGCTCCTCTTCCCCTCAGGCCTACCAGATCTGACCGAGTCCCCAGGCCGCGAGCAACTGCTCCACCCCCTGCGAAATGCCTACACGCCCTTCCTCCTCGCTCTCCAATGAGAGCCCATCGTCAGCAACCAACCACGGCTTCCACGACCACCACCATACAGTCGTGCACCCTCCGGCGACCACCGCCTCCTACGTCGCGGCCGTCATCAACGACCATCACCCGTGGCTGTAAGATCCCTCTCTCTTTCAGGTCATCTCTCTCTTTCTTTATAATATGTATGCGTCTAATTTAATTTGTGTTATGTGTGTGTGAGTGCATATGTGTTTATAATAATGTGTCTATATGTATGTTGTATGTTATGTGTGTTTGTATACGATAGTGTGTATGAGCGTGTGGGAATGTGCATGCATGTGTAGGTATGTCTATAATATGTGTAAGTATGTGTATACTCATATATCGGTATGTAGGTAGGTGTACCGTGTGTGTATTCACGTGTGACGTGTGTGTGGGTACATGTGTGAGTGTGTTATGTGTGTATGTTAATTCCCCTCCCTCTCTGTGTATAGTTGCATGTTACAACGATTATGGACTTACTCGTGCGATCCGAACTCGGTAACAAGAGATTCGGCTGTTGTTCACTGTGGACCCGATAGATCGGCGATTGGAAGACCAACCTATGAGATGATTCAGAGATTCGTACTAATTTGTGTAGTGAAGACCAGACGTTGATTCGGATCCAAAAATCACGTCATTGAATGTATACCTAGAGGGGAGGTGAATAGGTACACTAGCTAATCTAATGACAATGATACGAAATTAAAAACTATTTAAGCAAATTAAAAACTATTAAGCTAACACACAAGGTATAACACAAGAGTGTAGCCGAATTCTCGATGAAGGGCTCTAGACTATCTCCTCAAGATTCCTCTAGATTAAGAGTTAAGGTGCCACTATGACTCTCTTGGTTGAATACACGTGTGAGCCAACAATCCCAAACATATAACAATTAAGCACAAGATATATCAAGCATATAAAGAGATAAACAATATAAGCATGCAAAATATATAAACACAAGTGAGAGATAAAGAGAGCAATCACAAGCACGAGAGAATTGTTTTGAGGTTCGAGCACCCTTGCTTTACGTCCCTGCCTTCAACACTATGAAGGATTTCCACTAAAATCGATCCTGCAAGATCACTCAGTATCGCAACACCTACAACAAGTTCACACTAGAACTCTTAGACTCACTAGTCCCTCTCTTGTTCCCGCAAGAATAATACACGCAAGCACACTAGCTTGTCGAGGCCGCACCTTTACACCGAGCTCCCACAAGAACTCGAAATAACACGAACCCGCAAGTTTGTCTCCTCAAATACAAAGATGAACACTTGGTGATTTTTACACTTGGATCACCTAAAAACACTCTCACAACAAGAATCCTTGGAGGATTGATATAGCAATGGAAAGCTCAAGTTTGTGTGAGAAAAACTAGATAGAGTAGTGGAGGAAAAACTCAAGAAATCTCTTTAGAAAAACACTCTTAAAAACTCTCCTTTTATATGGAAGTATTTGCTCTAAAACAAGTAGATAAAACCTCTAAAAGAGATGAAAAAAAACTGGCTTTGAAACTCTCCAAAAATCTTATCCAAAACAGCCCCTTTATATAGGCCTAAAAAATATAACCGTTGGGTCAAATCTGCAGCCAGGATGACCTGTCGTCGACTGCCTGGTTGACCGGTCAATTATCATATTTCTGATCGTTGTGCCTCCGGTCGACCGCTCGGTCAACCGGGCATAGCCTGTCGGTCGATCGCCCGGTTGATCGGCCCTACCTGAGACATGGGTAGTTTCAGTCGGTCGACCGTCCGGTCGGCCGGCCTTTAAGGCTGGTCCTTGTGCATGTCTCGTGCACATTGGTCGACTGATTAGTCTCTAATTTTGCATAATTTTTATCACATCCGCATATTTATTTGATATAAAATTCTACTAATAAAGCTTTACTTTCTTGATCCTAGGTCCATGGTGTGAAAATGAAGAAGAAGACGATAAATCAACATTTAATGGGTAATTAAAGGCCTATCAAGTAGCCATTGACCTTAGGGAGGAGATTTTGTCAGCCCAGGGCATCAAATCAACAAATTAAAAGATCCACCTGATAAGGGACAGACAGGACGACGCACTGCCCGAAGCCAGGGGCGCACCCCCTAGCATGGCCGCGTTTTGACGGCCGTACGGGCGCGAGTGCGCTCGGGCTTTGGGCCAGGGGTCGTCCCCCTGGCCCCCTTTCTTCTGGTGCGTATAAATACCCCCTGGGGTATGAAGAGAAGCAGATCCAGAGTTTAGAGCATGGTTGTAATCTTGTTTTTAGGATTGTAGTTGTTTTAGTTTCATTCTTCTTCTAGTTTTAGTTTAGCCATTAGAGTGAAAGAGAGAGAGTGTGTAAGAGTTGTATTTGAAGGTGACAAGATAATACAAGTAACTACTTCTCTTTCTTCTTTTCATTTACTTGTGTTTTCCATTTGCTTTTACTTCCTTGTTGTAGTGTAACTCCTTTTCTCTTTACTTCTTTCTTTTCCTTTTCTCTTACTTCTTTCTTTAGTTTTCTTGTTGTAGTGTAACTCCCTTTCTCTTTACTTCTTTTCCTTTGTTGTTTCTTTTACTACCATGTCTAACTAACTCTTCTATTGCATGGCTAACTAACTACTAACCCACTAATCTCTAACAACTTGATTGATAAACCCAAATGAGTCAATAGTGTCAACTAAGCCTTGTGCAAACAAGCACTATGATATCTTAAGATAAGGGTTCTAACTCTAACTTACATTCAAGTATTCACTTTCTTATATTTCATACTTAACGGATTTTTGATGATCTATGGATTGCTTTCTTTACTTGTTTTTGTAAGTTAGAGATTTTTCTTTTAACTTTGCCGATACCATTAGTGCACTTGTGTCTTCCCCTATTCTCGCCTTTAATTAGATCTTGATAAGGGAATGTCCAAGTTTTTGCCGTGTTAAGCTAAGTTATAGGAAGAACTGTCACTCGATTTTCATGTGAGTAGTTCCTTTGCATAAGGGTATGCTTGTCTATGATTCATCATGAGGCTACATCTTCAAGAAGTTAGAGATTAGTGGGAGCACTTAGTAGAAAGTTCGTCATGCATTTTTACCATTAAGAAAATCCAACTTTACAAACCACCAAATCATTCTAAAATAATTCTTAAAACTAATTTGTTTTCATTTTTCAATTCTTTATTTGAACAAAGAACTTTCTCTTTTCTTGAACAAAGAAGCTGCATTAAGCTTTCATCGCTCTCCCTCCTTGTGGATACGACTCGTATAGTCACTTTGCTACTACGGAAGAATCGCAAAAGCAGTAACATCGACCCACACTCTTTTTACTTATTCTTGTGCTAGCTTTTTGCCGATCAAATTTTGGCGCCGTTGCCAGGGAGGGAATAGCTTTATTGTTCAATACTTTAGATTTTTCTTTGTTCTTGTGTGTAGGAGAAGTAACAAGGAGCTCACTATCACGGAAAGCAAAAGTGGTGGCCAAAGACTTTGCACGAGGATTCACATGCCCTCGAAAAATTCGTGTAAAAACGAGTTTCTCCGATTGAAGTACTAACAAACTCTTTTGCAGGGTTGCTGAAAGCCGCTCAAATTGCTTCCTAAATTTTTTTAGTTCTCTTGAATGCTTCACCTTATACATGTGTAATAAATTCAACAGAAATCCATTTGTTACTTAATTGAAATTTAGATTAGACTCTTGCATTTAAGGCACGTGTCTATTTCAATTTATTTCAATTTATGTTGAAGAGTGTTAGAGAAAAGGTACGTGTGCATTCATATAGAATAGGACCAATATTTTGGAGTGATTTATCGCTTGAGTGTTACCTTGTTGTTAATAAACTGTACACTTGCACAATTAACATTAAGGGCAAAATCCCAAATAAATAAGATAAGGTGGGGATTTCATTACCCTTCCTTAGCCCAAAAATCATCTCCAATTGCACTCACATAACCCAAGTCTTAACTAAAAACTAATAGACATTGGCCCTAGGGACATCTCGGACTTACTAAGAGATTAACCGAGGGTGAAAATTGCAAGAACTATACTCCTACAAAAACGTGTCTAAGGAAAGTGGATTAAGAGGCAAAGCCTCGAAAGCTCCGTGGTTTGGCGTAATTAAGGCCTGTGGCTCACTCCCAGATACCTCCCACCGAGTTTTGCCCTTTCCTGATCGATTAGCTTGTAGTCGAGTTCCTGCAACAACCTCCCCCGGAGAATCGACCAGTTAGGAGTCGTCTAGGTCCAGGTACCTTAGACTAAGGCTTTGTGGTTGTTTTCTCTTTTATTTGTTTATTTTATTCTTTTCGATTGTTTATTATCTTTATGTTGTTTGTGGTGTGCTGCATGCAAGAGTGGGTGAGAGATCCTGTATCTTCCAGATTAACCAGAAACACTTTTCTATCCTTGCATCCAGAACCTATGATGGCGTCACTTCAAGACAGGCTTTACCCGATCAGAACTCACTACCATCTTGTATAAAACTGCCTGAGGTAAATGAAAATAATTTTGAATTAAAGCCTTAATTCATCAACACTCTCTCAAAGTTTCAGGGTTTAGAATCGGAGGATGCATACTTCTTTGTTAGGGAGTTTGAAGAAGTGTGCCTCATGAAGCGCATACCCCAACTAAGAGATGATGCCGTTAGGTTACGTTTCATTCCCTTTTCCCTAAAGGACCTAGCGAAGAAATAGTTGTATAGTTTGGCGGTAGATTCTGTCACGACGTGAGATGATTTTGTCAAGGCCTTCTTGAAGAAATTCTACCCAATCCACAAAACTTTCCTCATTAGAAAGAATGTCATGCAGTTCAGGTAAGAACCGAGCGAACCATTTTGGAGATACTTTGAACGATTCAAAGATCTCCTAGCTCAGTACCCTTATCATGGTGTGGAGAAATGGCGTCAGTGCCAGATTCTCTACGATGGTTTAGATTATCAGATGAAAACCCTATTAGAAACCATGTCTCAGGGAGGGTTTTTGCAAGAGGATAGAACCAGGGTTAGGATTTATTTAAGGATTTAGCTGAGAAAACCCTGCAATGGGAGTCAGCCTCGGAAAAACCAAGAAATTCACAATCTGTAGCTTCAAGAGGAGGGCTCCTATCTCTAGAATCATCCATAGATGCAGAAGCTAAGATTGCAACCCTAATGAGGAGAATAGAGGATCTAGAAACAAAAGAGCCAACCAATGTCAACCAAATCAACCCACCACCAATTCACAATCCGGGTTGTTCATACTGTCAGGCACCAAATCTTATCTTTGAAGAGTGTCCTATTTTTCATACCCAGCAAGTGCCAACGGAACACTTGAACGCAGCCTACTCACGGCTACCCATAATCCCTACTCACAAACATACAATCCAGGTTGGAGAAATCACCCAAATTTCTCTTGGGCCCAGAATAATCCTTCCAGGCCTAATGTCTCTAACAATTTTCATCATCCCAGTCCTCCACCAAATTTTCCCAGTCAAGCTCCATCTTCCTTCTCTCAAAGTTCACCAATGAAAAAGAAATTTAGTAAATTGGAGGAGAGCATGAAAGCATTTTTGAAGTCCCAAACTGCTTTTATGCAAAATCAGGGACAACGCTGAACAACCATCATAGGCTATACCGAGATTGGAAATGCAAATGAGTCAGCTAGCTAGCTCTTTAAGTGAAAGACCAAAGGGGTACTTTTCCTAGTCAGCCGCTAGTTAACCCTAAAAACTCCAATCAAGCATATAAAATTCAGGATCGTCGATCAACCAGTGCAATGCTGTTCACACACTTCGATCTGGAAAGAAAGTGGACAACCAGGTCTACCAACAGAAAAATCCAGTCCATACTGATCCTACTCCAGCCTCCACCTCTGCTAGTTCCTCCTAATCTGCTCCTCAAATATCTGAGAGGACAAAGCTGCTGAACAAATTCATAAGCTTGTAGCACCCTTTCCCAGTAGGCTTAGGAATAACAATAAGAATATGCACATGGAGAAGATGCTTGAGATGTTTAATCAGGTCAAACTAAATGTGTCTCTTCTTGACGCTATCCAACAGGTCCCAGCTTATGCCAAATTTCTTAAGGATATGTGTACGAAGAAGAGAAAGACGAATGTGCCCAAGAAAGTGTTCGTGGCAACCAATATAAGCGAAATTCTGTCTGGTCCCATTCTGGTGAAATACAAGGATCCCGAATGTCCCGCAATTTCCTGCACCATAGGACAAACAGAAATTAGCAGAGCACTTCTTGACCTGGGAGCAAGTATCAACTTGCTATCTCTCTCAGTATACTAGCAACTTGGGTTGGGCGAGCTGAGTCCAACTTAAGTCACCATTCAGCTAGCTGACCGATCTGTGAAAATCCCGAAGGGAAAAATCATAGATGTCCTTATCCGGCTTGGGGATTTCATCTACCCCGTTGATTTCATTGTGCTTGAGACCCAACCTGTGTCAAATCCATGATCTCAAACTCCAGTCATCTTAGGACGCCCATTCCTTACTACAGCTAATGCCATAATCAAATGTACGAATGGGTCCATGCGATTGACGTTTGGAGACATGACGAAGGAAGTCAATGTCTTCAATCTTGGAAGACAACCCAGGGATATCAATGATCAGATGTTTGAGGTCAATTCTATTGAAAATCTGACCAGTGAGCATGAGGAAAGCTTGGAGATAGAAATAGAGGCAGAGTTTGATCTGGAGTCTGAGGATTTTAATCTAGACCAGATCATAGATTCGGCAGTGGATTAGGCGTTAAGCCCAAGTGTACCTCATCATGGGATTGAAAATCCGGATATTGCCTCCAATGATGCTACACCTTCCCTAGAGCTAAATGCCTTACCTGAACACCTCAAGTACGCCTACCTGGGCGAAAAAGAAACCTTTCCAGTCATCATAGCATCCAAACTGACTGAGCAACAAGAGGACAGCTTAATGTCTATTCTGGAAAGACTGGAAAGACATAGGGAAGCCATTGGATGGACGATGAAGGATATCAAGGGGATAAGTCCGGCCATAGTCCAACATATAATTCATTTAATCGATGAAGCAATTCCCAGGAGGGACCTACAACGCAGGCTTAACCTACTCATGCAAGAGGCAGTTAAAGCGGAAATTTTGAAACTATTAGATAATGGGATCATTTATTCCATTTCTGATAGCCAGTGGGTTAGCCCTGTTCATGCGGTCCCAAAGAAAGCTGGCTTTATGGTGGTTGAAAATGAGTAAAAAGAGTTTGTACAAACAAGACTGCCTACCAAGGTTCATGTTTGTATCGACTATAGAAAGTTAAATGCAGCCACCCGCAAAGACCACTTCCCGCTACCCTTCATCGACCAAATGCTTGAACGCCTGGCTGGACACGAGTACTATTGCTTCCTAGATGGGTACTCAGGATACAATCAGATTCCCATTGTTGCAGAAGACCAGGAAAACACCACGTTCACCTGCTCGTTCAGAACCTTCGCTTACCGATGCATGCCCTTTGGATTGTGCAATGCTCCCGCAACATTCCAACGGTGGATGCTTAGTCTTTTCTCCGACATGGTAGAACGTTTTCTTGAGATTTTTATGGATGACTTCTCCATCTACGGAGATTCATTTGAGCAGTGTCTTCATCACCTAGAGTTAGTTCTGCAAAGATGCTAGGAGAAGAATCTAACTTTAAATTGGGAAAAATGTCACTTCATGGTGAGACAAGGGATTGTCTTAGGCTATGAGATTTCTAGGAGAGGCATTGAAGTGGACAAGGCTAAAGTAGAAGTGATTGCTAAGCTTCCACCTGTAACGCCCCGATTCCACGGATACAGGGACGTCACTGCGACGTATATACGTAGGTCAGAAAATGCCCCCACGTATATACGCTAAGCATAAAAGTACAAGCAAGGAATCAGAGTACAACACAAAGCGTGGTATTCTTTCATATGCCAACATAAAAGGTACATATACAAAATCATCACAGTATGATAAACATCTACACATTACATGTGTCTTTTATCATAACAAGTCCAAAAGTAAAATATACAAGATATACATGAGATGCTCACGAGTAGGATGAAGATCCCGTGAGTCCAAAAGAAGAGTATGGCACGAGGAACTGGGACTAGGATGTCTGCCCGCTAAGGGAAGTTCGATCTACGGAGGACAACTCCACTTCGATCCAGCTTCGGAATCTGAATATGCAAATCCAAGGAATCAAGACATAAAACAAAAATGAACTACAGCCAAGTGGCAATGATATAAAAGTAGTGGTTTAGAACACAAATATGGTATATAAGGGCGTGTATAACATAGTCATAAATCAGGAACTCCCAAGTAAAGTTGATTATAAGCAAGATTGATTGTATACGCTTAAGTCACGGTCACATGAGACTAGTACATCGAAGGAATAATCCAAACAAGGAAACCCTCATATATATACTTTTGTCTCATGCCACATAAATCCAAGCGTATAGAATCAGAGTTGCAAATCATACGATAGTCAAACGGGAATGCATAACAATAATCAGGGTCCATAATATGAGACATAACAGGAACTAATCATAATAGGTACATATAACGGAAACTATAACAGGAAACATAACTAAGACATAACCGGAATCATCACTGGAATCATGATTGAAATACAACGGGCATCTAATTATTATTATTACTCGTCTGACCCATATATCTAGGTATGTGTCTCGGTATATATCCCGACTCACATACATCCATATATTGGAGAGTCGAGGGTCGTTACCGGAAGTAGATGGAGAACTGATATCACTCCTTATAGTGGTTTCCATACACCTGGAACCAGCTTTGGAGGCCCAAAGTCCCCCGAGTCAGTAAACAGATTCACTACCGCCAGTATACATATATATATATATTTTTATATATATATATACTTTTAATCCATCACTATAAGCAAGGTATCATTCCGGCATCCATCACTTCCTCCCATTCCCCATACAAGTTGTAGTTTTTATGGTTTATTAACAGAATTATCAGGTTACGGGAATAACTGGACATAACAGTAATAATTGGATTCTAGAGGTGGCCCCCACCGTATGGTGTGGCACTTAGTTCCATAAAACAAGACAGGATTCCCGTAAACATAATAATTACAAGGTCAAGTGTATCATGCTTGGTTTTAAAAGATAGCATGACAAAGTGGTGATATATAACAAGCAATCAATCATAATAAGAGATTGATGATAAGCAGGACAAGTCATAGCCTAACGAGAGGGTCTAGCAAGTCAGGTGATATACATGTGTTAAAAGGAAACATAAAACTGACAAGTCTAAAGAATTGACAAGCGGTTGATAATGGTAATGAACAAGTCATGAAATACCAGTTATGAAGTGTTTAGCAAGGATAATACATCACCCATGTATCAAGGTTAGGATCTAATTTCAGAAAGAATAAGAATCAACAATTTGGTCCAAAACCAGACTATCGGTCGACTGGGTTAAATGGCCGGTCGACCGATACGGGACAGTCACCTAACTAACGGTCGACGTCCGGTCGACCGATACAAGGCCGTGACCTCCAGGTTTGGTCGGTCGTCTTCCGGTCGACTGCCGGTCGACCGGAGACACAACTAACGGTCGCCTGTCGGTCGACTGCCGGTCGACCGATACAGGGCCGTGAGCTCCAGGGTTTCCTAGCGGTCGACTGGTTGGTGAACCGGTCGACCGCCTACTCAAAACTGTGCACGTTCGTGCACATCGGTCGACTGCCGGTCGACTACCGGTCGACCGGACTTCTGAAATATGCTGCTGCTTGGTCTAAAAATCAGATTTTTGGTGTGGTTGATTTTGATGTCTAAAAATATGATTTTGATGACGTAAAGGGACATGATTTGGCAACACAAGTATACAAGGAATTTTACGAGTCTTGGTGAGTAAAAATACTCACGTGGATCGGTTATGTGAAGCTTGAAGAGGTCGTGGTCGGAAATGACCCACGGCGATGCAATCGACGAAGGAGGAGACGATCCCAATCCAAGTAGTTGTGGTGGAGATGGAGAAGACCTTGGTGAAGCCTTGGAGTTGGAGGTTGAGGTGAAGGGGGATTTGGTGAAGGCTATTCTCTTTTGGTGAAGTGAAGAAAAGAGAGAGAGAAATGAAAAGAAAAAGTATTTATAGGTTTTTGGATTTGTGAAGGAGATGTAAATAATTAAAAGAGAGGGGCTTATTTGCAAAGTGGATGATGAGGTGTCTCTTGGCCAATAGGAGCTTGCCAAGTGGGGGATGAGGTGTTCTCCTTGGCCAATCAAAGATTGCCATGGAGATGGTGAGGTGGAGATTTGTGTGGTGGGGATTGATGGAAGTGTGTGGAAGGTGGTGAGGTGGAAGTGATGAGGTGGAGAAAACTTAGGGATGAAGTAAAGGAGTTTGTGGTGGAGATTAAAGGAAATAAAGGAAAAAGGAAAAAGGAAAAGTAATGAAATGAGAAGATATTTTCTTGGTCTCCAAAAATGAAAATATCGGAAACACAGTTTCCCGAGATAAAGTCGAGTATGCGGGAAAACAATTCGGAAAATACCGAAATCGTCCGAAATTTAAGTATCTCGGAACGACACGCAATTTTCACCAAAAATCAATAATAATATATGAAGACTCGTAGTAAAATCCTTTTTAAGAAATACTTTATAGTTTTAAATCTAAAAATCCCGGAATCAGTTACCTACCGACTCTGAAAGAATTTTCATAAAATCATAAAATTCTCAGAAAAAGAATGTAGGTAGAAAATATGATTCTAAGAGATAATGCCTAAAGGCCTTTCTAGAAAGTCCTAACAGTTTGTGAATTAAAAAATCCTAGAATCGGTTATCTACCGACTCCGGTGGAAGATCCATAAATTCGTAAAATCTTCAGAAAAAGTATTTAAGTAATAAACATAATTCTAAGAAGAAATGTCTAAAGAATCTTCTAGAAATTCTAAACAGTTGGTAAGATAAAAATTCGGGAATCGATCAGCGGCACTGGTCGACACCGGTTTTGAAGAAATTCCTTTTAATTCCGGAAAATTCCAGAAAATCATATAAAATATATTATATTGGAAAATGATATTTAAAATTTAAATCAGTCAAATACGGAAAGTAAATCGAAAAATACGATCGTAAAACTGAATACGAATTTAAGTACGTATTCCGGGAACGGGGTATTACACCACCACCCAAAAGCATCAAGGATATTGGAACCTTTTTAGGGCATTCTGGGTTCTACCGACGGTTCATTAAGGATTTTAGCAAAATCGCTAGGCCCTTAACAAACCTGCTTGCTAAGGACGCGCCCTTTGATTTTAACGATGCATGTTTCAAGTCATGGGGGAAGCTTAAGGAAGAACTCATGTCTGTGCCTATTATTTCTGCTCCTAATTGGGCTCAACCGTTTGAATCATGTGTGATGCCTCTGATTTTGCTATTGGCTCTGTTCTAGGACAGCGCATCGACAATAGGCAACACGTGATTTACTACTCGAGTAGGACCTTGAAAGACGCCCAACAGAATTACATATTGGCTGTTGTCTTTGTGTTAAAAAAGTTCCGGCCATACTTATTAGGTTCGAAGACGGTGATTTTCACGGATCACTCGGCATTAAGATACCTCATGACCAAGAAGGAAGCAAAAGCCCGACTGATTCAGTGATCCTTTTGCTTCAAGAATTTGACCTGAAAATTCAAGATAAACGAGGTAGATGTGATCGCTGATCATGTATCACAAATTCTGAACGCACCCATCTTACAAGCTCCGATCAACGAGGATTTCCCTGACGAGCACATCCTGGACATTTTTAAGGAACCCTGGTATGTGTTGGAACTTGCTTTTGATGATACATTTGTGAAGCCATTTCAATGGAACTCTTTTGTACAAGTCTATTCAAGAGTTCTACATGATTAAGACTTCCCAAAGAGAGTTGCTATGGATATGTATTGTAATGTTTAATAGTATGTTAAAAGCCTTGAACATACATACACATCATTAGTCTATTAGTAGACTTGACCACCTATTAGTAGACTTGACCCTTCCTATTAGTAGACTTGACCTTGCTATTAACAAACTTGACCCTTCCTATTAGCAGACTAATAGGGTTATTAGTCGACTTATAAAAAAGACTAGTCGACTAATACATGATATAGACGACTTATAATTCCTTCTTGTTGACTAATTGTAGTTTTCAGAAACTTGAATATCTGTTTCAGTCTTATGTAGTCAACTTATACCCAGGATTAGTCGACTAATCCATTCTAAATTGCCTACCCTAGTCGACTAACCCCCAACCCCTAGTCGACTTATAGCAGTTTGTAACTGTTGTACAGTTATTATATTCTGGTTTTTTATCCAACGTTTCAAAATTCAAATTTGTCCTAATAACTACCCTGACTGACCCTAACTGACTATAGATTTCATCTATAAATAGGGTTGTTATCTTAGGTTTAAAATACTAATTCAAATCTATAGTTTTCTGACCAAAACTCTTGTTTAAAATTCTGGTTCTCTGAAAACTGTTCCCACTTTCTGTTTCTTCACCAAATTCCTACTCCAAAGTGAAGATTTCTAAAAGTCAACTTATAATAGCTCTTGTTCACAAGCACATTCAGATTCAAGGCTTATGGGAAAGTTTGTAATCACTCAAAGGAATCATTGTACAAGAGCGTCTTCTTAGTGTAGAAGAGAAGCTATATAAGGTGTTGTGGTCTTCTTTGTTGTAAGAAGAGTTGTATACATTTGGCAAAAGAGATTTGTCAAGTGGGATACAAGGTGTTAATTTTGGGAGTACAAAGTCAAAGGATAAAGAAAAATCTCAAGCGGGTGGCTTGGGGACTGGATGTAGGTCACAAGGACAGAACCAAGATAAATCTCTCGTATTTGCGTTTGCTTAACTTTTCTATGATTTAATTTCCTTTTATTGCAAGTTCTTTATTTATTTAACTCTAATCATCCTTTGTTTAGTATATGTGTTGACATTGTATTTTAGATCCACAATTGGCATCATCTCGGGACCAACAGTATGTGGACATAGTCAATTATCTGGCTACTGGACAATTACCCGCTGACTGGACAAAGCAAGACCAGTGTCGTTTCTTTGCCCAAGTACGGTACTTCTTCTGAGAAGAGCCATATCTTTTTAAGTATTATCCGACCAGATTATTCGACGATGCATACAAGAGGAGGAACAGAGGAGTGTGCTAAGCTTTTGCCATGAACTTGCATGCGGAGGACACTTATGTCCCCGCAAGACTGCAGAGAAGGTTCTACAAAGTGGGTTTTACTGGCCCACTTTGCTCAAAGACTCATACCCTTTTTGCAAGTCATGCGCAAATTGTCAAAAGATTGGGATAATTTTATGAAAAGACATGATGTCCCTGAACCCGATCCTGGAAGTTGAAATTTTTGATGTTTGGGGTATCGACTTCATGGGACCATTCCCTAATTCCTTTGGCAAACAGTTCATTTTGGTTGCTATCGATTACGTCTCTAAATGGGTAGAAACTATGCCAACAAAGACTCATGACAACAAAGTGGTTGTCAAATTTCTCAAAGAGAACATCTTCTCCTGATTTGGCACCCCCAGAGCGATAATTAGTGATAATAGGTCGCATTTCTGCAATAGAGTTTTTGAAGTTCTGATGCGGAAATAATCCATCAATCACAAGTTATCTACTCCATATCATCCCCAGACAAATGGGCAGGTCGAAGTCACCAATCAACAGATTAAGCTCATTTTAGAAAAGACTGTCAAACAAAACCGAAAGGATTGGTCGGTCAAACTCAATGATGCATTGTAGGCTTATCGTACTATTTTTATGACAGCCCTGGGGATGTCTCCTTACAGAACAGTAGAGTTAGAACATCATGCCCTCTGGGCCCTTAAGCAGCTCAATTTTGATTTGAGTAAGGCTGGTGAGCTAAGAAGACTGCAGATCGCAGAATTAGAGGAGACACAGAATGAAGCCTATGAGAATGCTCAGATCACCAAAAGTAGGACTAAAGTTTTTCATGATCAGATTATAAACCGAAAAAACTTTGCCCCGGGTGACAAGGTTCTGCTGTATAACTCTAGGCTTCATATTTTCGCGGGGAAGCTAAAGACTCGTTGTCTGGACCGTTTATTGTGCGCACCGTTTTCCTACACGGTGCTGTGATTATTGTCGACCCTAAGAACAACGCAGAATTCAAAGTGAACGGGCAAAAACTGAAGCCCTTCTTGACCACTGAGCCTATGACTCCGATGATAGTGTGCTGACTCTTTTTACCCCGTCATACACCTAACCACAATAACTAAAAAAAAAATTCTTATTGTTTATATGCTTACCCCTTCTACATTTTTTTACATTTCTTTAACCTATTCGCACTTGGCCGGCCCAAGTACACGAAGACGGTGAGATCACTTCTTCACCCTATTTATTGCATTTACATTTACATTTACATAAACATTCATTGAGGACAATACATTACATAGGTGTGAGGGGGTGCTAACACTTTTCTTTTTTCTTTCTTTCCAAAAAAAAAAAAATCTCCAGATTGAAAAGAAATTTCATATTCTTTATAAAAATACCAAAAGGTTGTAGGAATTAAGGGAAACTTATTAATGAATCTTTATTTTTTCCTAAATAAATAAGAAAGATTGGTTTGACTAAGAGTTGGGAGGGATAAGAAAAATAACTCATACCTTTTATTTCGCCTTAGTAGAATATGCATAAACCACACACACACACTTGGGATTTAAAGGCACAACTCTGAGGAAAAAAAAGCTAGATAATTGTGCCTCAAAAAGCATGATTACTCACGCAAAAAAAATAATAATCAATATATAATATATAGTAAATCTTGATTTCGTGGCCTACTCTACTTGCATATTTGACCTGAGGTGTGCTTTTTCACCTGGTGCCCTAAAACCATCTGGTTTGGGAGTCATCCATTTGATATGTGTTACATGAGTAAAGTAGAAAGCCTAATGAAACCAAGAATAATAGATAAATATTAATAAAATTAAATGATATTCAAAGTTGAGTTAAAAAATCCCAAGCACATCACACTTACACATTCTGCATATCTATCTAAAGTAAAATAACAGAATGAGTTAGAAGTATAAGATCCTTTCTAAATTTAAAGAAAAGCTATAATTTCTTCTTTTATGAAGACTAAAGTATAGGAGGATTTATGAGGGTTAAACCTAATTCTTACATCATTCAATCATTTTTACTTAAATGATTGAAAGTTCTTTTTCTTGAAAGAGGTTTGCTAAAAACTAAATATTTTTTACTTACTGGATTTTGTCGGTGCAATCCACTGAAAACCCTTAGGAGACAACACTACTCCTCTAGGGGAAATCTAGAGGTTTAAAGGTTTGTTGCACATGCTCAGTGCAATCGCATCACCTGTGAAAGCGGTGTAATAATTTTCATATTTTTTGTTTTGCTTGGGACGAGCAAAAAGATAAGTGTGGGGGTGTGACTAATCTTTAATTTTGTATAATTTTTATCACATCCCCATATTTATTTGATATAAAATTCTGCTAATAAACCTTTACTTGCTTGATCCTAGGTTCATGATGTGAAAATGAAGAAGAAGACCCTAAATCACTATTTAATAGGTGATTAAAGGCCTACCAAGTAGCTATTGACCTTAGGGAGGAGATTTTGTCAGCCCAGGACATCAAATTAACAAACCAGAAGATCCACCTAACAGGGGACAGATAGGATGACGCACTACCCGAAGCCAGGTGTGCGCTGCCCTAGCATGGCCTCGAAAACGCGGCCTGGGCTGCGTTTTGGCGGCCGTACGGGCGCGGGCGCGCCCGGGCTTTGGGCCAAGGGTCGTCCCCCTGGCCCCTTTTCTCTGGTGCCTATAAATACCCCTTGGGGTCTGAAGAGAAGCAGATCCAGAGTTTAGAGCATTGTTGTAATCTTATTTTTAGGATTGTAGTTGTTTTAGTTTCCTTCTTCTTCTAGTTTTAGTTTAGCCATTAGAGTGAAAGAGAGAGAGTGTGTGTAAGAGTTGTATTTGAAGGTGACAAGATAATGTAAACACCTAGAGGGGGGTGAATAGGTGATGGCTAATCTAACGGTCAATCAATGCAGAATTAAAAACTTATTATGCTAATTAAAACTTCTTAAACTAAACACCACGTATAACACAAGAGTGTAGCCGGATTCCCCGTGAAGGGCTCTGAACTAACTCCTCAAGATTCCTCCAAATAAGAGTTGAGATGCCGCGTTGGCTCTCTTGGTTGAATACTAGTGTTAGCAAACAATCCCCAAGCATATACAAAATGAGCACAAGTATATCTAGCAATAAATGATGAAAGCAATAT
The DNA here is from genome assembly GCA_038442645.1 of Agave tequilana. NCBI lineage: Eukaryota > Viridiplantae > Streptophyta > Magnoliopsida > Asparagales > Asparagaceae > Agave > Agave tequilana. The sequence continues at coordinate 66,561 of JAVJIF010030894.1, forward strand.
AAGCATGCAAGATATAAAGACAAGTAAGAGATAGAGAGAGCAATCGCAAACACGGGAGATTTATTTCGAGGTTCGAGCACACTTGCTCTACGTCCCCGCCTTCAACACTATGAAGGATTTCCACTAAAATCGATCCCACCGGATCACTTGGTGCCGCAACACCTACAAGCTCTTTGGACTCTCTAGTCCCTCTCTTGTTTCCGGAAGAACACACCGCAAGCCCACTAGCTCGCCGAGGCCGCACCTCAAATACTGAGTTCACACACGAACTCGAAACACCGCGAACACACGCGTCCATCTCCTCAAAGCACAAAGATGGAACTTTGGTGATCACAACACTTTGATCACCTAAAATCCTCTCACAACAAATATCCCTATAGGTAGATATAGCAATGGATAGTTCAAGTGTTTGTGTGAGAAAACTAGGATTGAAATGGTCGAGGAAAACTCAAGAATCACTTTTAGAAACTCTTGATAAACTCTCCTTTTGAATGGAAGTATTTGGCTCTAAAACAAGTGGAGAAAACCACAGAAATGGGTATGCAAAACTAGCCCAAAACTCTTCTTAAAATCTTATATAAAACAGCCCCCAAAAGTCCAATTTATAGGGCTAGAAAAACTAGCCGTTGGGAGCCAAACTGGCCGGTTGGTCGACCGCCCGGTCGACCGGCAAACGGTCAAATTTCTGACCGTTGAGCCAGCGGTCGACCGGCCGGTCGACCGTGGCCAGGATACAGAGAGCTCAGCTCTCTGCCGGTCGACCGCCCAGTCGACCGGGGCACTTTCCAGAGAGTAGCTGCTCTCTGGCGGTCGATCGTGCGGTCGACAGGCCCATCCTGTGCACATCTGTGCACATCGGTCGACCGCTCCAGTTGACCGGCTATTGGTCCGGTCGACCGGTCGTCACCGCCAGAGCCTGGCAGGCTTTAACAAGGGATTTAAAAGGTTGGGTTTTTATCTTAAATAAAATCTCATAAATTCACGAAAAATCTACAAAAATAGGTTCAATATTATACTTTGAAAATCAAACATGTTTGATCAAAATCAAGACATGTTACAAACAATTTGAACTATTTTTTAACTTAGAAATTTTGGCTAAAAACGAAAACTGTATTTTTCCAAAATTGGTTTTTCCAAACTTATTTTTCCAAAACTTCTTCAAATACAAAAACAAGATATTTTGAACTCTTTTAAAGCATAGAGTGTATGGATATGATCCACTATACATACATGGTGAAATATCTATGTTTTTGACAATAACCACTAAACATGGTTTTGGTTAAAGATATGTATATATGAAGTCCAAAAACCAAACCGGTATTTTTCAAAAGGAAAACTCTTTTGTATTTTTTCAAAATAAAAATTCTTTTATGAAAAACTTATTTAAATCAAGAGTGTGTGTGTGTGTATATGATATAGTTGAGCAATCCACCAACTATTTTATCCTTTACTTTTAATCTAAAAACAAAATCTTACAAAAACAAACCTAGACACAAGTCTTGATCAAGAAGGTCTTCACTTGAAGTCTTCTCATCTTCTTGACTTGGTCCAAACTTGATCCAACGAGCTCGACTCCTCTTGAGTACTTGATGTGGTCTTGATGCACAAGCTCTTGAATCAAACCGTGCTAGCTCCAAAACTTGACTTTAAATTCTTTGTTGAAGCTATGCACCTACTAAGACCTTGATCACAAATCTGAGACTAAATAAACACAAGATCATTAGTACTATAACTATATGAGCTGATCATCATCAAAACTAGAGTGATTGGCCTTTGGGCCAACAATCTCCCCCTTTTTGATGATGACAAAACTCATGAAGTTATATATGCATGGATTAAAGTAAAGCTTCAAGGAAGCTCCCCCTTAACTCATGCATAACAATAAACAAATAAATATGCAATGAAATCTCATAAACATGTATGCAAATACAAGGAGATAAACATGCCAATCAAGCATAAAACTTATCAAATTCTTTTTCTCCTATTTACAAAATAAAACATATATGCATAAACATAAATCCTTCTCCCCCTTTATGAATAAAGTAAGGAAAACATGCATATATACCAAATACTTCTCCCCTTTTTGTCAATCATCAACAAAGGGGTTAAAGAAAAAAACAAAACAATGAAATCAAATCAACCAATAAAGAGATATATGCGATATACATTCATGAAGAGGAAGACGCTAAGTTAACTTCCCTACATATATACAATACATGAAAGAGAGATGACAAGCCCTAATCCACATAACGCATAATATGTAATGCATAAGAGGAGATGTGAAGCTCCCCCTACACACGTGTACCGGATAAAGAAGAGTTATCAAGCTCCTCAATATAAGATACACTCAACATGAATCTATATGTAGAAGAGATGTTAAGCTCCCCTTGCATATAGGCAATACCAATCAAAACATTTTTAATTTTCAAAATTTCATATTAAAACAAAATTTTGAATTTTTCTCAATAAAACAAATTTTGAGATATCTTGTAATCAAATTTTAAGATATCATATAAACAAAAAATTTTAAAGGTACCACTTGTAAATCAATCAAATTTTAAGATACCAATTGTAAATACCCAATACAAATTTTGAATTTTAATCAAAATAGAATCATATTGATATTAATTGAAAATTATTTTGATATCAATAAAATACCAATTTTAAAATAATGCATAAGCTTATTAAAATATCAATTGAGAAACCAATTGAAAATTAAGATTTGAATTAAGCTTAGCATAAACAAACTTTGTGTTTTAAACATGTAAACCAATTGTAAATCCAAGCACAAACAAATCATATATATGTATGAAAAAAAATGATAATACCAATAGAAATTGATATAATTTGAAATTGAAAGCATACATATATATAAACAAGATTATGAGTATATAAAATATATCAATTGTGATACCAAATGAAATTATGATACCAATTGAGATTATGAAGTGAAAATAGTGTATAACTCATAAACATCCACCCTTTTTATGCACAAGATAAAAGATTTTCATTAAAAGCATACAATGCATACTCGCCCATCCGTCCACCCATAACGGTGTTGGAAGGGGTTTTCAAAAATAGGGTTTGAAAATATTTTTATAGTGAAAACACTATCAAATTGAAGAATAAATAACTAGTTAAAGTAATTTTTGAGAAACTAGTTAAAGATCCTTCAAAAATATGAAACCAAATATATGTCTATCATGAAACATACTAAATACATAAGAAGTGACACTCGAAATCTATAAGGCTCAAAAATAATCATGAAACCAAGTCATCAATAAACAAAATAAAGTGTGAGTGCACAAAAATTATGTGACTAGCATTTTCATAAAGATAATAAATGAAGCTCAAAACAAGCATAAATCTTATTTTTATCAAAACATGAATAACATGAAATTTATTTTCATAAGAAATAAACTTTTAGGTATATGTATGATTTATCCAATCCTAACAATATGCATACATATCCCAAACATAGAAAGAGTCCATAATGTAAATTGCATGAAGGCAAATGACTCATGGGGTATACATGTATATTTATTAGATTTGAATACAAAATACATATACATGAAGTAAAACATGAAAATTGGCAAAACAAGTGTAAATGAGGAAATCATCAAAACTAGGCTATACATGTGCATATAGTGAGTACAAATAAACAATGAAGTGCAAACATATATGAATCAATTTGTTGCGCACTACTTGTACACGTATATACTCAAGTTTTGATAAAAACTACATTTAAACAAGTTATATACCTCATGAAGCCTAAAAACATGAACATGCTAAAAATATCATATATGAACAAGAATGTAAATAAACTAGGAGTTTTTAGAGATAGTTACCAAACCAAAGAACTATGCTCTAATTCTCCAAAACATAGTGGTTATCCCACCAAACCTTCTTGATAACGGAGCATCAAATATATGTCCATCAAGTCCATGCATCCACCACCAAGGCACCAACCCTCTCACGTTTTGTGAGAGCCTGCCCCTACATCAAAAACACAAGGTAGGGATTTTGGTACCCATTTTCTTTTGGGTCCTTGAGGGTTAGCATTGTAAGGAACCCAAACATTTTTCTTAGCAAAATTAATACGATATAACTTATCAAAACAAAACTTTGCTAAATGGCCTTTGCGGTCATAATGTGTACATTTGTACACCTTAGGATGCATATGTGTATGAGGGTGATCGTGGTGCAAAATGTGCATATGCATGATGTAGATGATGTGCATGAACATGGGGAACTTGTTTCTTTGAAAACAAGGACTCCAATCTAGAATGGTCAAAGGCACATTTGCTCAAATTTGAGCTCAAACAATCAATTTTATTTTTTAAATTTTTAATCTCATGTTGATTAATAGTGGCATGTAAAGCATGGTGAGATTGAGAATCATTTTTCTTATTCTTTTTAGAAATATTAACCTTTTATTTTTCAACAATTTTTCTTTTTAAAGAAGTATTTTCATTTAAAGCAACTTCTTTTTGTTTTTTCACCAAAACAATTTTGTTTTTCAATGAAGTATTTCCTTCACATAAATCATTCAATTTACAAAGCAAGGAAATATTTTCATTTTTCAAAGATTCATTTTCTTTTGAAACATTTTCAAATTTTTCTTATAAAGAATCTTTTTCTTTTAACATGCAATCAAATTTGTTTTTCATTTTCTTATTATCTTTTCTAAGCATGTCATATTTTTCAAGAAGTTGTTGACAAAAAGATGTAAGCTCATCATAGGATATATCAACATCTTCATCTACCTCGGATTTGGTAGTTACCTCAAGGGGGTTATCCCCTTGGACCATGTAGCACACGTTGGAAGCGTCACTTGCAACATCCGAGTCGCTCCCCGCATAATATTGTTCTTTTTCGCCAAGGGAGAGAATTGTGTTCCAAACTACAAAAGCCGAGTCAAGATTAGCAACCCTAGATAAATAAACATCATTTAGTGTAGATCTTAAAGCACGTTGGGCTTTTGTATTAGCCTCAATATTTTTACCATTTAAATAATAAGAATCTTTAATAATGGCAAAATAAACATGAATCCCTAAGGCTTTGAGGTACAAAGACATCTTAACCTTCCAAGTTTGGATGTTAAGTATGTCAAAGGTGGGAGGTGACATGAAATCTATGGTGTGTGTACAAATATTGTGATTCGCAAAAAAATGAGGATCTTTAACTCTACGTTGTAAGACCCAAATCAAGATCACTTGGCTCTGATACAAATTGTAAACGCCTAGAGGGGGGTGAATAGGTGATGGCTAATCTAACGGTCAATCAATGCGGAATTAAAAACTTATTATGCTAATTAAAACTTCTTAAACTAAACACCACGTATAACACAAGAGTGTAGCCGGATTCCCCGTGAAGGGCTCTGGACTAACTCCTCAAGATTCCTCTAAATAAGAGTTGAGGTGCCGCGTTGGCTCTCTTGGTTGAATACTAGTATTAGCAAACAATCTCCAAGAATATGCAATATGAGCACAAGTATATCTAGCAATAAATGATGAAAGCAATATAAGCATGCAAGATATAAAGACAAGTAAGACATAGAGAGAGCAATCGCAAACATGGGAGATTTATTTCGAGATTCGAGCATACTTGCTCTACGTCCCCGCCTTCAACACTATGAAGGATTTCCACTAAAATCGATCCCACCGGATCACTTAGTGCCGCAACACCTACAAGCTCTTTGGACTCTCTAGTCCCTCTCTTGTTCTCGCAAGAGCACACCGCAAGCCCACTAGCTCACCGAGACCGCACCTCAAACACCGAGTTCACACACGAACTCGAAACACCGCGAACACACGCGTCCGCCTCCTCAACGCACAAAGATGGAACTTTGGTGATCACAACACTTTGATCACCTAAAATCCTCTCACAACAAATATCCCTATAGGTAGATATAGCAATGGATAGCTCGAGTGTTTGTATGAGAAAACTAGGATTGAAATGGTGGAGGAAAACTCAAGAATCACTTTTAAAAACTCTTGATAAACTTCCCTTTTGAATGGAAGTATTTGGCTCTAAAACAAGTGGAGAAAACCACTGAAATGGGTATGCAAAACTAGCCCAAAACTCTTCTTAAAATCTTATATAAAACAGCCCCCAAAAGTCCAAATTTATAGGGCTAGAAAAATTAGTCGTTGGGAGCCAGACTGGCCTGTCGGTCGACCGCCCGGTCGACCAGTAAACGGTCAGATTTCTGACCGTTGAGCCAGCGGTCGACCGGCCGGTCGATCGTGGCCAGGATACAGAGAGCTCAGCTCTCTGCCGGTCGACCGGGGCACTTTCCAGAGAGCAGCTGCTCTCTGGCGGTCGACCGTGCGGTCGATCGGCCGATCCTGTGCACATCGGTCGACCGCTCGGTCGATCGGCTATTGGTCCGGTCGACCGGTCGGTCGACCGCCAGAGCCTGGCAGGCTTTAATAAGGGATTTAAAAGGTTGGCTTTATAGCTTAAATAAAATCCCATAAATTCACGAAAAATCTACAAAAATAGGTTCAGTATTATACTTTGAAAATCAAACATGTTTGAACAAAATCAAGACATGTTACAAACAATTTGAACTATTTTTGTAACTTAGAAATTTTGGCTAAAAACGAAAACTGTATTTTTTCAAAATTGGTTTTTCCAAACTTATTTTTCCAAAACTTCTCCAAATACAAAAATAAGATATTTTAAACTCTTTTAAAGCATAGAGTGTATGGATATGATCCACTACACATACATGGTGAAATATCTATGTTTTTGACAATAAACACTAAATATGGTTTTGGTTAAAGATATGTATATATGAAGTCCAAAACCAAACCGGTATTTTTCAAAAAGAAAACTCTTTTGTATTTTTCCAAAATAAAAATTCTTTTATGAAAAACTTATCTAAATCAAGAGTGTGTGTGTATATGATATACTTGAGCAATCCACCAACTATTCTATCCTTTACGTTTTAATCTAAAAACAAAATCTTACAAAAACAAACCAAGACACAAGTCTTGATCAAGAAGGTCTTCACTTGAAGTCTTCTCATCTTCTTGACTTGGTTCAAACTTGATCCGATGAGCTAGACTCCTTTTGAGTACTTGATGTGGTCTTGAAGCACAAGCTCTTGAATCAAACCGTGCTAGCTCCAAAACTTGACTTTAAATCTTTTATTGAAGCTACGCACCTACTAAGATCTTGATCACAAATCTGAGACTAAATAAACACAAGATCATTAATACTATAACTACATGAGTTGATCATTATCAAAACTAAAGTGATGGGCCTTTGGGCCAACAGATAATACAAGTAACTACTTCTCTTTTTTTTCTTTCCATTCACTTGTGTTTTCCATTTGCTTTTACTTCCTTGTTGTAGTGTAACTCCTTTTCTGTTTACTTCTTTCTTCTACTTCCTTTTTGTAGTGTAACTCCTTTTCTTTTTACTTCTTTTTTTGTTTTCTTGTTGTAGTGTAACTCCCTTTCTCTTTACTTCTTTTCCTTTGTTTTTTATTTTACTACCATGTCTAACTAACTCTTCCATTGCATGGCTAACTAACTACTAACCCACTAATCTCTAACAACATGATTGATAAACCCAAATGAGTCAATAGTGTCAACTAAGCCTTGTGCAAACAATAGCTATGATATCTTAAGAAGAGGGTTCTAACTCTAACTTACATTCAAGTATTCACTTTCTTATATTTCATGCTTTACGGGTTTTTGATGATCTATGGATTGCATGCTTTACTGGTTTTTGTAACTTAGAGATTTTCCTTTTAACTTTGCCGATACCATTAGTGCACTTGTGTCTTCCCCTATTCTCCCCTTCAATTGGATCTTGATAAGGGAATGTCCAAGTTTTTGCCGTGTTAAGCTAAGTTATAGGAAGAACTTTCACTCGATTTCTACGTGAATAGTTCCTATGCATAAGGGATATGCTTGCTTATGATCCATCGTGAGGCTACATCTTCAAGAAGTTAGGCATTAGTGGGAGCACTTAGTAGAAAGTTAGCCAAGCGTTTTTACCATTAAGAAAGTCCATGTTTACAAACCACCAAATCATTCTCAAACAATTCTTGAAACCAACTTGTTTTCATTTTTCAATTCTTTATTTGAACAAAGAACTTTCTCTTTTCTTGCACAAAGAAGTCGCATCAAGCTTTCATCGCTCTCCCTCCTTGTGTATACGACCCGTATAGCCACTTCGCTACTACGAATTAATCACAAAAGCAGTAACATCGACCCACACTCTTTTATATATTCTTGTGCTTGCTTTTTTCAGATCATCGATCGGACCGGTCGACCAACACCTGGTCCAGTCGACCATCCGGTCGACTGCCAGTGGGATCAGGCTGGGTTATAGGATAGAAAACTTGGTTTTTTTAACTCCAATAAAATCCTATAAATTCTCTAAACATATGCAAAAATAAGTTTATTGAAATACTTTGAATTACAAATATGTGTGTTAAAAAATCAACACATATTACAAACATTTTAAATCATTTTTGTCATATAAAATATTTGGCCTTAAATAAAAATCATATTTTTCAAAAACAATCTTTAATTTGAAAAACGATTTTTCCAAAACTTCTCCAAATACAAAAACAAAATATTTTAAATACTTTTGAAGTATAGTGTGTATGGATATGATCCAATACACATATAAGATGGAATATATATATTTTTGACAATAAGCTCTAAAATAAGTTTTGATAAATCCAAAACTCAAACACATGATATAGAAACATCAAACATGATATAGAAACATCAAATAAGTTTTTCTAAACTTTTGAACCAACAATGTGCATGGATGAAATTCAAAATATATACAAGCCATATACACTCATTTTGATGAACTCTATTCATGAAACATAAAGATATATACTTTGAAGCTCAAAATCAAAACGGTATTTTTTAAAATCAAAACTATTTTATGAAAACACATATAAATTTTATGTGTGTGTGTATATGAGCTTGAGCAATTTACAACTAACCTACCCTTTATATTTTATCTAAAAATAAATCTTAACACTTACAAACATGACTCAAGTCTTCCTAAAAATCTTCTCTTGAAAATCTTTTCCAGTGAGCTGGACTCCTCTTGAGTACTTGATGCAATCTTAATGAGCGAGCTCTTGAATCAACATGTGCTAGCTTCAAAACTTGACTTCGAATCTTTTGTTGAAGCTAAATACCAACTAAGATCTTGATCAAATATCTGAAACTATATAAATACAAGATCATTAGTACTATAACTACATGAGTTAATCATCATCAAAACTAGAGTGATGGGCCTTGGGGCAAACAACTCCCCCTTTTTGATTATGACAAAACTCATGAAGTTATATATACATGGGTTAAAGATAAGCTTCATAGAAACTCCCCCTTAACTCATGCATAGCAATAAACAATAAAAATATTCAATAAAATCTCTTAAATTAAACAAACATATATGCATAAACAAAATTATAAACATGCATATAAAACTCACTAAATTCTTCTCCCCCTTTTTGTCAATTCATTAACAAAGGGGCGAGGACAATCAAACAATAAAGATGTATATGTGATATACATTCATGAAGAAGAGAGATGTAAAGTTAGCTCCCCTTGCATATATGTATTACATGAAGAAGGGATGACAAGACCCAAACCCACATAAAGCATAATATATAATGTATAAACTGAGATGTTAAGCTCCCCCTACACACGTGTACCACATAAAGAAGTATTGGCCCAAAGGCCCATCACTCTAGTTTTGATGATGGTTAACTCATGTAGTTATAGTACTAACAATCTTGTGTTTAATTAGTCTCAGATTTGTGATCAAGATCTTAATAGATGTTTAGCTTCAACAAAGGATTTAAAGTCAAGTTTGGAGCTAGCTTGTGTTGATTCAAGAGCTTGTTCATCAAGACCACATCAATTACTTAAGAGGAGTCTAGCTCTTTGGATCAAAGTTTGGACCAAGTCAAGAAGGAGAAAAAGACTTCAAGTGAAGACCTTCAAGAGAAGACTTGTGTCTAGATTTGTTTTGTTAAGATTTTATTTTTAGAGAAAATGTAAAGGATAGAATAGTTGGTGGATTGCTCAAGTATCAGATACACTCACACACAAGACTTAGATAAGTTTTTATAAAAGAGTTTTCATTTTGAAAAAATATAAAAGAATTTTCATTTTGGAAAAAATACCGTTTTGATTTTTGGAGTTTCATATATACATGTGTTTTAATCAAAATTATTTTAGAGCTTAATGTTAAAAACATAGATATTTCATCATATATGTGTAGTGGATCATATCCATACACTCTAAGCTTTAAAAGTGTTTAAAATATCTTATTTTTGTATTTGGAGAAGTTTTGGAAAAATCAATTTGGAAAAATACGATTTTGTTTTAAGCTAAAATTTCTAAGTTATAAAAATAGTTCAAAACGTTTGTAACATGTTTTGATTTTTACTCAAACATATTTGTTTATCAAAGTATATTTCTAAACTTATTTTTGTAGATTTTTAGAGATTTTATGGGATTTTATTGAAGGAAAAATGACAAACTTTTAATCCCTAAAAGAATACTGTTTTGGCTTCTGCCGGTCGACCGCACGGTCGATCGAGATAGAGGTCAGTCGATCTGGTGGTCGACCGATGTGCACAAAACGTGCACGCCTTGTTTGACGGTGGGCCGATCGATCGACCCGGTCGATAGCCAGAGAATTATGCTCTCTAAAAATGGCCCCGGTCGACCGGGCGGTCAACCGGCAGAGAGCTCTGCTCTCTGTATCCAGGCCACGATCGACGGCTGGCTCAACGGTCAGAAATCTGACCGTTGACTGGTCAACTAGGCGGTCGAACGATAGCAGTGCAGACTGCTGATTTGGACTCCAATGGCTAGTTTTTCTTAGCCTATAAATTGGGGCTTCCTTGGGCTGTTTTACATTAGATTTTTGGAGAGTTTTCAAGCTAGTTTTTCCCATCTATTTCAGAGGTTTTCTCCACTTGTTTAAAAGCCAATATTTTCAAATCAAAAGGAGAATTTATCAAGAGTGTTTTGTAAAAGTGATTTCTTGAGTTTTCCTCTACCAAATCAATCTTAGTTTTTCTCACACATATTTGAGATTTGCATTGCTATATCATTCCTATAGAAGAGGTGTTATGAGATTATTTTTAGGTGATCAAGTGTTTAGATCACCAAGAGTTCACCATTGTATTTGAGGAGGAGGACTTGCGAGTTCGCGGTGTTTCGAGTTCAAGTGAGAGCTCATTGTAGAGGTGCGACCTCGGCAAGCTTGCTTGCTTGCGGTGTGTTGTTCTTGCGGGAACAAGAGAGGGAGTAGAGAGTACAAAGGAGTTCTACTGTGAACTCGCTTGTAGGTGTTGCGGCACCGAGTGATCTGGTGGGATCGGTTTTTAGTGAAAATTCTTCATAGTATTGAAGGCGGGAACGTAGAGCAAGTGTGCTCGAACCTCGAAACAAATCTCCCATGTTTGCGATTGCTCTCTCTATCTCTAACTTGTCTTTATATCTTACTTATGCTTATTGCTCATATCTTTACTTGCTTGATATATTTGTGCTTATATTGTTATATGCTTGGGGATTATTTGCTCACACTTGTATTCAACCAAGAGAGCCAAAGCTGCACCTCAACTCTTATCTAGAGGAATCTTGAGGAGATAGTCCAAAGCCCTTCACGGGAAATTCAGCTACACTCTTAGGTTATACTTGGTGTGTTGTGCATAATATTTTTAGTTTGCATAAATAGTTTTTATTTCGCATTAATTCATCATTTGATTAGCTAGTCAACTATTCACCCCCCTCTAGGTGATTTCAATTGGTATCAGAGCCAAGTACTCTTGATTTGGGTCTAACCACCTTGAGTTAAAGATCCTCATTTATAGATAATCACAATATTTATATACACACATGGATTTCATGTCACCTCCCACTTTTGACATTGTCAACATCCAAACTTGGAAGGTTAAAATGTCTATGTACCTCAAAGCCCTAGGCATTCATATTTATTTTGCCACTATTAGATATTTTTATAGTTTAAATGACAAACATCTAGAGGCTAATGCAAAAGCCATCCATGCTTTAAAGAGTACCCTAAATGATGAATATTTATCTAGGGTTGCTAATCTTGATTCGGCTTTTGTAGTATGGAACACCATTGTCTCCCTTGGCGAACAAGAACAATATTATGCGGGGAGCGACTCGGATGTTGGAAGTGATGCTTCCAACATGTGCTACATGGTCCAAGCGGATAACCCCCTTGAGGTAAACTCCAAATCCGAGTTAGAAGAGGATGTTGATATGCCATATGATGAACTTGCATCTTTTTGTCAACAACTCCTTGAAAAATATGATTTGCTTAAAAAGGAAAATAAGAATTTGAAAAAGAAGTTTGATTCTATTTTAGAAGAAAAGGATTCTTTTCAAAATAAATTAGAATGCATTTCTAAAGAAAATGAATTTTTGAAAAATGAAAATATTTCCTTCTCCTCTAAACTAAATGATCTTTGTGAAGGAAATATTTCTTTGAAAGATAAAATTGTTTTGGTGGAAAAACAAAAGGAGATTGCTTTGTAAGAAAACACCTCTTTGAAAAGAAAAATTATTTCAAAAGAAAAAGAAAATGTTTCTAAAAAGAATAAGATTGTTGACCATGCTTTTCATGCTACTACTAAAAATGAAGTTAAATTTTTAAAAAATAAAATAGATTGTTTGAGCTCAACTTTGAGCAAATGTGCAATTAATCATTTTAGATTGGAAACCTTATTTTAAAAGAAACAAGCTCCTCATGTACATGCACATCACCCACAACATGCATATGCACACTTTGCATGTCATGATCACACTCATACACATATGCATGATAGAGTGTACAAGTGTACACATTACGACCGCAAAGGCCATTTAGCAAAGTTTTATTTTGATAAGATACATCATATTAATTTTGCTAAGAAAAATATTTGGGTTCTATTAAATGCTAACCCCCGTGGACCCAAAAGAAAATGGGTACCAAAATCTCCACCTTTTGTATTTGATGTTGGTGCGGGCTCTCACAAAACGTGAGAGGTTTGATGCCTTGGTGGTGGATACACATGGACTAGATGGACACACATATTGTTGCACTGCTATCAAGGAGGTTTGGTGGGACGACCACCATGTTTTGGAGATTTGGAGTATAGTTCATATGGTTTGGTAACTATCTCTAAACTTCTATTTTATTTACATGCTTTTATAATTCATGATTTTTAGCATGTTTTAGTGTTTATTAAAATAAGCATGTTTTGTGTTTATGCTTCATGTGGTAAATACTTATTTAGATGTAGTTTTTGTCAAAACTTGTGTTTATACTTGTACAAGTAGTGAGCAACATTTGATTCATATATGTTTGCACTTCATTGCTCATTTGTACTGACTACATGCACATGTATAGCCTAGTTTTGATGATTCTCTCATTTATACTTGTCTTGCCTATTTTTTTTTCATATTTTTTACTTCATGTATATGTAATCTTTTGTTCAAAACTAATAAATATACATGTATGCTCTTGAGTCACTTGCTTTCATGCAAATTACATTATGGACTCTTTTTAGTTTAGGATATGTATGTATATTGTTGCCTTGGATAAATCATACATATACCTTAAAGGTTGTTTTTAAATGAAAAATAAAATCTTTATGATTTTCATATTTGTTTGATAAAATGAATTTTCATGTTTTTCACACGTTTGATGTTTTGAGCTTTATTGAATACTTTCATGAAAATGCTACTTACATGATTATAGTACACTCACATTTCATTTGTTTACTCATGACATTGTTTTCATGAGATATTTTGAGCCTTATAGATTTCGAGTGTCAATTCTTGTGTTTTTAGCATGCTTCATGGATTCATATGATTTGATTTCATGTTTTGAAGGATTTTTAACTAGTTTTTTAAAAATTATTTTAATTAGTTATTGGTAGTGTTTTCAATGCTAAAATATTTTCAAACACTCATTTTTGAAAATCCCTACCAACCCCTTAAGGGCAGACAGATGGGCGACCTTGCCTTGTATGCCTTAATGAAAATCTTTTATCTTGTGCATGAAAGGGTGGATAAGTATGAGTTATACACTTTATTCACATCATAATTTCAATTGGTATCACAATTGTTATTTTTTTTGTATACTCATATTTTGTTTTCTATATATGTATGCTTTAAATTTCAATAACATCAATTTCTATTGGTATTTTCATTTTTCATACATATATATGATTTGTTTGTGCTTGATTTATAGGATATTTACATGTTTAAAGCACAAAGTTTGTTTATGCTAAGCTTAATTTAAATCTTGATTTTCAATTGGTATCTCAATTGATACTTTAATAAGCTTATGCATTATTTTAAATTGGTATTTTTATTGATATCAAAATTTACAATATGCTTCAATTGGTATCAATATATTTTAATTTCCAATTTGGTTTAAATTTCATTTGGTATCAATATGTTTTACCTATTTGGTATAAAAATTTATCATATATTTCTATTGATATCAAAATATAAAATGTTTTCTTTCAATTGGTATCAAAAAAAAAAATTATCATGTATTTCAATTGGTAAAATGTTTCAATTTCAATTGGTATCATATATTTTCAATTTCATATGGTATCAAAATCTTGTGATCTCTCAAATTGATTTGTTGATTTAAGAAAAATTAAAAATTTGTATTGTTTATTTACAATTGGTATCTTAAAATTTTGTTTATGTACAAATGATATCTCAAAATTTGTTTAAGTATTATCAAAATTTGTGTTTTTATATGTATTGTCTATATGCAATGGGAGCTTAGCATCTCTTCTATATATAGATTCATGTTGAGTGTATCTTATATTGAGGAGGCTGACAACTCTTCTTTATGCGATACACGTGTGTAGGGGAGCTTCACATCTCCTCTTATGCATTGCATATTATGCGTTATGTGAGTTAGGGCTTGTCATCCCTTCTTCATGTAATGCATGTATGTAAGGATGTTAACTTAATGTCTTCCTCTTCATGAATGTTTATCGCATATATATCCTTATGATTGATTTATTTTATTTTACCCCTTTGTTGATGATTGGCAAAAAGGGGAGAAAGATTTTGAGTTTAGTTTTTGAGTTTATATATGCATATTTGTGTTTTTGCATACATTGAGTTTATGCATCTTGTGTTTTTGAGGTGGTTTAAACAAAAAGGGGGAGAAAGTTTTTTGAAAAAGAACTTTTGATTCATGCTTGTTTCTCTTACGCTATTGATGCATATATGTTTGTTTAGTTTTATGTACTTCATTGTCATATCCTATTTGTTTATTGTTATGCGTGAGTTAAGGAGGAGCTTTTATGAAGCTTAACTTTAATCCATGCATATATAACTCCATGAGTTTTGTCATCATCAAAAAGGGAGATTGTTGGCCCAAAGGCCCGTCACTCTAGTTTTGATGATGATTAACTCATGTAGTTATAGTCCCAATGATCTTGTGTTTAATTAGTCTCAGATTTGTGATCAAGACTTAGTAGGTGTTTAGCTTCAACAAAGGATTTAAAGTCAAATTTTAGAGCTAGCACGCGTTGATTCAAGAGCTTGTGCATCAAGATCACATCAAGTACTCAAAAGGAGTCTAGCTCTTTTGATCAAAGTTTGGACTAAGTCAAGAAGGAGAAGAAGACTTCAAGTGAAGACCTTCAAGAGAAGACTTGTGTCTAGGTTTATTTTGTTAAGATTTTATTTTTAGATAAAATGTAAAGGATAGAATAGTTGGTGATTGCTCAAGTATCATATACACTCACACACAAGATTTAGTTAAGTTTTTATAAAAGAGTTTTCATTTTGGAAAAATACAAAAGAATTTTCATTTTGGAAAAATACCGTATTGGTTTTTGGAGTTTCATATATACATGTGTTTTAACAAAAACTATTTTAGAACTTAATGTCAAAAATAAAGATATTTCATCATATATGTGTAGTGGATCATATCCATACACTCTAAGCTTTAAAAGTGTTTAAAATATCTTATTTTTGTATGTGGAGAAGTTTTGAAAAATCAATTTGAAAAAATACGAATTTTGTTTTAAGCCAAAATTTCTAAGTTACAAAAATAATTCAAAATATTTGTAACATATTTTGATTTTTACTCAAACATGTTTGTTTATCAAAGTATATTACTGAACTTATTTTTGTAGATTTTTAGAGATTTTATGGGATTTTATTGAAGGAAAAATGACAACCTTTTAATCCCTAAAAGAATACTGTTTTGGCTTATACCGGTCGACCGCACGGTCGACCGAGCTAGAGGTCGGTCGACCAGGCGGTCGACAGACGTGCACAAAACGTGCACGCCTTATTTGCCCGGAGGGCCGGTCAACCGACCAGGTCGACAGGTCAGTCGACCGCCAGAGAGATCTGCTCTCTGAAAATGGCCCCGGTCGACCGGCAGAGAGCTCTGCTCTCTGTATCCAGGCCATGGTCGACTGACCGGTCAACCGCTGGCTCAACGGTCAAAAATATGACCGTTGACCGGTCGACCGGGCGGTCGATCGATAGCAGTGTAGACTGCTGATTTGGATCCCAACGGCTAGTTTTTCTTAGCCTATAAATTGGGGTTTCCTTGGGCTGTTTTACATAAGATTTTTGGAGAGTTTTCAAGCTAGTTTTTCCCATTTATTTCAGAGGTTTTCTCCACTTATTTAAGAGCCAATATTTCCAAATCAAAAGGAGAGTTTATCAAGAGTGTTTTGTAAAAGTGATTTCTTGAGTTTTCCTCCACCAAATCAATCCTAGTTTTTCTCACACATATTTGAGCTTTCCATTGCTATATCATTCCTATAGGAGAGGTGTTATGAGATTATTTTTAGGTGATCAAGTGTTTAGATCACCAAGAGTTCACCATTGTATTTGAGGAGGCGGACTTGTGGGTTCGCGGTATTTCGAGTTCTAATGAGAGCTCATTGTAGAGGTGCGGCCTCGGCAAGCTTGCGTGCTTGCGATGTGTTATTCTTGCTAGAACAAGAGAGGAATTAGAGAGTACAAAGGAGTTCTAGTGTGAACTTGCTTGTAGGTGTTGCGGCACCGAGTGATCTGATGGGATCGGTTTTTAGTGAAAATCCTTCATAGTGTTGAAGGCGGAGACGTAGAGCAAGTGTGCTCGAACCTCGAAACAAACTCCCATCTTTACAATTGCTCTCTCTCTATCTCTCACTTATTTTTATATCTTGCTTATGCTTATTGCTCATATCTTTACTTGCTTGATATATTTGTTCTTATATTGTTATATGCTTGGGGATTGTTTGCTCACACTTGTATTCAACCAAGAGAGCCAAAGCGGCACCTCAACTCTTATCTAGAGGAATCTTGAGGAGATAGTCCAGAGCCCTTCACAGGGAATTCGGTTACGCTCTTAGGTTATACTTGGTGTGTTGTGCATAATATTTTTAGTTTGCATAAATAGTTTTTATTCCGCATTAATTCATCATTAGATTAGCTAGTCATCTATTCACCCTCCTCTAGGTGATTTCAAGAAGAGATGTCAAGCTTTTCAATGTGAGATACACTCAACATGAATTTATATATAGAGAAGATATTAAGCTCCTCTTGCATATAGGCAATATATATCAACAAATTTTGAAAAACCATTTTTAAAACAAAATTTGAAATTTCTTAAGTCAACAAAATAAATTTTGATACCAATGAAATCAAATTGTAGTTGACAAAACAAAAGTTGGTATCACTTGTAAATAAACAAAATTTTAAGATACCAATAGTAGATTTTTGATACCAATTGAAATTGAAACATTGTAAATTTTTTATACCTAATTAAATATCTTGTAAATTTTGATACCAATTGAAAGGTAGTATATTTTGATACCAAATAAATGCCAATTGAAATACCAACTGAAATGATTATCAATTAAAGTACCAATTAAAAAACAATGCATAAGCTTATTTAGATACCAATTAACATTTAAAATTGAGTCAAGCTTAGCATAATGTGCTTTTTAAAAATGTAAAGATATTGTAAAACAAGCTCAATCAAATCATATATATGTAAGAAAATGAAAATACCAATTGAAATTGATATTAATTGAAATTTAAAGCATACATATATAGGAAACATATATGAGTATACAAAGATAAAATTTCTTGAAGATCAAGTGTATAACTTATACCTACCACCCTATTTATGCACTTGCTCAAAAGATATTCAATAGGATACACAAGGCATGGTCGCCCAACCATCCGCCCTTAAAGGGTAGAAGTTTTCAAAAATAAGATTTGAAAATAATTGTAGATTGAAAACACTACCAAATGAAGAATAAATAACTAGTTTAAAATAATTTTTTGAAAAACTAGTTAAAAATTCAAACATGAAACCAAATCATATATATATCATGAAATATTGCTAAGTACACAAAAATTATCACTCAAGATCTATAAGGATCATATAAAGCTCATGAAAACAAAGTCATGAATAAATAAAAGAAATATGAGTGCACAAGAATCATGTGAATAGCATATTAATGAAAATAAACAAGAAAGCTCAAAACATCAAAAACATATAAATATCATAAAAATTTATTTTTCATTAAAATTAAACAAACTTCAAGGTATATGTATGTTCTATCAAAATTAAAAATATACATACATATCCCAAACACAAATGAGTCCCTAATAGAATTTATATAAAGACAAGTGACTCAAGGGTATACATGTATATTTATTAGATTTAAACAAACATAACATATACATGAAGCAAAACATGTACAAAAATAGAAAAAAAAAAGTGTAAATGAAATAATCATCAAAACTAGATTATACATGTACATATAATGAGTACAAATGAGCAATGAAACACAAACATAGAATAATCAAGTGTAGCTCACTACTTGTACAAGTATAAATACAAGTTTTAACGAAAACTACATCTAAAAAAGTAATCACCACATGAAGTACAAAACATAATTAACATAATGAGCATAAAAATCAAAATATGCTAAAATTATCAAATGTAAAAGCATGTAAACTAAAATAGGAGTTAGAGATAGACCAAACCATATGAACTATTCTCTAAGTCTCCAAACCATGGTGGTCCTTCCACCAAACTTTCTTGATTGCGATGCATCAATAGGGTATGTCCATCTACACATGCACCCACCACCAAGGCACCATACCTCTTACGTCATGTGAGAGCCTACACCTATATCAAGCACAAGTGGTGAGAATTTTGGTACCCATTTCCTTTTGGGTCCATGAGGGTTAGTATTATAAGGAACTCAAGCATTATTATTAGAAAAATTTATAGAATTTAATCTATCAAAGCAAAATTTTGCAAGACGGCCTTTGCAGCCACAATGTGTACATATGTACACTCTAGCATGCATATGAGTGGTGTGAATATGAGCATAGTGTGCATATGTATACCGTGGGTTATGTGCATGAACATGTGGAGCTTGTTTCTTTTGAAACAAGGTTTCCAATCTAGAATGGTTAAATGCACAATTTCTCAAAGTTGAGCTTAAATAATAAATTTTATTTTTCAAGACATGATTCTCATTTTTATCAATAGTAGCATGAAAAATATGGCAAGGATCAATTTCTTTTAGAAATATTTTCTTTTTCTTTTGAAACAATTTTTCTTTTCAAAGAGTTATTTCTTCCAAAACAACTCTTTTTCTTTTTCCACCAAAATAATTTTATTTTTCAAAGAATTATTTCCTTCAAAAATATCATTTAATTTTGAAGACAAGGAAATATTCTCCTTTTTCAAAAATTCATTCTCTTTTGAAACAATTTCAAATTTATTTTGAAAAGAATCCTTTTCTTTTAAAATGGAATCATATTTATTTTTTAATCTTTTATTATCCTTTTAAAGCAAATCATATTTTTCAAGAAGTTGTTGACAGAATAAAGCAAGCTCATCATATGGCATATCAACATCTTCATCAAGTTCGGATTCGGAGTTTATCTCAAGGGGGTCATCCCTTGGACCATGTAGCATATGTTGGAAGCATCACCTTCATCATCAGAGTCACTCCCTGCATAGTATTGCTTTTGTTCACCAAGGGAGACTAGAGTATTCCATATTACAAAAGCTGAATCAAAGTTAGAAACCCTAGATAAATATTCATCAATTAGGGTAGATCTTAAAAAATGAAAGACTTTTGTATTAGCCTCAAGGTTTTTGCCATTTAAACAATAAAAGTCTTTAATAGTGACAAAATAAACATGAATCCCTAGGGCTTTAAGGTACATCGACATCTTAACTTTTTAAGTTTGGATGTTAAGAATATCAAACATGGGAGGTGACATGAAATCCATATGTGTGTGTTCAAATAACATGATTAGCTAAAATTAAGATCTTTAACTCAAGGTTGTTAGACCCAAATCAAGAGCACCAAGCTCTGATACTAATTGAATATGCACCTAGAGAGGGAGTGAATAGGTGTACTAGCTAATCTAATGACAATTATGTGGAATTAAAAATTATTTAAGCAAATTAAAAACTATTAAGATAACACACAAGGTATAACACAAGAGTGTAGCCAAATTCTCGGTGAAGGGTTTTGAACTATCTCCTTAAGATTCCTCTAGATTAAGAGTTGAGGTACCACTATGGCTCTCTTGGTTGAATACAGGTGTGAGCAAACAATCCCAAGTATATAATAATTAAGCACAAGATATATCAAGCATATAAAGAGATAAACAATGTAATTTTCTCTTTAATTTTCTTTTTCTTTTAAAACAATTTTTCTTTTCAAAGAGTTATTTTCTTCCAAAACAACTCTTTTTTCTTTTTCCACCAAAATAATTTTATTTTTCAAAGAATTATTTCCTTCAAAAATATCATTTAATTTTGAAGACAAGGAAATACTCTCCTTTTTCAAAAATTCATTCTCTTTTGAAACAATTTCAAATTTATTTTGAAAAGAATCCTTTTCTTTTAAAATGGAATCATATTTATTTTTAATCTTTTATTATCCTTTTAAAGCAAATCATATTTTTCAAGAAGTTGTTGACAGAATAAAGCAAGCTCATCATATGGCATATCAACATCTTCATCAAGTTCGGATTCGGAGTTTATCTCAAGGGGGTCATCCCTTGGACCATGTAGCATATGTTGGAAGCATCACCTTCATCATCAGAGTCACTCCCTATATAGTATTGCTTTTGTTCACCAAGGGAGACTAGAGTATTCCATATTACAAAAGCTGAATCAAAGTTAGAAACCTTAGATAAATATTCATCAATTAAGGTAGATCTTAAAAAATAAAGGGCTTTTGTATTAGCCTCAAGGTTTTTGCCATTTAAACAATAAGAGTCTTTAATAGTGACAAAATAAACATGAATCCCTAGGGCTTTAAGGTATATCGACATCTTAACTTTTTAAGTTTGGATGTTAAGAATGTCAAACATGAGAGGTGACATAAAATCCATATGTGTGTGTTCAAATAACATGATTAGCTAAAATTAAGATCTTTAACTCAAGGTTGTTAGACCCAAATCAAGAGCACCAAGCTCTGATACTAATTGAATATGCACCTAGAGAGGGAGTGAATAGGTGTACTAGCTAATCTAATGACAATGATGTGAAATTAAAAACTATTTAAGCAAATTAAAAACTATTAAGATAACACACAAGGTATAACACAAGAGTGTAGCCGAATTCTCGGTGAAGGGTTTTGGACTATCTCCTTAAGATTCCTCTAGATTAAGAGTTGAGGTACCACTATGGCTCTCTTGGTTGAATACAGGTGTGAGCAAACAATCCCAAGCATATAATAATTAAGCACAAGATATATCAAGCATATAAAGAGATAAACAATGTAAGCATGCAAGATATATAAACACAAGTGAAAGATAGAGAGAGCAATCGCAAACGGGAGAATTGTTTCGAGGTTTGAGCACCCTTGCTCTACGTCCCCACCTTCAACACTATGAAGGATTCCCACTAAAATCGATCCCGCAAGATCACTCGGTGCCCCGACACCTACAATGAGTTCACACTAGAACTATTGCACTCATTAGTCCCTCTCTTGTTCGCGCAAGAACAACACACGTAAGCATACTAGCTTGCCAAGGCCGACCTTTACACTGAGCTCCCATAAGAACTCAAAACAACATGAACTCGCAAGTTTGCCTCCTCAAATACAAAGATGAACACTTGGTGATCTTTACACTTGGATCACGCAAAAACACTCTCACAACAAGGATTCCAGGAGGATTGATATAGCAATGGAAAGCTCAAGTTTGTGTGAGAAAAACTAGATAGAGTAGTGAAGAAAAAACTCAAGAAATCTCTTTAGAAAAACACTCTTAAAAACTCTCCTTTTGATATGAAAGTATTTGCTCTAAAACAAGTAAAGAAAATCTCTAAAAGAGATAGGAAAAATTGGCTTTGAAACTCTCCAAAAATCTTGTCCATAACAGCCCCTTTATGTAGGCCTAAAAAGTATAGCCGTTGGGTTAAATCTGCAGCCAGGACGACCTGTCGGTCGACCGCCCGATCGACCGGCTAACAGTCATATATCTGACCGTTGTCCCTCTGGTCGACCGTCCGGTCGACCGGGTATAGCCTGTCGGTCGACCGCTCGGTCGACCGGCCCTACCCGAGACTTTGGTAGTTACAATCGGTCAACCGTCCGACCAACTGGCCTTCAAGACTGGTCCTTGTGTACGTCTTGTGCACATCAGTCGACTGGACCGGTCGACCGACCCTTGGTTCGGTCGACCGTCCGGTCGACTACTAGTGGGATCTGGCTGGGATTATAGGATAGAAAACTTGGTCATTTTAACTTTAATAAAATCCTATAAATTCTCTAAAAATATACAAAAATAAGTTCATTAAAATACTTTGAAGTACAAATATGTGTGATTAAAAATCAACACATATTATAAACATTTTGAACCATTTTGTGATATAAAATATTTGGCCTTAAACAAAAACCACATTTTTCAAAAACAATCTTTAATTTGAAAAACGATTTTTCGAAAACTTCTCCAAATACAAAAACAAAGTATTTTAAACACTTTTGAAGATTAATGTGTATGGATATGATCCAATACATATATAAGATGGAATATCTATGTTTTTAACAATAAGCTCTAAAATAATTTTGATAAATCCAAAACTCAAACACATGATATAGAAACATCAAATAAGTGTTTCTAAACTTTTGATCTAACAATGTACATGGATGAAATTCAAAACACATACAAACCATATAAACTCATTTTGATGAACTCTATTCATGAAACATAAAGATATATACTTTGAAGCTCAAAACCAAAGCGGTATTTTCTAAAATCAAAAATACTTAATGAAAATACATATAAATTTTGTGTGTGTGTATATATATGAGCTTGAGCAATCCATAACTAATTTATCCTTTATATTTTATCTAAAAACAAATCATAACACTTACAAACATGACTCAAATCTTCTTGAAAATCTTCTTCTCCTTCTTGACTTTGTCCAAACCTTGATCCAATGCGCTAGACTCCTCTTGAGTACTTGATGCGATCTTGATGCGCGAGCTCTTGAATCATCATGTGCTAACTTCAAAACTTGACTTTGAATCTTTTATTGAAGCTAAACACCAATTAAGATCTTGATCAAATATCTAAAATTATATAAACACAAGATCATTAGTATTATAACTACATGAGTTAATCATCATCAAACCTAGAGTGATAGGTTTTTGGAGCAACAGTCATTTCTTGTGAGTGTTTGTTTTTATATTACTTATTTACCGTTGTCAATGGTTATTTGATATGATTACTTGTATCATTTCATGTCAGTGTTTGGCTTTTTTTATTAGTATAGTTGTTGATATCATTTCAAATGATATCGGTGAGTGTTCATTTTATTTGTATAGTTTATTTGAATGTTTACCTGCGTTTTTTCATGTGTTGTTGTTTGCCACTTTTGACTTTGGACTAGTTGTGGTATATCTTACACTGAACTTGATCTTGTAATTGAACCAGTTGTGATTAGTGACTCTATATCTCCAGTATTCAAATGTCAAGTATTAGTTTTTAGTTATTCAGTTATCAGCTATTATTGACATTATTAGTTGTTGGAGATATCCAATCACTAATTCATATTAATAATAATTTATATCATTGTATGTTAATAAAAGACATCATAACTCAGGGAACATGGGGAATTATCTAATAATGCATGTTTAGTGTTTTAGAAGGACTAGTTATGGTATACCAAGTTTAGATTCCATCATGGGGAATCAAGATAGTACTAGCTACCTAATTATTAAGTTCTTAGCTATTAGGGCTATGCCCTGATTACGGTGATACACCAATTATTCTTTTGTGTGGCACTGTGGTCTTCAATTATTAGGGCCTTGTGGTCCTTCCTAGTTCAGTACCACAAATGTTAGACCATGGTACCTGACATGCACGGTACACTTTCAAAACACATGCACTACATTGGTAGGCTGTTACGACAACAATAATCTTGTTTGATATGTGAAAAAATGGCTGTGATATGGGACACATATAAGTACTACATTAGTTAGGTTAATAATAACCAATTAGACTAGTGACATATGCTAGGTTACATATCTTGACATCAGTTATTTTTTTTTACCGTGATATGAGTTACATTTTCGTCTTCCTCATGTTATAATTCAGTTATCTTTCATTTATAGTTTTTAGACATCTTATTATTGTACACACTGATTACATGCACGAGTACCTTTCCCCCTTTTTTTTACACACTCATTGGGTCACTTTCTGATGATCTCAAATTTGCATGTCCAGATTGGATGCTTTATTCTATTATTCAAGTATTCAATGAGCTTATACGCTTCGCGAGGAGTCTGGAGTTTCTCTCTACATATTCTGGTATTCTTATCTTCCTTTATATTCCAATGGTTTCTATAGTTTCCTTGATTCCATATATATCAAACTCATTGTTATTTCATTCCTTTTTCATCATCATGTATGGACATCTATATGTGTTATTGCAATAATCATGATTTATTATAGTTGATTTTTATAGTTTGTTTGGGGTATTTAAGGCTTAGCACGTATACAAGGTATTTCGTGTATAAGCGTCGCCAACTCTCATCGCTTCTCCGCTCCAGTGTATTTTGGGAAGCGGGGCATGACACTGCCTTTCATACAAAGAGATGTAAGAGGCACTCAAGAAAGCTCATGATGATATTTGCGAAGCTCACCAACCCAGACCCAAGCTTGGGGATCGACTTTGAAGACTTGGCTACTATTGGCTGAAGATGATTTCTGACGCTATCACTTATCTCAAACGGTGTCAGCCTGTCAGATCCACGGTGACTTCATCCAATGTCTTCTTTATGGCCATTCGAGATGTGGGGAATGGATGTCGTTGGACCCATCAGCCCTCCAACATCTAAAGGACATCAGTTCATCTTGGTCATAGCTGACTACTTCTCCAAATAGGCGAAGCCATCCCCCTTGAAAGAAAGAAAAAACATCAGATGCTATCAGATTAATCAAGCATCATGTAGTTTACTGCTTTTGTGTACCTCGATGACTTGTCTATGACAATGGACCTCAATTCGTCAGCCAGACATTTCAAAGATTTTGCAACAAGTTCAAAATTCAAACTATATCTTTAATAGCATACTATCCAGCTGCCAACGACCTTATAGAAGTATTTAATAAGACTATTAAGAAGTTTCTCAAGAAATTCATCTCAAAGAGTCTATATGACTAAGACTAGATGTTAGGCGAATGCCTCTAAGCCTACTACACGATGGTAAGAACCCCGACGAAGGCCATACCATTTTCCTTGGTGTACGGATGCGGGGCTGCATTCTATTAGAAATTCAAATTCCATCTTTGTGAGTTGCCTTGATAACCGAGATGACGAATGAGGAGAAGCATTGACTGCGTCTCTAAGAGTTGGAAGTTTTGGATAACAAACATTTACAAGCTCAACAACAGATTAAAACCTATCAAGCTTGAATTTCCAGAGTATTCAAAAAGAAAGTCAAGGAGCTAATTTTCAAGAAAAATGACCTTGTCTTAGCTGTTAGACAACCTATAACTATGGCATATAAGACAAAGAAAAGTTCAACCCTAAAAAAGAATGATCGTTTGTAGTAAAGTCAATCTCCTCAAACGGAGCATATCATCTTACAAATCTAAATGGTGATACACTCATGATATTGCTTAACGGTAAATACTTAAAGAAGTACCATCCCTGATTACATTTAATTGTATACCTCTCGTCAAAGATGTACTCTCATGATCATGTTAACACTAAACCTCTAATCATCCAAGTCAACGCTTATTGTTTTATGTTTTCATGGAATCCCCTTCTCCGAGCAAAGTCAACGCTGATCCTCTCTAATTAAATGATTCAAGGTTTGATGATCTAAAATGTTTAGGAGAGCGCCAACAAAAAATTTGTTTCTTCAAAAAGATTGCATCATCGACTGTTGGCATCGAGTTGATCGATCATCAGGAGACGGTGATGCATGATGTTAACATTGAAGAAATGACCAAAGCTAAATTCTGATTTTTGCCTTATCACTATTATCTCCCCTCAGAGTCGAGCCGATCGATCTTCAAGAGCTAGTGATGCATGATGTAAACAATGAAGAAAAAATAAAGACAAAATGTCAGTTTTAGCCTTATCACTCTTCTCATGATCAAGTTAACACTACACCTCTGATCGAAGATAAACCTTGACCAATCGAATGATTAGGGTTTTAGATCCAAAATGTTTGGGAAAGTGCTAAAGAAGACTTCGCTCTCTTAAAAGATTACACCGCATTGGGACGACATCGAGCTAACCGAACATTGAACACATTATGATGCATGATGTCACATTGAAGAAATGACAAAGATGAAATGTCGATTTTAGCCTTGTCATTCTTCTCTATTGCTGAGATCGAACCAACCGAATGATGGGAGGCAACAACGCAAATGACAAAGGCAAAATTCAGTTTTAGCCTTGTCATTCTTCTCTATTGCTGAGATCGAACCAACTGAACATCAGGAGCCAGTGATGCATGATGTTAATATTGAAGACATGATAAAGGCAAATTTCAGTTTTAGCCTTGTCACTCTTCTTTATTGCTGAAATTGAGCCAATCGAACATCAACATGAACATTGAAGAACCGATAAAGGCAGATTTTCAGTTTTAGGATTGTTACTCTTCTCTAGTATATAGACCTGCATTCACCTTCAATTGGAAGAATAGGTCATATTTTGAAATCAAGCATGCCTAGGCAACAGCTTTAGGCGCTCTTCTTCCTGATTAATTCTCTTAATCCAGGAGGGTGGCTTATCTAACTTGAATTTTTCATATGTAATGATGGCATATCTCCCCTCTCCTGTTTAATCGATCAAAGCTCGATTCCATGACAGGGTATCCAGATGGTTAGATAAACTGATTGAATGAGTTTATCTAATGACTTATCAAGTCGAGCTCATAGAAGAAATCTCTTGATGTATCTTTACAGAACCTTTACAGTGTTTTCACATTCATATCAAGATATGGTGATCGATTGATTTGCATGATTGATGGAATAAGTCTATCTGATGACTTATCGAACCAGCTCATCGAATAAAGCTCGTGATGCATCTTTACAGAACTATTTTAGTGTTTCCACATTCATATCAAAGTGTGGTGACTGACTGAACATGAGAGAGAATTCCACGATGACTGTACTTTCCTGATATACTCCCCATAGAGTTTATACTTACTTCTCTAATCTCTAGTGAAATTTTAGAAGTCATCTGTGGAACGAAAACCCTAAAAGTACATCATGTTACTTGAAGTAACAAAATAGTCCAACGCCTCCGACAGCTAATGGATAAAGAAAAAAGTTGGCTTTTAATAAAAAAATGCTCGATAGCTCATCATGCTGAGGGGAATACCGTGGCTAGCCTAACTCAAATGGTAGTTGTTAAAAACAAACTAAATCCGTTGATAGCTGAAAATTTGCTAAAAAACTTAAGGGACCTAATCCCATCTTTCTCCACCAAAAACCCTTGCCAATTCCCTTTCATGGAATAGTAGGATGACAAAAGTTGTATTCATTTCTCCAATGAGGTGAATTACAAGTCGAACCTGTCATGTTAATATTATACCTCTGAAGTAAATGTTTTATCCCCAATAGTTCCAGTATCACTTGTCATTATTTTCAATAGAATGAAAGGTTCATTTAAATTGCATAAATTACAAAACTAACTACTGTTATGTTAAACATCACACTTTTAATAGTAAAAATTCTCATTCTTTATGGAAATCAACATTTGTCACGTTAATGATTACCTCTGACAATTCATCCCTAAACTCCAGCAGAGACTGGTCATATCAACAGTAAAACCTCTGACAATAAAGACTCCAGTATGTCCCCAGCAGATCAAACTTCACTTGTTATTCTCATTTATAAATGACAATCCACCAAATTTTCTAAAATTACAAATCAAAATATCGGTGAAGTTAATATCACACCTCAGACCAAAATTTGCTCAAACCGCAAATCCAATCATTGTTAAGTTCAATTCTACACCTCTAACAGTAATTTTCTCAATTTCTCAGTGAAAATGAGACCTTTTGGTGCTAAATTAATATCATACCTCTAGCACATCTCACTATTAGGTTCAATACTACACTTCTGACAGTAATTTTCTCGATTTTTTTTCACGGGAACGAGACTTTTGCTTACTAAGTTAACATTACACCTCTAGCAAATTCTCCTGTTAAGTTAACATCACACCTCTGATAGTAATTCCTCTCGATTTTTTCTTAATGAAAATGAGGTCTTTGGATAAAACTACACCTTTCCCTATTCAACTTCCCCAGTGAAGTCATTTGATTATTTATTTGCTAAATTAATATCACACGTCTGACAATTAAAATTTTTCGCTTTATTCAGTCTAGTTTTCTAACTAAACAGTAAACATACATGATTTAAAAAGCAGATTTATCATTTTTTTTCCAATCAAAAAGTACGAGTGATTCAAACACTTTGTCTTTTATTCAAAAAAAAGATACAAGCGTTACAAAAGGAAAAGTTACTCTCGCTCAGTGAGAGACTTTATCTGCTCTATAATCTCTTGGATGTTCCTTTGGTGAGTCTCTTCAACCTCAGCCATGGCCTTATTCCATAGCTCTTCTTTAGTCAAGAGCTTCCTCGTGGCAAGGTTGGGCCGGAGGGTTTCCAACTCAGAAGACTTTGGCAATGGTTTCCCAACCACTTGCTATCACTAGCTCTGCACTCTTGGAGTTAAAAAACTGACCTCTGAAGATTGTCAGATAAGCTTTGATAGCTAACCTATTGTCATCCAGACGACGAGTTCTCTCGGCTATCTTCTTTTCAGTCTCCTCGAAGAGATATTTCTGTTCAGCACGGAGTTTGCTTAAGATTAGCTTAGCAGTCTTGACTAAGTTGGTACCTTTTAGATTCTGCAAGTCTGTTGTATAAGATCCCAGCTGCTCCACATGCGCCTGATACACCTTAGCTCGATTGGAAACTCCGATGTTCTGGATGTTCTCGACGTGATTCTTAAGTAGTGGCCGTGTGAACTCAAAAGAGGTACATGATTGTACATGTTTATTGCATGTTTATTACTAAACTCTGACATCTGTTATGTACTAAATCCTTCTAATAACTGTTAATGTCTTAAATTTGCAGGCTTGTCTTAATGAAGGAAGAAAAGATTATGTCAAATAATACTAGTTAAAATCCGATTTAATTGGATCTATTTGGTTAGCTGAAGATAGTTCCAGATTAAGTTCTATTAAATCATACTTTTAAAGATCTATTCGGTTAAATGGAGAATCGACGAAGATCAGATTGAACTCAGAGTTCAAACTAAATATCTACCGAAGATAAAGGAGTATTAGAGATGGAAAAAGCTACGCTCCTTGAATGTTCCCACCTAGCCACATCTAGACCATGAAAACGTGGCTATAGCCACATTTTTGTGTCTTAGTTGAGGAGGGTGGGGGAGCGTTTGCTGCCCCTATCTTTAGAATCTCTCCTCCATGTCCTTTTTTGTCTATAAATACCACATATTCCAGAGGAGAATGGGAAGTAGACTAGCATTAGGGTTTACTTTATTCTTAAGGCTAGGATTTTTGATAGATTGTTGCAATTTATTTGTAATTTCATTTAT
Organism: Agave tequilana; assembly: GCA_038442645.1. NCBI lineage: Eukaryota > Viridiplantae > Streptophyta > Magnoliopsida > Asparagales > Asparagaceae > Agave > Agave tequilana. Next base: position 96,699 of record JAVJIF010030894.1, read on the forward strand.
TGTTCTTATTCTAGCTGAGTCCAGCAACAAGTGAGAGATAGAAAGAGTGATCGTAATCAGTAGTTGAAGTGATATCAATAAAGATTCAAGACCTTTCTTCTTCTTCAACTTTTGGGTATGTTGCATTTTAATTTAATGTATTGCTCTATATCTAGTATGAGTGGTTAAATTGGTTTTCAGGGTTTACTATCATCACTCTTCTATCATCTTTATTTTGACTAATTTTTTATGCAAAGAACCCAACGGAATCATATGAATGACTTGAACTAAGCCTTGCATCATTGCAAGTGTTCTTGAAGGCACATGAGGATGGGTTTGAATTTTTAAACTTTCATTTTGAAAATATAACTTGAACTTATTTTACTTCATACTTGGAGAACAAACTTGATGATTTAACATTCTATGCAAAAGTAAATTTTAATAAGAAGTTAACTCTTCCATACATCATCTTATTTGTTTTACGTAAACATTTCAAAACTCAAGCTTAAATTTTGGCCATGAATGAGTTGAGGCACTAAGATTTTCAAGAGAAGAACATATAGTTGAGCAGATAGTGAGCCCAGATCTCTCTCTTTATAAAAATCAAAACACGCTAACTCTCAACCACAATATGTTCTTTTATTATTTTCTTTAAAAAACAAACAACACTAAACTTGTTTTCAAACAAAAACATCAAAGCACTTTCATCGTGTTTCTCCTCGTGGACCTGACCCGTTAGCCCAAAGCTATACGACATTTAATTTTTTAATTAACTTTTGGCACCGTTGTCAGGGAGGGAATGTTATTCTTTGTGTTTTGACAGGTTTGGTGTCCTGTTTCAGAGTTAAGGAAATCAGTTTGAGAAATCTAGTATTGCAGAAGAAGACTTATTATCCTATGCCCTTGCTCTAGAAAATAGGGAACATGATTTCAAGAGTTGGCCACGGAAACACATACTTTATTGTGCAAATGCGACAATTTTGTAGGACTACTAAAAATTCTTTTCTGCTTGACATATTGCTCTGCAAAACAAATTTTCTTCAATTGCTAGTTTTTGATATTTGATTATTTCATCACCTTGTTTTAATCCAACAATAATTGATTGACTAAAATTGCCTAGAAGATGTTTAGACTTGCGTTCTAGACATTTGTCTAATTACGTTTTCATTTTAATTACTGTTGAAGAAAGCTGGAGACAGCATAGCATCTAACTTAGAAAACATTCTTGGGTGATTTACTTGCTTTTTGATTATTACTTTTTCTCTATCTTACACACTTCTGCAAATAAATCTTAAAGAAAAAACCCAATACAAAATAAGATGGGGGAGTCGTTACCCTTCCTTAGCCCACAAACCATCTCCAAGTATGCACAACCTAAACCTAATTTAAAATCTAATAGACGTTGGCCCTAGGGATATCTTGAACTCACTAGGTGGTTGACTTAAGGGGGTAGTAGTCAGAATTTAACTCTTACCAAATCGATGTCAAAGGTCAAGGATTGAGAGGAGAAACCTTTAAGGCTGATGGTTTGGCTTAATTATATCCGTCGCTTTTTGCGCGGATACCTCCTACCAATCTTACCCCGATCTGGCCGATTAACTTGTCAAATTCTGCATTATACCTCCTGTGGACAATCTAACTAGTTAGGAGTCGTCAAGGTCTAAGCCTACCTTAGAATATGTGTGATTGAATTCATTTTTTTGGTTGATTGATGAATTTGTTTGTGGTAGTAATTGTGTATGCAATTGTGATCGAGAGACCCAACCACATCTAAGTTAATTAGAAGCAGTTCACCACCCAAACCTGAACCAAGACCAGATGTGATTATAGCTCTACTGACATCTTTGCAGGAGATGTATCCCATGAGGACCTCCCTTCCATCTTACATTTGGCTCCTGGAAACCAATGGTAACAGTTTTGAACTGAAACCACAATTCATCAACGCTCTCCTAAATTTCCATGGTCTAGAGTCTGAAGATGCATACTCTTCATAAGAGAATTTGAGAAAGTATGCCTCATGATGAGTATACACCAGTTAGGAGATGACGTGGTTAGGTTACATTTCGTACCTTTCGCCTTTAAGGACCTAGCCAAGAAATAGCTATACAGCTTAGTAGTTTATTCTATCACTTCTTGGGATAATTTTGTCAAGCTTTTTCTTGAAGAAATTTTATCACATACACAAGAATACTCTCATTAGGAAGAATATCATGTAGTTTAAGTAAGAACTTAGTGAACCATTTCAGAAATACTTTGAACATTTCAAAGACCTCCTTAGCCAATGTCCTCAACATGGCATAGAGAAGTGGCGATAATGCAAAATTCTTTATGATGATTTAGACTACCAAATCAAGACCCTCTTAGAAACCATGTGCCAAGGGGAATTCTTGCAAAAGGATGAAAATCAAAGGTGGAATTTATTTAAGGACCTAGCTGAGAAAATCATCCAATGGGAACCAATTCCCGAAAAGTTTAGGAACACTAATCTTATCTCTTCAAAAGGAGGTATCCATTCCATAGAATCATCCATAGCTGCCGAAGCTAGAATTGCCACCCTATCGAGAGGACTAGAACTTCTCGAAACAAAAGAACCTGTTCCAATGAACCAAGTCAGCCTAACCCAATCCCAAATTCGTGCTGTACTTATTGTCAAGCCATGACCATGTGTTTGAGGAATGTCTGGTTTTCCATGCTAATCAAATGTTGTCCGAGCCCATGAATGCGGCCTTTTCAAAGCCCCATAACAATCCTTATGCTCAAGTGTACAATCCTGGTTGGAGAAATCACTAGAATTTCTCATGGAGCCAAAATAACAATGTTTATTCAAGGTTAAACCATTCAAATCACTTCCAATATCCCAATTATCATCATAATTCTTCCAATCATCAATCCAATTTTTCCAATTATCAACAAAATTTTTCCAACCAAGCTCTACAATCTTCTTTCCAAGGTCCCTCTGCTGATAAGAAAATGACTAACATGGAGAGGAACATAGAAACTTTGATCAAGTCGCAAACATCTTTCATGAAGAACCAAGGACAGCAGTTGAACAACCATTATCAAGCGATATCTAGGTTAGAGTTCAGATAAATCTGTTAGCTAGCTCACTAAGTGAAAGGCCCAAAGAGACTTTACCTAGTTGGCTATTGACAAACCTAAAAACTCTAGTCAAGGTCATTTGGCTCAAAAGAATCAATGCAATGTTATTCATACATTGAGGTCAAGTGAGAAAGTTGATAAGTGTCAATGCCAAGCAGGCACATCCAGCACAACCAAACACAAGCATCCACCTCTTCTAGCTCCACTCCATCCAAATCTGACGAGTCTGATAAAGACAAGTCAACCGATCAAGTGAACACACCTATAGTACAATTTCTAAATAGGCTTAAGAATAACAAACAAAATACACACATGAAAAAGATAATTGAGATTTTTAATCAAGTGATTAATGCTATACATCAAGTCCCATCATATGCAAAATTTCTTAAGAACATGTGCACCAAGAAGAGAGAGTCTAATATACTCTAGAATATCTTTTTAGCCACTAACATTAGTGAGCTACTATCGAGTCTGATCCCTATCAAGTACAAGGATCCGGGTTGTCCTACCATTGCATGCACTATAGGACAAGCTAAAATTAGTCGGGCACTCCTTGATTTGGGAGCAAGCATCAATTTGCTCCCTTTCTTAGTTTATCAACAACTTGGGTTTGGCGAGCTTAGTCCGACCCGACTCAACATCCAATTGGCTGATCGATCAGTGAAAGTTCCCAAGGGGAAATTAATGATATCCTTATCCGGCTCGGGGAGTTTATCAACTCCGTTGATTTCATAGCTCTTGAGATACAACCTGTGTCTAATTCTAGGTCTCAAACTCCCGTTATCCTAGGGTGTCGTTCCTTGCTATTGCCAATCTAATTATCAACTGTAGGAACAGATCTATAAGGTTAACCTTTAGGGACATGACTACAGAAGTCAATATTTTCAACCTAGGAAAGAAACTCTGTGATGTACAAAATTAAACATTTGAAGTCAACCTTATTGAGAACATGACAAGTGAACATAGAGAAAAATTGGAGTTAGAAACTTAGACTAAGTTAGAATTAGAGTCTAAGGATTTTGACTTTGACCAAATTGTCGAGTCTGCTATGAGTTGGGCATCGAGTCCTATTTCACCAAATTTGGAGCCAACAAACTTGACTCCTCCTTTCATTGAGCCTTCCCATTTCATAGAACTAAAAGTTTTGCTTAAGCATCTCAAATACGTCTACTTAGGCGAATAAGAGACTCTACCAGTCATCTTAGCATCACATTTGACTGCCGGACACAAACAAGGTGTAATGTCAGTTCTTAGAAAATATAAGGAAGCCATTAGTTGACCATGACTAACATCAAGGGGTTGATTCCAGCTGTAATTCAAAATCGTATTCATCTCAATGAAGAAGCAACACCTAAGAGAGACTAGCAGCGTAGGTTAAACCCTATAATGCAAGACGCTTTTCGTACTGAAATTCTGAAACTCCTCAACAATGGGATCATCTATCCCATTTTTGATAACCAATGGGTCAGTCATGTCCACGTTGTACTAAAGAAATCTGATTTCACTGCGGTGGAAAATAAGAACAAAGAGTTTATACAAACTCAGCTTCCCATGAAGTTCGAGTTTGTATTGACTATAGGAAGTTAAATATTGCAACTCATAAGGAACACTTTTCGTTTCCCTTCATTGATCAAATACTTAAACATTTAGTTGGCCATAAGTATTACTGTTTCTTGGATGATTATCTGGGGTACAATCAGATTCCCATAGCTCCATAGGACCAAGAGAAGACAACATTCACATGTCCATTTGGGACAATTGTTTATCGCCAGATGCCTTTTGGCCTGTGAAATGCCCTAGCAATGTTTCAACGTTGCATGTTGAGTCTTTTCTCTGACATGGAAGAATGATTCTTAGAAATATTTATGAATAATTTTTCTATTTATGGAGACTCATTCGATCAATGTTTTCACCATATTAAACTTGTTTTCCAACGTTGTGCTGAGAAAAATTTGATACTTAATTGGGAGAAATGCCACTTCATGGTAAGACATGGAATTGTCTTGGGTCATGAAATTTCACAAAACAAGATTGAAGTGGATAAAGCCAAGATTTAGGTCATAGCAAAGCTTCCTATACCTAAATGTATCAAAGATATCCAATCCTTCTTAGGACACGCTAGTTTCTATTGTAAATTTATTAAAAACTTTAACAAAATTGCTAGATCCTTAACTAACCTCTTATCTAAGGATGTGCCTTTCATTTTTCTTAGTGTATATCTTAATACTTGGGAGTAGCTTAAGAAAAAGCTTATTTCTGCACTAATTATTTCTGTACTGGATTAGTCAAAGCCGTTTGAAATCATGTGTGACGCTTCAGATTTTGCCATAGGTGATGTCTTAGGACAACGCATTGATAAGAAGCAGAACGTGATTTATTACTCAAGTAGGACTCTTAACGATGCGCATTTGAACTACACTACAACCGAGAAGGAATTTTTGGCGACGGTATTTGCATTAGTGAAATTTTATCCCTACCTACTTCAGTCCAAAACCACAATTTTCACCGATCATTCTGCGCTGAGTTACCTCATGATGAAGAAGGATGAGAAGGCCCAACTAAGGCACTGGATCCTCCTTCTTTAAGACTAAAATCAAGAGATCTGAGATAAGAAAGGCTTAAAAAATATTGTTGTTGATCATCTCTCGTGTATCCTAAACTCTCCATGCAACGAATTGCCCATTAATGATGACTTTCCGATGAACAACTCTTTATTACTTTTAGGGAACCTTGGTTTGTCAACATATTGAACTACTTAGTCACAAACCAAACTCCACCTCATTGGTTGAAACAAGATGTATAGTAGTTCTTATCTCAAGTCCGGTATTTCTTTTGGGAGGAACCATACCTTTTCATGTATTATTCTGACCAAATCATTAGGAGATGCATTCCCAATAAGGAAATTAAGAGTGTTCTGTCCTTTTATCATGAGCTTGCATGTGGTGGATACTTGGTCCCCTCAAGACTACTAAAAATGTGCTACAAAGTGGGTTCTATTGGCCACTTTGTTCAAAGATGCTTATGAATTCTACAAGACATGCCCTAGATGCCAAATGATAGGAAGAATCTCAAAAGAAAATATTATGCTCCTCAACCTAATTCTAAAAATAGAACTCTTTGATGTTTGGGGTATCAACTTTATGGGTCTTTTTCCTAACTCATTTGAAACCGATATATATTGGTTACTGTGGATTATGTCTCGAAATGGGTAGAAGCCATTTCTAGTATGACTAATGACAACAAGATTGTTGTTAAGTTCTTGAAAGAGAATATTTTCTCACGCTTTGGAACCCCTCAAGTAATAATTAGCAATAATGGCAGTCATTTCTGTAATAAAACTTTTGAAGTTCTTATATGAAAATATACCATCCTACACAAATTGTCCATATTTTATCACCCTCAAACTAGTGGGTTGATAGAAGTCTCCAATAGACAAATTAAACTTATTTTGGAGAAAACTGTGAGTCAAAACTGGCAAGATTGGTTCACCAAGCTTGTAGATACCTTATGGGCCTACAGGACCGCTCTTAAAATGATTCTAGAGATGTCTCGATATAGGCTAGTCTCTGAGAAGGCTTGTCACCTACCTTTTAAGTTAGAGCACCGGGCCGTATGGGAAATCAAGAAGCTAAATTTTGATCTGTAAAAGCTGGTAATCTTTGAAAATTATAAATTTTAAATTAGAGGATTTGAGAAATGAGGCCTATGAGAATGCGAACATCACAAAAAATAACTTCAAAAAATAAAGTTAAAATTTTTCATGATAAGCATATCATAAGGAAAGCTTTTGTCCCTAGACAAAAAGTTTTACTCTATAACTCTAGAGTTTTTTTTTTTTCTAGGAATGCTAAAGTCAAGATAGACTGGGCCTTTCATTGTAAAAATCGTGTTTTCGCATGGTGTTGTAGAGATCAGTGACACCAAGAATATGAATGACTTTAAGGTAAATGGTCAACGCCTTAAGCCTTTCTTAGAATTGGTATTGGTAAATGAGATGGCTATAGGTCTATTTGACATCTTGTATCAGTAACATCACCTCTTTTGTATTTTATTTCATGCATCTATACATTTCTTTCCTGCAGTGGGGATAATGTATGCGATAAGTGTGGGGGAAGGTTTCACTAACATAACTAACATAGTTTAGTTATTAACATAAGTTTTCTCTTTATAAAGAAAAAAATTTATTTTGCAAAAAATTTGATGGTAAAGATCAATTTGAAAGAATCTATAATTTTTGACATAGAGATAAAAAATTTGAAAAAAAACACCATCTAAAATTTGTTGACATGATTATGCATCTTATATACACATATACAAAGCTTTATGCGTGGGATGATGATGATATTTCGCCTATTTTGAATATACAGTAATATATATATATATATGAAAAATAAACAAATCTAATTATTGATTAGCTAAGTGCTTTGGCCTAAACAAGTCTTGGTATTTATACAAAAGGTAATTAGATAAGTTTGAAAAATATAAATATATATATAATATATGTATTAGCACATCTAGTAATCAATTAGTTAGGTATTATGGCCTCAAGAAGCCTTGACATTTACACAAAAGAAAATTAGATAAGTTATACATATTTTAAAAAGAAAAAAGAAGGGCTTAAAGGATAACGAAGTGGTAATACTTTGACTTACAAAAAAAAAATATAAACTATTTAAAAAAGGTGAAGTTTGAATCAAATATTCCCAAGCTTAAAATATTTTTCACTTACACAAAGATGCATAGAATTGAAAGACTCGGGAAGGATTGATGTGAAAATATTGAATTTAAATCTTTAAGAAAAGATGATTAGATTTTTTGATTTTATGATTGAACTTGATTATGCTTAAACATAGTGGAAACTTGTGAATTTAATTACTAGTGACTACTTGTTGTAAAATAGAAAAAAATCTCTTTCCTTATCTTTTCTTTATTTTTCAGTTATTTTTATCTTTTAATATTCTTTTTGTCTTAGTCTTTTTCTATCTATTATTTTTCACTAAATTTTATGGATACAATTCACTGAAAATCCTCATGAGATAAAACTCATTCTCTAGGGATAACCTAGATGTTTAAATGCTTGTTGCACATGCTCAGTGCAGTCGCGTAACTTACGAAAGTGGCCTAAAAATTTTTTTGTCTTTTGAGTTTTTACTTGAGGACGAGTAATAGATAGGTGTGGGGGTTTGATTTTATACGTTTACTGCATGTTTATTACTAAACTCCTATATCTATTTTGTACTAAATCCTGCTAATAACCATGTCTTAATATCTTAAATTTTACAGGCTTGTCTTATTGAAGGGAGAGAAGATTATGCCAAATAATACTAGTTAAAATCAGATTTAACTTGATCTATTTGGTTAGCTAAAGATAGTCCCAGATCCAGTTCAGTTAAATCAGATTTCTAGAGATCTATTCGATTAAATGGAGAATCAATGAAGATCAGATTAAAATCGGAGCTCAAACTGAAAATCTACTGAAGGTAAAGAAGTACCAAAGTAGGGAAAAGCTACGCTTCCCGGATGTTGGTATTTGGCCACATTCGCGGCCATAGCTGCGTTTTCGTGACATTTTTGAGAAGGTTGGGGGAGCATTTGTTCCCCTATCTTCAGACGCTCTACCCCATCTTCTTTTTGGCTATAAATACTGCATATTTCAGAAGAAAATGGGACGAAGACTAGGATTAGGGTTTACTTTATTCTTAAGGCTAGGATCTTTGTTAGATATTTGTAATTTATTTATAATTTCATTTGTTGTTCTTATTCTACCTTAGTCCAGCAACAAGAGAGAGAAAGAGTGATTGTAATCAGAAGTTGAATTGACATCAATAAAAATTCAAGACCTTTCTTCTTCTCCAACTTTCAGATATGCTGCATTTCAATTCAATATATTGTTTTATATCTAATATGAGTAGCTAAATCAATTTTTTGGGCTCAATATCATCACCCTTCTATCATTCTTTATTTTTAACTGCTTTTTTGTGCAAAGAACCCAATGGAATCATATAAATGCCCTAAACTAAGCCTTGCATCTTTGCAGTGTTCTTGAAGAAACATGAGGATGGGATTGGATTTTTAAACTTTCATTTTGAAAACATAACTTGAACTTGTTTTTACTTTATACTTGGAGAGCAAACTTGATGATTTAACATTCAGTTCAAGAGTAATTTTTAAAAAGAAGTTAACTCTTCCATACATCATCTTATTTGTTTTACTTAAACATTTCAAAACTCAAGCTTAAATTTTGGCCTATGATCCGTTGACGTAGTAAGATTTGCTGGGAAAGAACAAATAGTTGAGTAGTAAGATAGTAAGCCCGGATCTCTCTCTCTCTCTCTATAAAAATTAAAACACACCAACTCTCAATCACAACATCTTCTTTTTCTTATTTTCTTTAAAAAAACAAACAACACTAAACTTGTTTTCAAACAAAAACACCGAAATGCTTTCATCGCATCTCTCCTCATGAATACGAATCAAAAAGTACCAGTTCAGTGCAATATGTCATCGTGGAGAAAAACTAGTCAAACATATGAAGGATCAGATCTTCCAAGATGCCCACTATCGGTGTAGGCTTAGATTGTGTACTCATTGACCCTATCTCCACAGTGATAATAGGCCCGCTCTCAGAAGACAAAGCAGGTGCACTTGTCACCCCTATGATTGTCGGTGCAAGCTGGACCAGGAGTTCCCTCATCTCCAAAGTTACCACAGGAGCTTTAGATGTAGAAATGTGAGCAGCATCTTGCATTGTGCTGACTTCAAGAGGAGAATGGACAATTAGAGCCTGCTCCACCAGTGCAATAGCGGAACCCTCCTCAGCACCAGGCTCGTGATAAAGGTTGTTGTTTGAGCAACATGAGAGCTTCTGCAATCATGAGAACAATGATAGTAAGAATTTATAAGAATCAAAATTTTGAAATAAAATTCTTATTATATATCACCTGGTTAAGGAAAGATAGATGGGAGTCTTTCATGAGACTCCTTAGGTTGGGGCGATTCCATCACCACACCCCAGTGCTTGTAGAATCTCCTCCAACTTCCATTGTTAGAACTTCAAAGTCCCCCAGCCTGGGACAGTTCCTTTATCTTTTCATCAATGTTGGAGGAAGAGTCTTCGACAATAATGACAGTGGTTTCCCCAGAAGCTTGCAGCCTCTTAGCAGTAGTTGTAGGAGCCTCTAGTTCAGGCAGAGTGATTTTCACCTCGGTGTCGACAGTACTGGTGGTCGCCTTATCAGAATCGTCCACCCGAGTTTCTGAAGAAGTACCGAGAAAGAAAAATATCAGAAACATATCTATACAAACTGTAAAGGAAGGTACAACGAAGTTAGATTATCTTCCATGGAGATGACCCCCATCTCCTCAGAAGCTAAGTGTAAGAACTTACTACTATTAGAAGCAGGACGATCATTTTCCCAGTCGACACTCTCCCTGAGTAATCTACCTGCTTATTCGAAGAGGAATGTGAAGCCTAAGTGGCTTGATCTCGATTACCGAAGGTCTAACCGCCAAGAGTCCAGTAGTTGGACTCTGCTTTGACATCCCCATAGATGGTATCATTTCAACTGGAGAACTTGGTCGCATTCCTTTGGGTCAGTAGTTTCTTCTTGGCCTAGAGAAGAAGTCAAAGAAACAATCTCAGTGGTCACCGGTACTGGTACAGGTTCACTCCCCATTACGATCCCTTCTTTTGGCAATTCCTCAATGGTAACCACTTTGGAACCTCGAACCCGATGACTTCTTCGACAAAATTGGACATTGGAGTCCTTATCAAGATTGATGTAAGCTTATTCAGGTTATGAGATTGAGATTCCCCTTGAAGGATTTTCAACTTAGAGTTCCCGACATGTTCTCCTCTAACTTGAGCCAGCTTCAGCAGATTGGAATCGAGCACGCTTTGCGATCGGGCCTCGTGAGCATTATTGACGAGACTCTTCAGCAGTCTGCGTTCTTTGTCCAAAGACATCAGTAGCTTCCTCCCGACCGGCCTTGAGTTCAGCTTTAAGGAATTCATTTAATCCTTTTATACGGGTGATCTTGGACCCCATTTGAGCACTATAAGAAGACTTGATAACATTGATGCACGAGGTATTGATCTCGTAGCTCAGCACTATATCAGCAATGATATACCATGCGCAAAAGCTGAGGCTGGTGTAAGAATTGGGCATTTGTTGGGGAAGACTGAATGTCGCTCTAGTCCCTCTGGCCTTGTGGAAATGCCATGCTTGTGCCCTCTTGAAATAGATTCCTGCTGAAGTGAAGACCGGTATTTGGATTCCCCATATAAATCTGGTCTTATCCAAATTGTCTGGAGAACCGACTCGACACATATGGCTCAATCGTACAGTTGTCACCTTGACGAAATACCAGATACCCGGGTTGAATGTTGATCAGCTAACAGGAGACACTGGTGAATACGGTGGTGAACCCATCTGGACCTACGAAGTCTAGGAAGAGATCTCTTATGATATATTCTGAATGTCGGGGAAGCACCGGACTAGCTGGTAGTTGACGCCGCTCTGAATGGTTCTCCTAATAAAGAACATATATGTATGTTGCCAATTCAAGTGCTTCAGCTTTTACAGGAATGGCACAAAGTCTTCTAATGCCTGCACTGCTGTCATCAGGGATGGACAGTGTATAACATACCATGCAACTAAGTAGGTGTATGAGAGTTCGACTCTAGGATTAGGCACCTTTAGCTTAGGATCGCTATTCTGATCGATGAACACATTGCCCTCCTCATCCACCAGGCTTCTACTTCGCAGAATGTCTTGGTCAATACCCAAAGCCCACCTCAGCCTGAGTGCACCCCACCATTGTTAGAAGAAGAGTAATATTTTGGCCAAACATCAATAAGACGGCTAGGTATACCACGTCTGCGACTATAACTTCATGAGAAAGTATAAGCACGACACACCGCTTCAACCACATCATCAAGAATCCAGCTAGCAGAGCCCTGATGGAAATATGTAAAAATGGACTTTTAGAGAGAGAAATGATGAGGAAGTGATTGAAGTAGAATTTCATGATGTGGTAAGTTATGGGAGGTGGAGAAGAGGAAGAGGACCTCCCCAAGTGTTGGCTGCCTGGTCTGGAGTGAAGGGGGAGTGAGAAAATGAAGAGAGAAGATGAAAGGAGGAGAAAGGAAATAGGGTTTTTTGGGGTTTTTAGAGAGAGGTTGAGCTGGGAAAAATTATGGGAAGTGTAGTTAGGCCTAAAGAAGAGCTTGGGATAGTAAGGGACTAGCCATGGTGTTATAGGAATTTTGTACGAATTTTAGAGTGAGAAAAAGAGTGTTTTAGCGAGAGAAAATTTATTTTTTGAGAGAGAAAAATAAAGGAGAGAGAGGAAGGTGGCCGGCTATGTTAGAGGAGAAGGAGGGGGTGTTGTCGTGATAATTATGGTGGTGGTGTGTCTGTGGTAGCATTTTTGGAGAGAAAAAAAGAGATTTTAGAGAGAGAAGTGAGAGAAAGTGGAGAAGAGAGAAAGGGTCTGGCCGGTCCTTTAGGGAAGGAGAGGGAGAGAGGTGGCTTCCAAAGGAAGCCAAAGCCTTTGGCTTAGGAGAGAAGAAAGAAAGAGGGAGAAGTTTCTAGAAAAATGGAGAAAAAAAGAAAAAAGGAAATAAAAAAGAAAGAAAAATTTAAAATGTATATATTGTATTGTTAGGGGGTTATGTGTAATGTTCTATAGGAAAATAATATATAGAAATTAAAAATGAAGAAATTAGAAAAGGAATGAATTTAGAAATGAAAGAAGAGAAAAATAAGAGGAGAGAGAAAATATTTAATTAAATAATTTTTAAAAAGAAAAATTATGAAATTTATAGGGTAGAAACTGGTGCTAGCGAGAGTCTCGTGCAAAAATTTCAGGTCAAACGGAGGTAAAAATATGCATGAAATGACATGTACACGATCAAAACTTTAAAAATTTTAAAAGGATACGTATACAGATTTTAGGGTATTACCTGGCATATGTGCAAGAAGCAAACTACCCTAGTGCAAGCATCCGTCATAATCATAATACATGTACAATCCTGGGTACTCGGCCCCATATAATACAAGGGCATAACCCAATACAAAATACGAATACAATCTCAAAATATTGAATAAAATACAAGTCGACCCGATGAAGCGGGTAAACCCAATAAGAAGGCGAGGACACTCGCCTAAAATATTTGAATGTGCTATAAATCTTGGAACTCTAAATAGCAACATGAATACACGTTCAATATAGTATATTAATATATGGGAGAGGGAAGAGAAGAAATCAAGGAAAAGGAACGCGACCGCGGACGCGAAAGTCACAAACGCCGGAGTCGCATTACGCGAATATCAAGAACTGAAAGATCATGTTACGCGAAGGTCATGCCTTGTGTCATGAAGATTAAAACGCGTATATCGCATTTTCAAGTCACGGTCACTTGAACTTGGGAGTGTCCCGCGTTCAATAGCCAACGCGAGAGAGAGAGAGAGAGAGAGAGAGAGAGAGAAAATAAGTGAGGAGAGCAAGAGATAGAGAGATAGAGAGAATACGAGAGAGAAAAAGAGAGAGAGAATCAAGAGAGAGATTGAGAGAGGAAGAGAGAGGAAGATTATGCGAGGGAAGAGAGAGGGGAAGAGAGAGTGCGGGAGAGATAGAGAGAGTAAGAGAGTAAGGGGGAGAGAGAGCGATAAAGAGAGAACACAGCAGAGAGAGGGAACACAGCAAAGAGAGGGGGAAAGAATAAGGAAGAAAAAAAAGAAGAAAGAAAAAAGGAAAGAAGAAAAAGGAAAATGAACGAAGGAAACGAAGAAAAGAGGAGAAGAATGACGGATGGCTGGTCATGGCCTGGGCCCGGCCCCATGGCAGCACCAGCGCCCAGGGGCAGCCAACGACCAGGGGCCGATGGCGATGGGCGGCAGCCAATGCCCAAGGCAAAAAGAGTGGTGCAACTCTAGTTGTAAAGGAGAATTTTGAGGGTTGACAAAACACGGCTCTAGAAAGCGAGAATTGGTTAGAATGAGAGAGCTTGCCGAGGAGGAGTGCTTGGTTAAGTTAGTGGTGGACGTGGTGGTGTACACGGTGGTAGAGGTGGTGGAGAAGATGGTGGTTTTATGCGTGGTTTTGGTGAAGTGAAGAAATAGTAGGTGTTGGTGGGTTTTGGGAATAAGGAGTGAAGGGGAGGAGTTTGGGGGAAGTTTTAGTGGTGGTTGCCGGCCAAGGAGCTGGCCAAGGAGGAGGCACATTGCTGCTGTGGGGCTACTAGTTTTTGAAGAAGAAAAGAAGAAGTAAATATGTAAAATGGGAAAGAGAGAGAAATGGTACTAGTGTAATATATATATATATATATATATAGAGAGAGAGAGAGAGAGAGTTATATATATGTATAGTTATATATAGGGGTATGGGGATGGTTTAATGAGACCCGCGTCCTATAAAATGAGACCTGCATCTCATTCACAGGCCCGCGTCTAGCTGGGTTGAACCCAGACGTGGGGCTCAAGTTTGTGTCTCAGATGCTAGAGCTCCACATTTGCAGAGGAGAGAGAAAGAGTGGATATGTGACAGAAGGTGATTATTTAGAAGGGAAATAAATGCAAGAGAAAGGAGAATCTCTGCATCTCATAAACCAGACCTACGTCTAGTTGAGTTGAGCTCAGATGCGGAATTGAGGTCTGCGTCTGCAACGAGCTGAGTACTCGTCATGAATAAGGAGAGAAAAAGTGGTTGGGTTACATATTGAGTGGCGGAGAAATTTTGAGGAAAATTTGAGGGAAAAGAAAGGAAAAGGAAAAGGAGGAGAAAATTATGAGTGGATAAGGAAAATTAAAAAAATAGAAAATAATAGGAAAATAACAGGATAAAATTTCGGAATCCGAAAAAATACCGAAAACTACGGAAAAACCCGGAAAATAAAGTAACTCAGAATAATTTTCAAAATTTCTTAAAATAATAAATATTATATTAAGATATATGGTGAAATCAGATTTTAGAAATTCAATCTTATTTTCAAAATAAAAATTCTGAAGTCTACCGGTTTGACACCAAATCCGTTGGAATTTTGATAAATTTAGAAAAATCTCCAAAAATGCATTTAGATAGAAAATGTGATTTTAAAGAATAATATGAAAACAGTTTCTAGAAATTCAATTCCAGTTGTAAATTAAAAATCTAAGAATTGATCAGCAGCGCAAGTCGACACCTATTTTGAAAATTTATAATTTAATTTGGAAAATTTCAGAAAATCATGAAAAATCTAAAATATTAGAAAATAATATTTTAAACTAAAACTAATCAAATCTGATTACCAAAAAGGTCAAATCTATGTGTACACTGGGGTCGGTTTCCCGGTTCAGACTCGGGCTAATTTTGAATCCAGGAATTCATATCCAATATAAAATGATCGCATAAATATTTATAAAATAAAAGAAAATATGAAAAGTAAATTAAAAAATATGATCAAAAAATCAGAATACGCATCTAAGTACGTACTCCGGAAGCGGGGTGTTACATTTCATCCACCTTACAAAAATTGTGTCCTCACAATTTCATTAAGGGGTAAAATGAACACAAAAAAGACAGGGACGGGATTATACCAATTAAGATATGAATAACTATGGATACTGCTCCCAAGTCGACTGAACAATAATCAGAATAGAGACATCTTTTGTACTTCCTACTGTATAAATCGTTGAATGGTGCCATAAGACCTGATATTATTCTTTATCTTAGAAGCCTGAGCTATCTGTAATAGATTTCCCGATGTGATGTATGCTTAATATTACTCCGAGAATAGACCAGAATACTGAAGATAAAGAAAACCCCGATAATACTGAGCATAATAAAGAAGACCAATAATTAAGAATTTTGAATACCGGGCGTCGATCACTCTGAAAGATATAGCCAAGAATATAGATTGACCGTAGAGAAACTCGAATACCAACTTCTGAAAGATAACCCGATCGTAGATCAATTCTGAGAATACCCGAGCTTAATAGAGTTGGTCAAAGAGATCATATAATAGCTTCATTCAGAACCCTGCCGCTACATCTCTAGTCTACCCATATCTTAAATTGGTATAAAGACAATGGGAAAGGAAAATGAGAAGATGGAAAAGACTCAGAAAACAAGAAAAGGACGACCAAGAAAGAATAGATAACTCTATACTTGTAGTTGGATTGTATAACCGGGATCCTTGCATTCCAGTTGCAAATTTCTTTACCATTAATTTGCCGACTGGCTGTACAGAGGATGTGAGCGCCTAAACTCTGATACCACCCTGTAATGCTCCGATCCTGAGGGTACGGAGACGTTACTGTGACGTATATATATGGGTCAAAATACCCTCACACACACACACACACATATATGCTAAACATCAATACAGGCATGAATTAGAGTACGAAAGAACATGGTGCATTATATATTCCAGCATATGAGTACAGATACAAAGTTATCCTAGGATGTGACATAATATTACAAGAATATTTATATGCGGAATCGAATGGCAAGTGTACCAATCGTTAAAGTGTACCAATCGTTAACAAGTAATATAGAGTGAATAGAGTATCATCCCACGAGGATTATTGTTCAAGTACCAACATAATCTTTCCTAGTTCTATTTGAATAATCAATTTAGTTGAAAGATGTTATAACTAAACTATCACTAAAAAAGTTTGTTTTAATTATGAAAAGAATTAAGGTAATGATTTCGGTAATTGTAATAAGATAAAATATCATGCTTGTGCTAATTCATCCTATTCATGCTAACAATTAGAATTTTCTATCCTAATCAGTACTTTCTCTCAAATAATACCAATTCTATCTTCTAAATTTAGAATCTACAATCTCTCTATCTAGTAGATAACTAATCAGAAGATGCATTAAGTATGATAGATATTTCTATTTAACTGCACAACTCTTACGTCTTAACGTTTCAAGTTATGGTTGTTAATCCAGAAGCTGTTGCTAGGTTATCCCCTCTCAGACTCAAATTTGAACTTCTGATCAATTGTGCGCACCAATTGTAACAATAAAACATAAGATTTAACAACTTAGCATATAAAAGATTTAAACTTTATAAAACACATAGGGGAATTTGCACAAAACATAATCTTATACCTTCAATACAATCCCTATATCATGCCCCTAGTTATGAAAAATTAGTTCATAACTATAAAAATTAAACACATTATAATATTGAAAGAGATCTTGGAATAGAATAAATTAAAAGGAAAGTAAAAGAAAGGTCAGAGAGCACCAATAAAGATGAAACTTTGAAGAATTCCCTACTGAAAGTACTCTGAGATTTAATGTCTAACAATAGAATTTTATTGATTTTCGCTCAAAATAAAAGAGAGAATAAAATTGTATTTCATATAAGAGACTTGGCAGCGTTTTTATAGAACAGAGAGCAGTAAAATACTAGTCGAATACAAAAACTTAGGTTTCATAATTTACACGAATTACTGAAAAAATTCTGTCCATAATTGTCGCTAAAGTATGGCCAACGGGCCGAAATTACGGCCATCGGGCCAAACTTCTAGCTATAATGAAGCTCCACTTTTTGACTCGTGTTGATCTTTGAATTGGCTTTGCTGTTGACTGGTCCACGACTTCTTGGCTGAAATCTACGGCTGGGTGGCCGAACACTTGGTCTACTTCAGTCCCAGATTTTTGTGAAATTTCTAATTTTGCGTGAAGACTCTATTGAGATGTTCCAACTTTACTTCAGATTTCTAGTTCTGAATTTTTTTGTTCATTTGATATCACCAATTTGCCAAATTTTTCTCTTTTCTTCTAATTTGCTCTTGACCTAAAATCTGCAAAATAACACTAACAAAATACCCATGTAGCATTAAATGTGACAAATAATAGGCATAAAAAGTGATGTAAAACATATCTATAAAGCACACACATCACACCCTAATACCTACTTTTTGCTAGTCCTCGAGCAAAATCCTAATCTAAAAAGAAAAAGAAAAACTAAAAATCCTAAAAATAAAATCCTTATCCACTTTCGTAAGACTCGCGATTACACTTAGCATGTGCAACAAGCCGTTAAACCCTAGGTTACCTTATTAGATTAGTGTTATCTTGTGAGGGTTTTCAATGAATTACACCTACAAAATTCGGTTAAAGAATTTAATAGATGAGAAGAGACTAAGATAAAAAGGATAACCAAGAATAAGTATAACCAAAAATAAAGAAAATAGAAAAAGAAAGATAAAAATAAAGAAATACAAAATATTTTTTTTAAGTGATAAGCATCACTAATGTATAAGTTCTCTAGTTAGCATAAACTCTCATTATTAAGTACAATTTCTTATCAAGAATTCTATCATCCTTTGTAGTGATTTTTAAATCTTAGCCTATATCACTATCCTTCCTATGTTTTCTGTTCCTATGCATCTTCGTGAATGTGTATAGTTCTTAACTTGGGCTTTTGATTCAACATACATACTTAAAAAAAATCATAGAAGTTTCCAAGTATTACCACTTCGTTGCCCGTTAAGCACTTCTTTTTTCATATATATAACTAATCTAATTTTCTTTCGTGTAAATATCAAGGCTTCTTGAGATCAAGATACCTAACTAACTGATCATTAAACTTGTTAATACATATTTTTTAAATTAACTATCTTTCGCATAAATACAAAGACTTCTTGAGGCCAATGCATCTAGCTAATCAATAGTTAAGGTTCTTATTATTATTATTATTATTATTATTATTATTATTATTATTATTATTATTTGTAAGTATTAAGTAATCCTCATTATCCTAAGTTTAAACTATTGTGTAAGTGTAGATAAGATGCATATTCACATGGACAAATTCTAGATAAAAATAATATTTTAAAATTTTTCATCTCTACTGAAAGACTTTAAAATTCTATCAAATTAATATTCCTTATCCAATTCAAGTTTTATGGTTACTAAATCCCTTACAATTAGATCAACTTACATAAATTTAAATTTTTTTCAGTTAGTAAAAGAAAAAGAAATATCTCGAAAAATCTTAAAAAAAGAAATAAATAAAAAAATTCTAACCTAAAAATAATGAAAAAGTAAAATGAAAAGAAAAATCTTAGACCCCTCCCCCATACCTAAACCTTAGCATGTCCTTATGTAGTACAACATGAATCCATATCACACGTAAAATAGCATATAAATATCATTCCCAAAAAATATCGTATGCTAATTGAAACTTGTAAAAGCAATAAAAAATCATGTATATCAATTTGCAGAAAATAGTCGTGTTTATAAATAATCCAATGGAGAAATACTTATCTGGAAAAAAATTGAACATGTAATTCTGAAATTGTACAGCTACGTAGTCATAAATTCAGCTACCCAGTCATACTTTTTACTCTTTTGATTCTCAATTTTTTTTGGCAACTTTATTTCCTCAAATTGGTTCATCTTGTAGTTATATTTCTAATTTGAAACTCTGGTTTGGGCTAGGGTAAAGAAGAAGAAAAAGAAAAAAAATAGTTAGTATTCATATTTACAACAAATTAATCTCCTTACCTTTATTCTTCGAGTCAGTCCATGAGAACGCTTTTCACTTTCCCAATGCGTTTTCTTTAGAGAAGATTTATATATGCTCAACATCTTTGTTAACTTCTCGTTGAGTCTATCCACTTTGCTTTTTTGCTTTCTTCAATTTCGGTCTATATTTCTTTTGATTTGTCATCTTTAAACTCTTCATGCAATGGATCATCTCATCATCAGCAGCATCATGGGGGCAAAGCATCTTCAACCTGCAAAGAGACACATCCAATATATTTAGAAAAATACTTAACGTTGTAAAAACTTGGTGATGCATCAAGCAAAGTCTCTTCAAAAGATTGCTCAATCAGTGTCTCATCAAAAGTATAAATACTCAAGTCAAATTTCTTTCTTTCGAAAGAAACTCTAGTTTTGAGTGCAACTTTTTCCACTTCAGGTTCTTCATTGCTTGCTGGGAGATTTGGAGAAAGTTCTGGAACAAACAGAAGCTCTGGTTCAATAGGAGGACCGCTGTCCAGCTGAAAGTTCGACTGAGTAGCCGACAACTCTTCTCTACTACTGATGAAATTTTTTCAATAAGATATTATGTCTTCATCTTCTTGTTCTGTGGTCTCTATTTCTTGTATCTTCTATATTGAGATAGACTTCTCATAATTAGAGAACCACTCGAAATCCTCCTTGATGTTTGATTCTGCATCCTCATGTGATTAAGCCTCTTTGAAAAAATTTTATGGTTGCCCTGAGATGATTTCCTCTTTTTGCCCTTCATGATCTACCTTGGAATGACTTTGCAAGAAACGTGAAAACACCATAAATCTTTTGAAAGATTTATTTAAGCTTACTATAGTTTCTTTCAAACTGGACTTCTTCTCTTGAGGTAACAAGTATTGAGGCTCGATAACATGCTGGTTGTCGCTCCACAAAGAATTTTGATGATTTTCTTGAGCAGGATTATAGATGTAGGTGTTGAGATAATATGGACAAACCATATGATCATGATTTTCTCAACACCACGAACATGTTTGCATTGGCTTAAATCTTTGTGAGGAACATTGATAGTTATTTTACCCCATAGACCTCCTTTTAGGACAAGAGTTCGGCTACCTGGTTGAACTCTGTGTTCTGTTGAGGTTGAACTCCCTATAACTAGCAGAGAAAAAGATTTTTATGTTTGACTGCAGACAGAATTCAAAATAGAATAGTAATCGATATTATTGATATTGAAAATTATACAATCCCCTTCAACGGCACCAAAAACTTGATGTGCGAAATCGAATGGCAAGTGTACCAATTGTTAACAAGTAATATAGAGTGAATAGAGTATCGTCCCACGAGGATTGTTGTTCAAGTACCAACTTAATCTTTCCCAATTCTATTTGAATAATCAATTTAGTTGAAAGATGTTATAACTAAACTATTACTAAAAAGATTTGTTTTAATTATGAAAGGAACTAAGGTAATGATTTCAGTAATTGTAATCAGATAAAATATCATACTTGTGCTAATTAATTCTATTCATGCTAACAATCGAAATTTTCTATCCTAATCAGTACTTTCTCTCGAATAATACCAATTCTATCTTCTAAATTTAGATTTTACAATCTCTTGATCTAGTAGATTGCTAACCAGAAGATGCATTAAGTATGATAGATATTCCTATTTGACTGCACAACTCTTACGTCTCAGCATTTCGAGTTATGGTTGTTAATCCTAGAAGGTGTTGCCAGATTATCTCCTCTCAGACTTTAACCTAACCTCCTAATCAATTTTGCACACAAATTGTAACAATAGAGCATAAGATTTAACAACTTAGCATATAAAAGATTTAAACTTTATAAAACACATAAGAGAATTTGCACAAAACATAATCTTATACCTTCAATACAATCCCTACATCATGCCCCTAGTTATGAAAAATTAGTTCATAACTATGAAAATAAAACACATTATAATATTGAAAGAGATCATGGAATAGAATAAATTAAAAGAAAAGTAAAAGAAAGGGAAGAGAGCACCAATAAAGATGAAGCCTTGAAAAATTCTCTGCTGAAAGTACCCTGAGATTTAATGACTAATAGCCGAATTTTATTGATTTTTGCTCAAATAAAAGATAGAATAAAATTGTATCTCATACAAGAGGCTTGGCGGCATTTTTATAGAATAGAGAACAGTATAACCCTAGTCAAATACAAAAACTTAGGTTTCTTAATTAACACGAATTACTGAAAAAATTCTATTCACAATTGCCGCCAATGTACGGTCAGTTGGCCGAAATTACGGCCACCGGGTCGAACTTTTAGCTGTAATGAAGCTCCTCTTTTTAACTTGTGTTGACCTCTGAGTTTGCATTCCCATTGACTGGTCCACGACTGCTTGGCCGAAATCTACGGCTGGGTGGCCAAACTCTTGGTCCATTTTAGTCCCAGATTTTTATAAAATTTCTGATTTTGCGTGAAGGTTTTGTTGAGATGTTCCAACTCTGCGTCAAATCTCTGGTTCTGCATTTTTTTCCATTTAATATCGCCAATTTGACAGTTTTCACTCTTTTTCTTCTAATTTGCTCTTGACCTAAAATCTGCAAAATAATACTAATAAAATATAGAGGCAGCATTAAATGTGGCAAATAATAGGCATAAAAAGTGATGTAAAATATGTCTATAAAGCACACACATCAAATATTACATCACCGATATGGCGCAAATGCAGTAATACAAAAAAATATACAATGATGAACGATACGAAAGGTGCTCACTAGTCATAAAGGGAATACTCGAGAGCCGAGCAGGGGGCCTAGAAGGATAGGACTTTGGACGATCTGCCGATGATCCACGCTACCGCTGCGTAACTCTAATCAGTAACCAGGAGAGTCCACAAGCTCCAAGCTCTGAGATCTGGACATAAGGATCTAGGAGAGTCAGAACTCCCCAACTAGTGGTCAATGCCAAGTGGCATACAAGGACAAGCACACGTGCATCAATAAATCCGAATCAAAAGCATGCATTAGAAACTGTGTCATGAGCATACACACCCAAACATGAATGAGATATCAAGTGATGAGTGGTAACCAGGAATCAGTATAAAACGAGGAGTGATCAAGTCAGGAGGATAAGTACAATGGAATATGAGCAATATCAAGCAGGAGACTAGAGGAGTAGTACAGAAATGGTAATATGAAAATATAATAATGATTAATAAAATTAAATATCTGACGTAAAACCTGATGAAAGCAATTGTGGCAAAACCATTAGTATAGCCCAGTTTGCAAAACAATATGAGTTATTATCTTAGCATCTTATTGTTATTACTTGTCCGACTCATATATCTAGGTATGTGTCCTGGTGTACATCTCAACATACATACATCCATATATATGAAAGTCGAGGTTGGTTATTAGAAACTGATAAAAAACTGATGGCTCATATTTATAGTGGTTCCCGTCCCGCTTGAGACACATCCTATGGGTGCCTAAAATCACCCAAACACGCATCTTTCGGTGCCTAAAAGCACCCAAATACGAATCGTCAGTTTTGTAATCTACCACTATAAGAAAGGCATCTTACTGGTATTCATCAGTTCCCCCATTCACAGTGTAAGTTATCCTTTTTATAGCTCATTAAGCATAATTATTAGATTACGGGAATGAGTCGGAATACAACAGGTTCAGGAGTAACAAAAGTATGCATAACAGGAGTACTTATCAGGAGATCAGATATTACATTCTTGTAATGTGATAATCATGAGTCAAGAGTTAAACAAGATAAGTATCAGGTGTTAATATGACAGGTGGCAGGTCATAAGTAATGTCATAACAGGGGCAAGGTGATAAGTGATATCATAACAGATGTCAAGTAGTAGCATGTTAGGTGTTAGATGGTAACACATCAGATGTCAAGTGATACGGCAAATGTCAGGTAATAGCATGTAGATGTTAGGTAATAGGCGACAAGGGTTAGCACGTCATGAGAAAACATGTCAACTGATAGCTTATCAGCTAAGTACAATGAAGCGGAGCTTAAGCAGTACTGAAGACGCAGACAACAAATAGTGTTTAGTCATTAGAGCGCTTAATGGAGCTACTGGAATGACTCGGCTTAAAAGGTGTGCCTAAGATCGGTAGAGTTCCACATAGATGAATCTAGTGGTAAAGCGCTAAGCATGCCTACCAGGTGCAGAGGACTTTAATAAACCTCGAAGAGGTTAAACCCAAAGACTAAGCAAATAGGTGTATAACTAAATCGTACCTGACGAGGCTACGTAATTAAGCTCAGTTCGCAGACACACAATATAGCTATTAAAATCCAGAGGTTTGAGCAAAGCAGGAGCATATTAAGCCGTGCCTGATGAGGTGTCTAATAGGCTAATTAAACAGTCACGTGGTTTAACTAGGCTCCCCAAGAAAACCCGGAGGGTTTAGCCCGAAAGCTAATATAGAATCACAGAGCGTTTAAGCCTGGAGGCTGTATAGATACCTACAGTAAGTGTCGGTTTCGAACACACGCATAAAATAAAGCAGTAATAGATAACATCACATGCATGGCATATGTAAAGGAAGTAAACAACCCATGTACAACCATCTATCACAGTCATAATACATGTACAGTCCTGGGCACTTGACCACATACAAATACAAGGGCACAGTATAAAACAAAAAACGAATACAATTCCAAAATATAGAATAAAATACAAGTCGACCCGATAAAGCGGGGAAACCCAAAAAGAAGGCGAGGACACTCGCCTAAAATATTCGAATGTCATAAATCTTGGAACTCCAAATACCAACATGAATACGCGTTCAATATAGTAGCCAATGTGAATCACGTTTTCAAGTTGTGGGCACTTGAATGCAGGGTGAGTCCCACATTTAGTAGCCAATGTGAGAGAGAGAAAATCAGTGAGGAGGGTAAGAGATAAGGAGATAAAAAGAGAATACGAAAGAGAGAGAGAAAGAGAGAGGAAGACTATGCGGAGAAAGAGTGTGTGAGAGAAAGAGAGAGAAACTGAGAGAGATAGAGAGAGTGAGAGTGAAAGAGAGAGTAAGAGTGAGATACAGAGAGAGAACACAGCAGATAGTAAGGGAAAGAACAGGGAAGAAAAAGAAAGAAGGAAGAAAGATGGAAACAAGAAAAAGGAAAAGGAAAGAAAGGAAGGAAGAAAAGAGGAGGAGAAGAGGGATAGCCGGCCATGGCCTGAGTGTTGGCCCAAAGGCCTTCCACCCTAGTTTTGATGATGATTAACTCATGTAGTTATGTTTACTAATAATCTGTTGGCCCAAAGGCTTTCCACCCTAGTTTTGATGATGATTAACTCATATAGTTATGTTTACTAATAATCTTGTGGTGTTTAAGTTTCAGATTCATTAACCAAGATATTAGTTGATGATTAGCTTCAACAAGGTATTTAGAAGCTTTTTGTGGTGATTCCAGGGCCAAAGCATCAAGATCATACCTTGCCTAGCTCATGGATCACGGTGTTTGTGGATCGAGTCGCCTTGAAGATGAAGATCGTCAAGAAGACTTAGGTATCCATAGTTTAGTGTGTTTTAGATCCATTTGTAAAGCTTAGTATAGTTGATATGCTGAAGTACAAAAACACACACGTTTTATGTTTGGTTTTTGGTTTTCATGAATAATAGATCAAAACAAGTTTACTTTATTTTTTATGTATATTAGATATGATCTAGATATACATACATGCATTAAACTTGCTAGATAAACTTATTTTGACTATCCTATTCATGTTTTGGAAAAATCAAGTTTGATAAAAATACAAGTGCTGGTTTTGATAAAATTTGCAAGACTCAAAAATGGATTGATATGATTGAGATATGTCTTGAAATTTTTATCACTTGTTTGTGTTTTAATATAAAATGTTAAAACAAGTTTTGTGGATTTTTAGAAGACTTAAAAGATTTATTAAAATATTTTTAAACTGTTTTTCTGACCCAGATTTCTGTTCCAGGCTTCAACCAGTCGACTAGTCTTCTGACCAAGTCGACTTGGGATGAAATCGGTCGACCGGGCCGGTCGACTGACGTGCACAGATCTGTGCACGTTTGGCAGACTTTGGACGGTCGACCGTCAGGGTCGACCGGGTCTAAGAGCAGTGCTCTCTGTTTGTTTGGGTCGACCGTGCCGGTCGACCGTGTTTGCCCAACGGTCACATTTCTGACCGTTGGCGGTCGACCGGGCCGGTCGACCGGTAGCCTGTCAGGCTGCCACATCAGCCTAACGGCTAGTTTTCTGATGGGCCTATATAAATCCCAACTCTTTGGGTTTTTGGCTAAGGTTTTTAGAAGAGAAAAATTCCCAGTTTACCTGAGTTTAAAACAAGTTTTCAAAAGTGTTTTTGGGCTTTAAACTTCCAATCTTTATTGTTTTTAAGGGTTTTGGAAAATCAAAGAAAATAGGAATTTGGGATATTTGTATTGGTTTTCATTCTCTATCTTTTACAAGAGTTTTCCCAAGTATTTTCTTTGTTGCTTGTTTCCAAAAACACCTTGATTCCACACTTGAGCTATCACCTATCCTAATCTATTAGGATCATTTGTTTTGTGGAAAAAGAGTAAAGAAAGAGAGATTGTTTGTGGTCTTTGAAATCACTTGTTGTAAACACCCTTGTTCTTTGTGTATCCCTCTTTGGTAGAGGTGATCGGGTGATTGGTTTGCTCCCTCTAGTGAGAGGTGGAGTTTGGTTGTAAACCCTCTTCGGTAGAGGTGTTGTGGTTGTTTGGCTACGGGCCTACCCCTCGGTTGTGAGGCGGTGTTTGAGAGAGGAGTTTGGTACTCCTTGTGTTGTAACAAATCCTTCTCGGTGAAGGTTCCCTCGGTGGGAGTCTTCGGTGGACGTTATAGTGGATTGAAAATCCTACACGGTGGTGTAGGCGGGGATGTAGAGCAAGGTGCTCGAATCTCGAAACATATCTTGTTGTTAGCGTTTGATCCACTTGTCTCTCTAACTCTCTCTCTCATTTATTTGTGCAAAGCATCATACTTCATTCATATCATATATTGCTTGTGTTGCCTTGCATCCTTTATATTGTTCATCCTTATATGCTTGGCTTGCTTGTGTGTGTGCCTCACTTATACTTAACCACAAGAGCTTCACATAGCACCTCAACCCATTTAAGGGGAATCTAGATGAGTTAGTCCAGAGCCCTTCACGGGGAATTCGGCTACACTTGTGTGTTGTATTAAGTGTATTGTAATAATTTGCATTAGCTTCCGCATTTAGCGCATTTAGTTCCTAGATTAGCACTTACACCTATTCACCCCCCTCTAGGTGTTTTCAATTGATATCAGAGCTAGTGCTCCTGATACTTAGGCTTAACATCTTAGGAGTGAGACCATTTGTTTGCTAATCTATTGTTTGCATTTGCTTGTTTGCACACTCATATAGTTTACCATGGACTTCATGACCCCACCTAGCTTTGACCCTTCCAACATTGTTGTTTGGAAGTATAGAATGTCCATGTACCTAAAGACCCTAGGTTTGCATGTCTTTCTTGCGGCCACCAAGAAATGCTATCTTGGAGATCGTAATCATATAGGGGCCAATGCACAAGCCCTTGAGGACATTAGAAGCACATTACCTAAAGATTATCTTTTATGTGTTTCTAACTTTGATTCCGCTTTTGTAGTGTGGAACAAGTTGACAACTACCACCACCTCCGAGCTTCAATTGCGAATCCAACAAGAGGAGGAATCTAGTGGAGATGAATCCGAGCCGCAACAATGCTATACGGTCCAAGGGAATGACTCCCTTGAGGTACAATTGGAAACTCAACTAGATAGTTTTGATTCTAGTTCTTCATGTAATGATTTTGTTAATCCACATGCTTTGAATGAAGAACTTTCTATTGTGTGTGAAAAATTAATTAAAAAATATAATTGTTGAAAAAGAAAAGTCTAGGAATTGAAAAAGAAAATAAACATTTGCATTCTAGACTTGACATTGCTTTGCAAGAGAAGGTTGAGGTCTATAATGAAAGGGATTCATTGAGATCTCAACTAGACCTTGTTTTAAAAGAAAATGAGTTTTTAAAATCTAAAAATGATTGCCATGTTATTTTGAAGAAAAATGAAAATTTGTCTTCAAAAATTGATTTTGTTTTAAAAGAGAATGTTGCTTTGAAAAATAAGATTATTTCAATTTCAAATGATTTAAATGTTTGTTTAAAGAAAAATATTGTTTTGCAAAATAAGATGGATGCACATGTTTATCATGCTAGTGTAGCTTCTTCATCTAGTCTACCTAATGCATGTACCTCTTCTTCTAAGATTAATGATGATATTTGTATGTTAAAGAAGAGAGTAGATTGTTTGGGCTCCACTATGAGCCAATATGCCATGAACCATACACGCTTGGAATCCTTGGTTTGAAAGAAAAAAGTTCCATCCTTTATGCATGCACACCCTCGACGGCATACACATGCTTCTCACGGGCACACCCATCACATGTATGCTCATGTGTACACTTGTACACATTGTGGTCGTAAGGGCCACCTTGCTAAATTTTGCTTTGATAGATTACATGTCTCAAATTTAGCAAAGAATTTTGTTTGGGTTAGAGAAGGTACTAACCCCCATGGACCCAAAAGAGTATGGGTACCAAAGACCACCCCTCCTTTATTTGATGTAGGTGTGGGCTCTCACATGACGTGAGAGTAGCGGCACCTTGGAGTGGATGCGTTCTGAGCTTCATGGAAATCATATGGATGCATCACTTTCAAGGGAAGGTTTGGTGGGAAGACCACCTTGGTTTGGAGAACTAGAGCGGTGCCCTCATTGGTTTTGGTATCGAATCTCTAACTCCCCATTTATTGTTTACATGCTTTCCATGTTTATCTTTCATAGCATGTTTGATGTTTGTTGATTACTATGAAAATGCCATGTTTATTGGATTAGTGATATACATGTTTAGTTATTTTGAGACACCCATGTTTAATATGGATAAATTCTTTTGTGTTCTCACTATATGGTTGCTATTGCGTATATCATATTTCTAATAACATGTGGACATTCATAATAATCATGTTTTTACTTATCATGTTGATTTTTATCTTGTTTTTGGTGCTTCATGTTTTGAATATATGTTTAAGTGTTAGTTTTCATTAAGACTAGGATTTATACTTGTACATATAGTGGGCCACAGATAAATCTATATATGTTTGAGCTTGAACGCTTATTTGAACCCATTAGATGTGCTAGTATAATCTAGTTTTGATGATTCATGCATTTTAAACTTGCATTCCTATTTTTGGATTTATTTTATGATTGAGTGTTTCACTTCATGTATATGTTTGTATTGCCAAACTATGAGATATACATGTATACCCCTTGAGTCATTTGCCTTTCATGCAAATCTATATATGGACTCAATTGTGTTTAGGGATATGTATGTATACTTATTATGTTGACAATTCATACATATACCTTGAAATGAAATTTGTTTTGGTGAAAATTTAGTTTTTCTTGATTTTGTGTTTAATTGTTTAACTTCATGTATATGTTTTTCTTGTCCAAACTATTAGATATACATGTTTATCCTTTTGAGCCACGTGCCTTCATGCATATATAATTTGTGGACTCTTTATGTTTTGGATATGTATGTATACTTTAGTTTGTATTAGACATACATATGCCTTGAAGATTAAATAGTTTAGATGATTTTATGGTTTCATGTTTTCATTGTTTAAGGAATAATTGAGCTTAACGAAAAATTTTCATGATTATGATCTACACATTTTATTTATACACTCATATTTATATTTTGCTCATGTTTTGTTTTCATGAGTCATATTTATGCCTAATTGAATTAGAGTGTTGATTATCTTGTGGATTTCATGTTTTATGAAAAACTATTTTGTTGTATTCCTTGCTTGAAGGATTTCGTACTAGTTTAAAAGATTTTCCATTTAACTAGTTACGGTATTCTTCATTTTTGGTAGAGTTTTCAAACAAAGCTTATTTTTCAAATCTATTTTTGAAAACCCCTACCCTTAATGGGAGGATGGATGGGAGATCATGTTCATGTATGCTTTAAAATGAAAATCATTTAAAACTTGAACCATGATTGGGAAGTATAGTAATATGATGTATACACTTGAACTTATTGTTATGTCAATTGTATCATTGAACTCTTTCAATTGGTATCATTTTGATCTTTTTGTATACTCATATGTTTATTGTGTATGTATATTTTCAATTGGTATCATCTATGGTGATTGGTACTCATTCTATTTCATACACATATACTTGTTTTATTTGTGCTATTATATTTCTATATCTTGAGCACAAATTTTGTTTATGCTAGAGCTTGAGCTTCAACTTTATTTCAATTGATTTAGTTTTCAATTGGTATCTTATTTCAAGCCTACGCATAATTTTTGTTGGTATTTCATAAAGGGGGAGAAAATTCGATTTTCATATTTCAATTGGTACTTGTATTTCCACTCCCTTACTTTATGATAGAAAATAGTCATTTCAATTGTTTATATGACTTAAAAAGAAAAATACTATCTTTTGATATCAAGATGTCTTGTGTTTTAAATTGGTATCTAAAAATTTTGTTTAAAGAAAAATACAAAAGTTTTGATTTATATTGACTATATGCAAGGAGAGCTTAACATCTCTTCCACATATAGATTCATGTTGAGTGTATCTTATATTGAGGAGCTTAACATCTCTTCTTTATGTGGTACACGTGTGTAGGGGAGCTTCACATCTCCTCTTATGCACTACATAATGTGTGTTATGTGAATTAGGGCTTAACATCCCTCCTTCATGTAATGCATGTGTGTAGGGAAGCTAACTTAGCGTCTTCCTCTTCATGAATGTATATAGCATATAATATTTATTGATCTTTGTTTACTTTCAATTGGTATCAAGATGCTTCATTGACATATTTTCAATTGATATCCAAATTGATTCTCACCCCTTATTGACCTTGTTTTTGTTTTTAGACAAAAAGGGGGAGAACATTACTTTTTATTGT
Organism: Agave tequilana; assembly: GCA_038442645.1. Classification (NCBI taxonomy): domain Eukaryota; kingdom Viridiplantae; phylum Streptophyta; class Magnoliopsida; order Asparagales; family Asparagaceae; genus Agave; species Agave tequilana. The sequence continues at coordinate 127,263 of JAVJIF010030894.1, forward strand.
TTTGATTGACAAAAAGAGGGAGAAAGATTTTACCCCTCATCCTTTTGTTTTGATTGTTTACCCCTTTGTTGATGATTGACAAAAAGGGGGAGAATAATTTGTGTTTTATATGCATACTTATTTTTTTGCATATATTAAGTTTATTTGGTATCTAGAGTATCTAGTATTTTTGTTAATGTTTATTAATTTAATTGGTATCTAGAGCTTCTAAAACATGTTTATGTGTTTTATGCATGTTGATGCATACATGTTTATGTACATTCATTGCATATCTTTTGTTTATTTGTTTATGCATGAGTTAAGGGGGAGCTTCTTTGAAGCTTAACTTTAATCCATGTATATATAACTCCATGAGTTTTGTCATCATCAAAAGGGGGAGATTGTTGGCCCAAAGGCTTTCCACCCTAGTTTTGATGATGATTAACTCATGTAGTTATGTTTACTAATAATCTTGTGGTGTTTAAGTTTCAAATTCATTAACCAAGATATTAGTTAATGATTAGCTTCAACAAGGTGTTTAGAAGCTTTTCATGGTGATTCTAGGGCCAAAGCATCAAGATCATACCTTGCCTAGCTCATGGATCACGGTGTTTGTGGATCGAGTCATTTTGAAGATGAAGATCGTCAAGAAGACTTAGGTATCCATAGTTTAGTGTGTTTTAGATCCATTTGTAAAGCTTAGTATAGTTGATATGCTCAACTGCAAAAACACACACGTTTTATGTTTGGTTTTGGTTTTCATGAATAATAGATCAAAACAAGTTTACTTTATTTTTTATGTATATTAGATATGATCTAGATATACATACATGCTTTAAACTTGCTAGATAAACTTTTTTTTGACTATCCTATTCATGTTTTGGAAAAATCAAGTTTGATAAAAAACAAGTGTTGGTTTTGATAAAATTTGCAAGACTCAAAAATGGATTGATATGATTGAGATATGTCTTGAAATTTTTATCACTTGTTTGTGTTTTAATATAAAATGTTAAAACAAGTTTTGTGAATTTTTAGAAGACTTAAAAGATTTATTAAAATATTTTTAAACTATTTTTCTGACCAAGATTTCTGTTTCAGGTTTCAACCAGTCGACTAGTCTTCTGACCAAGTCGACTTGGGATGAAGACGGTCGACCGGGCCGGTCGACCGACGTGCACAGATCTGTGCACGTTTGGCAGACTTTGGACGGTCGACCGTCAGGGTCGACCGGGTCTGAGAGAAGTGCTCTCTGTTTGTTTGGGTCGACTGTGCCGGTCGACCGTGTTTGCCCAACGGTCACATTTCTGACCGTTGGCGGTCGACCGGGCCGGTCGACCGGTAGCCTGTCAGGCTGCCACATCAGCCAACGGCTAATTTTCTGATGGGCCTATATAAACTCCAACTCTTTAGGTTTTTGGCTAAGGTTTTTAGAGGAGAAAAATTCCCAGTTTACCTGAGTTTAAAACAAGTTTTCAAAAGTGTTTTTGGGCTTTAAACTTTAAATCTTTATTGTTTTTCAAGGGTTTTGGAAAATCAAAGAAAATAGGAATTTGGGATATTTGTATTGGATTTCATTCTCTATCTTTTACAAGAGTTTTCCAAGTATTTTCTTTGTTGCTTGTTTCCAAAAACACCTTGAATCCACACTTGAGCTATCACCTATCCTAATCTATTAGGATCATTTGTTTTGTGGAAAAAGAGTAAAGAAAGAGAGATTGTTTTTGGTCTTTGGAACCACTTGTTGTAAACACCCTTGTTCTTTGTGTATCCCTCTTTGGTAGAGGTGATCGGGTGATTGGTTTGCTCCCTCTAGTGAGAGGTGGAGTTTGGTTGTAAACCCTCTTCGGTAGAGGTGTTGTGGTTGTTGGCTACGGGCCTACCCCTCGGTTGTGAGGCGGTGTTTGAGAGAGGAGTTCGGTACTCCTTGTGTTGTAACAAATCCTTCTCGGTGAAGGTTCCCTCGGTGGGAGTCCTCGGTGGACGTTATAGTGGATTGGAAATCCTACACGGTGGTGTAGGCGGGGATGTAGAGCAAGGTGCTCGAACCTCGAAACATATCTTGTTGTTAGCGTTTGATCCACTGTCTCTCTAACTCTCTCTCTCTCTCATTTATTTGTGCAAAGCATCATACTTCATTCATATCATATATTGCTTGTGTTGCCTTGCATCCTTTATATTGCTCATCCTTATATGCTTGGCTTGCTTGTGTGTGTGCCTCACTTATACTTAACCTCAAGAGCTTCACATAGCACCTCAACCCATTTAAGGGGAATCTAGAGGAGTTAGTCCAGAGCCCTTCACGGGGAATTCGGCTACACTTGTGTGTTGTATTAAGTGTGTTGCAATAATTTGCATTAGCTTCCGCATTTAGCGCATTTAGTTCCTAGATTAGCACTTACACCTATTCACCCCCCCCTCTAGGTGTTTTTCATAATCTTGTGTTGTTTAAGTTTCAGATCATTAACCAAGATATTAGTTGGTGATTAGCTTCAACAAGGAGTTTAGAAGCTTTTCATTGTGATTCCAGGGCCAAAGCTTCAAGATCACACATTGCCTAGCCCATGGATGGAGTTTTGGAGCAAGTCAACTTGAAGATGAAGATCATCAAGAAGACTTAGGTATCCATAGTTTAGATAGTGTGTTTTAGATCCATTTGTAAAGCTTAGTATAGTTGATATGCTCAAGTGCACAAACACACACGTTTTATGTTTAGTTTTGGTTTTCATGAATAGTTGATCAAAACAAATTTAATTGGTTTATGTATAGTAGTTTCATTCTATACATGCATGCTTAACTTCTAAACAAACTTATTTTGACTTTCCTATTCATGTGTTGGAAAATCCAAGTTTGATAAAATACAAGTTTTGTTTTTGATAAAATTTGCAAGACTCAAAAATGAATTGATATGATTGATATATGTCTTGAAATTTTTATCACAAGTTTGTGTTTCAATATAAAATGTTAAAACAAGTTTTGTGGATTTTTAGAAGACTTAAAAGATTTTTCAAAATATTTTTAAACTGTTTTTCTGACCCAGATTTCTGTTCCAGGCTTCAACCAGTCGACTAGTCAACTGACCTAGTCGACTTGGGATGAAGTCGGTCGACCGGTCCGGTCGACCGGTCCAGTCGACCGACGTGCACAGATTGTGCACGTTTGGCAGACACAGGGACGGTCGACCGCCAGGGTCGACTGGGTCTGAGAGCAGTGCTCTCTGTCTGTTTGGGTCGACCGTGCCAGTCGACCGTGTTTGCCCAACGGTCACATTTCTGACCGTTGGCGGTCGACCGGCAGCCTGTCAGGCTGCCAGATCAGCCTAACGGCTAGTTTTCTGATGGGGCTATAAATACCCCATCTCTTCATGTTTTTAAGGAAGATTTTTAGAGCTAAAATTTCCAGACTATCTCTACTGTTTTAAAAAGAGTTTTAAAAAGAGTTTGTGCTAAAAAGATTTATTTTTGTATTGTTTTGGGTTTTTAGAAAATCAAAGAAAACTAGGTTTTTGGGATATTGAATTGGCTTACATTTTCTATCATCTACAAGAGATTTCCCAAGTAGTTTTTCTTTGTTGCTTGTTTCCAAAAACACCTTGATTCCACACTTGAGCTATCCTCTATCCTAATCTATTTAGGATCTTGTTTTTGTGGAAAAAGAGAGATTGTTTGAGGTTAAGCCTCCAAAAATTGTAAACCCTCCTTGTTCTTGTGTATCCCTCTTTGGTAGAGGTTGATCGGAGTGGTATTGGTTTGTAACCCTCTTCGGTAGAGGTGTTGTTGTGGTTGTTTGGCTACGGGCCTACCCCTCGGTTGTGAGGTGGTTGTTTGAGAGAGGAGTTCGGTACTCCCTTGTTGTAAAAATCCTTCTCGGTGAAGGTTCCCTCGGTGGGAGTCCTCGGTGGACGTTATAGTGGATTGAAAATCCTACACGGTGGTGTAGGCGGGGATGTAGAGTTAGGGACTCGAACCTCGAAACACATCTTGGCCTTTGCGTTTGACCCATTGTCTCTCAACCCTCTCTCTCATTTAATTGTGCAAAGCATCATTCATTCATATTATTCATATTGCTTGTGTTACCTTGTATTATTTCATATTGCTATTCATCCTTATATGCTTGGCTTGATTGTGTGTGTACCTCACTTATACTTAACCACAAGAGCTTCACATAGCACCTCAACCCATTCAAGGGGAATCAAGAGGAGTTAGTCCAGAGCCCTTCACGGGGAATTCGGCTACACTTGTGTGTTGTATTAAGTATGTTGCAAGAATTGTTTTAAGCTTCCGCATTTAGCGCATTTAGTTCACTAGATTAGCACTTACACCTATTCACCCCCCTCTAGGTGTGCTTTCAATTGGTATCAGAGCTAGTGCTCCTGATACTTAGGCTTAACATCTTAGGAGTGAGATCCATTTTCTTGCTAATCTATCATTTGCATTTGCACATTTGTTTGCTTGCACACATATAGTTTGCACTCATGGATAGCCCTCCTATGTTTGATATTTATAGACTTGAGATTTGGAAGGTTATGATGAGTTGTTATTTGAAGACCCTAGGTTTGCATGTATTTCTTGCCGCTACCAAGAAATGTTATCTTGGTAACCGCATTCATATAGGGGCCAATGCACAAGCCCTTGAGGCCATTAGAAGCACATTACCTAAAGAATATCTTTTACTTGCTTCTAACTTTGATTCCGCATTTGCAGTGTGGAATATGTTGACAACCACACCACCTCCGAGCTTCAAGTGCCAACTCAACAAGAGGAGGAGTCTAGTGGAGAATCCGATTCTCAAAGCTACATGGTCCAAGGGAATGACTCCCTTGAGGTACAATCGGAAACTCAACTAGATAGTTTTGTTTCTAGTTCTTCATGTGATGAATTTATTGATCCCCATGTTTTAAATGAAGAACTATCTATTGTTTGTGAAAAATTGATTGAAAAATATAAAATTTTGAAAAAGAAAAGTCTAGGCCTTAACAATGATAATAAAGATTTGTTTTCTAGACTTAATATGGTTTTGCAAGAGAAGATGGAGATTTCCAATGAAAGGGATTCATTAAGATCTCAATTAGAACTTGCACTTAAAGAAAATGAGTTTTTAAAATCTAAAAATGATTGCCATGTGATTTTGAAGAAAAATGAAAATTTGTCTTCAAAAGTTGATTTTGTTTTAAAAGAGAATATTGCTTTGAAAAATAAAATAATTTCTATTTCAAATGATTTGGATGTGTGTTTAAAGAAAAATGTTGTTTTACAAAATAGATTGATGCACATATTTGCCATGCTAGGGTAGTATCATACACTTCACCTATTGCATGCCACACTTCTTCTTTAATTAATAATGATATATCTTTGCTTAAGAAGAGTGTTGATTGTTTGGGCTCCACTTTGAGCCAATGTGTAGTGGGTCATACACGCTTGGAATCTTTGTTTCGAAAGAAACAAGTTCCATCTTTTCTTGCACACCCTCCACGGCATACACATGCTCCTAACGGACACCATCACACTATGTATGCTCATGTGTACACATGTACACATTGTGGACGTAAGGGCCACCTTGCTAAATTTTGTTATGATAGATTACATGTTTCAAATTTAGCAAATAAGTTTGTTTGGGTTAGAGAAGGGACTGACTCCCATGGACCCAATAAGATATGGGTACCAAAGACCACCCCTCGTATGTTTGATGTAGGTGTGGGCTCTCACATGACGTGAGAGTAGCGGTACCTTAGAGTGGATGCGTTCCGAGCTTAAAGGAAATCAATTGGATGTATCACTTTCAAGGGAAGGTTTGGTGGAGAGAACCACCATGTTTTGGAGACAAGGAAAGTTGCCTTCTAGGTTTTGGTAACGATTCCTAACTCCCATTTATTGCTTACATGCTTTTAATATTCATGTTTATAGCATGTTTCAATGTCTATGGATTAGTATGTAAATACCATGTTTATTAGATCCTTGACATACATGTATAGTATTTTGAGACACACATGTTTATATGAACCTATACTTAGTGGTCTCACTTTTGTTTAAGCTATAATGTACATCATGAATCTAATACATGTGAATTCACATAGTAATCATGTCTTAGTTTTATCATGATGATTGTTATATTTGTTTTTATGCTTCATGTCTTGATTACATGTTTAGATGTTAGTTTTCACTAAAACTAGGTATATACTTGTGCATATAGTGGGCCACAAATAAATCTATATATGTTTGGGCTTGATTGCTTATTTGAACCCATTAGATGTGCTAGTATGTCTAGTTTTGATGATTCATACATTTTAAACCTGTATTCTTATTTTTGGATTTGTTTTATGATTGTGTGTTTCACTTCATGTATATGTGTATTTTGCCAAACTTTAAGATATACATGTATACCCCTTGAGTCATTTGCCTTTCATGCAAATCTATATATGGACTCAATTGTGTTTAGGGATATGTATGTATACTTCATGTTTGACAATTCATACATATACCTTGAAATGAAATTTGTTTTAATAAAAATTTAGTTATTCATGTTTTCATGTATTTATGTTTAAACTTTATGTATATGTCTATCTTGTCCAAACTATTAGATATACATGTTTATCCTTTTAAGCCACGTGCCTTAATGCATATATTTTTGTGGACTCGTTGTGTTTGGATATGTATGTATACTTTAGTTTGTATAAGACATACATATGCCTTGAAGATTAAATAGTTTTGATGATTTTCATGTTTTCATTGTTTAAGGAATAATTAAGCTTAATGAAAAATTTTCATGATTATGATATTCACAGTTTATTTGTACACTCACTTTCTATATTTACTCATGTTTTGTTTTCATGAGTCATATTTATGCCTAATTGAATTAGAGTGTTGATTATCATGTGGATTTCATGATTTATGAAAAACTATTTTGTGTTATTCCTTGCTTGAAGAATTTCGTACTAGTTAACAAAATTTTTCACTTTAACTAGTTCGTTTTTCTTCATTGTGTTATGAGTTATACCATGCTTTTATTGTCATGTCAATTGGTATCATTGAACTCTTTCAATTGGTATCAATCTTGATTCTTTTGTATACTCATATGTGTTTGTGTATGTATATTTTTAATTGGTATCATCTATTGGTGATTGGTACTCATTCTATTTCATACACATATACTTATTTTATTTGTGCTATTATATTTCTATATCTTGAGCACAAATTTTGTTTATGCTAGAGCTTGAGCTTCAACTTCATTTCAATTGATTTAGTTTTCAATTGGTATCTTATTTCAAGCCTACGCATAGTTTTTGTTGGTATTTGATAAAGGGGGAGAAAATTCGATTTTCATATTTCAATTGGTATTTAGTTTTCCACTCCCTTGCTTTATGATAGAAAATAGTCATTTCAATTGTTTATATCACTTAAAAAGATAAATACTATCTTTTGATATCAAGATGTCTTGTGTTTTAAATTGGTATCTAAAAATTTTTTTTAAAGTAAAATACAAAAGTTTTTATTTGTATTGACTATATGCAATGAGAGCTTAACATCTCTTCTACATATAAATTCATGATGAGTGTATCTAGTAATGAGGAGCTTAACATCTCTTCTTTATGTGGTACACGTGTGTAGGGGGAGCTTCACATCTCCTCTTATGCATTACATAATGTGTGTTATGTGAATTAGGGCTTAACATCCCTCTTTCATGTAATGCATATGTGTAGGGAAGCTAACTTAGCGTCTTCCTCTTCATAAATGTATATAGAATATAACATTTATTGATCCTTGTTTATTTTCAATTGGTATCAAGATGCTTCATTGACATATTTTCAATTGATATCCAAATTGATTGTAACCCCTTATTGACCTTGTTTTTGTTTTTAGACAAAAAGGGGGAGAACATTGTTTTTATCGTTTTGATTGACAAAAAGGGGGAGAAAGATTTTTACCCCTCATTGACATTTTATTTATGGTTTTGATTGTTTACCCCTTTGTTGATGATTGACAAAAAGGGGGAAAAAGATTTTGAGTTTATGAATATATGCATATTTATATTTTTTGCATATATTAAGTTTAATATAGTTTAATGTTAATTGATCTCTAGAGCATGTTTTGTTTTGAATATTTCATTTGGTATCTAGAGTATCTTTTTTATGCATTGTCATTCTTGCATATTTATGTTTATTTGTTTTATGTATGAGTTAAGGGGGAGCTTCTTTGAAGCTTAACTTTAATCCATGCATATATAACTCCATGAGTTTTGTCATCATCAAAAAGGGGGACATTGTTGGCCCAAAGGCCTTCCACCCTAGTTTTGATGATGATTAACTCATGTAGTTATGTTTACTAATAATCTTGTGTTGTTTAAGTTTTAGATCATTGACCAAGATATTAGTTGGTGATTAGCTTCAACAAGGAGTTTAGAAGCTTTTCATTGTGATTCCAGGGCCAAAGCTTCAAGATCACACATTGCCTAGCCCATGGATGGAGTTTTGGAGCAAGTCAACTTGAAGATGAAGATCATCAAGAAGACTTAGGTATCCATAGTTAAGATAGTATGTTTTAGATCCATTTGTAAAGCTTAGTATAGTTGATATGCTCAAGTGCACAAACACACACGTTTTATGTTTGGTTTTTGATTTTCATGAATAGTTGATCAAAACAAGTTTAATTGGTTTATGTATAGTAGTTTCATTCTATACATGCATGCTTAACTTCTAAACAAACTTATTTTGACTTTCCTATTCATGTGTTAGAAAATCCAAGTTTGATAAAATACAAGTTTTGTTTTTGATAAAATTTGCAAGACTCAAAAATGAATTGATATGATTGATATATGTCTTGAAATTTTTATCACAAGTTTGTGTTTCAATATAAAATGTTAAAACAAATTTTGTGGATTTTTAAAAGACTTAAAAGATTTTTCAAAATATTTTTAAACTGTTTTTCTGACCCAGATTTCTGTTCCAGGCTTCGACCAGTCGACTAGTCAACTGACCTAGTCGACTTGGGATGAAGTCGGTCGACCGGGCCGGTCGATCGACGTGCACAGATTGTGCACGTTTGGCAGACACAGGGACGGTCGACCGCCAGGGTCGACCGGGTCTGAGAGCAGTGCTCTCTGTTTGTTTGGGTCGACCGTGCCGGTCGACCGTGTTTGCCCAACGGTCACATTTCTGACCGTTGGCAGTCGACCGGGCCGGTCGACTGGCAGCCTGTCAGGCTGCCAGATCAGCCTAACGGCTAGTTTTCTGATGGGGCTATAAATACCCCATCTCTTCATGTTTTTAAGGAAGATTTTTAGAGCTAAAATTTTCAGACTTTCTCTACTGTTTTAAAAAGAGTTTGTGCTAAAAAGATTTATTTTTGTATTGTTTTGGGTTTTTAGAAAATCAAAGAAAACTAGGTTTTTGGGATATTGAATTGGCTTTCATTTTCTATCATCTACAAGAGATTTCCCAAGTAGTTTTTCTTTGTTGCTTGTTTCCAAAAACACCTTGATTCAACACTTGAGCTATCCTCTATCCTAATCTATTTAGGATCTTGTTTTTGTGGAAAAAGAGAGATTGTTTGAGGTTAAGCCTCCAAAAATTGTAAACCCTCCTTGTTCTTGTGTATCCCTCTTTGGTAGAGGTTGATCGGAGTGGTATTGGTTTGTAACCCTCTTCGGTAGAGGTGTTGTTGTGGTTGTTTGGCTACGGGCCTACCCCTCGGTTGTGAGGTGGTTGTTTGAGAGAGGAGTTCAGTACTCCCTTGTTGTAAAAATCCTTCTCGGTGAAGGTTCCCTCAGTGGGAGTCCTCGGTGGACGTTATAGTGGATTGAAAATCCTACACGGTGGTGTAGGCGGGGATGTAGAGCTAGGGGCTCGAACCTCGAAACACATCTTGGCCTTTGCGTTTGATTCATTGTCTCTCAACCCTCTCTCTCATTTAATTGTGCAAAGCATTATTCATTCATATTATTCATATTGCTTGTGTTGCCTTGCATTATTTCATATTGCTATTCATCCTTATATGCTTGGCTTGATTGTGTGTGTGCCTCACTTATACTTAACCACAAGAGCTTCACATAGCACCTCAACCCATTCAAGGGGAATCAAGAGGAGTTAGTCCAGAGCCCTTCACGGGGAATTCGGCTACACTTGTGTGTTGTATTAAGTGTGTTGCAAGAATTGTTTTAAGCTTCCGCATTTAGCGCATTTAGTTCACTAGATTTGCACTTACACCTATTCACCCCCCCCTCTAGGTGTGCTTTCACTGAGGCCGGCCAGGTGGCGGCGCCGGCAGCCAGGGACGGCCAGCGGCCAGGGGTCGATGGCCATGGTCGGGAGCTGATGCCCAAGACAAAAAGAGTGGTGCAACTCTAGTTGAAAAAGAGAATTTTGGGGGTTGACGAAATCCCGGTCCAGGAAGCGAGAATTGGCTAGAATAAGAGAGCTTGCTGAGGAGGAGTGCTTGGTGAAGTAAGTGGTGGACGTGGTAGTGTACACGGTGGTGGAGGTGGTAGAGAAAATGGCGATTTTATGGGTGTTTTTGGTGAAGAGAAGAAATAGTAGGCGGCGGTAGGTTTTGGGAATATGGAGTGAAGGAGAGAAGTTTGGGGAATGTTTTGGTGGTGGTTGCGAACCAAGGAGCTGGCCAAGAAAGAGGCACGGTGTTGTTGTGGGGCTGCTGGTTTTTAAAGAAGAAAAGAAGAAGAAGAAGTAAATATGTAAAAAGGAAAGAGAGAGATAGGGTACTAGTGTAACACACACACACACACACGCACTCTCTCTTATATATATATAGGGCTGTGGGGATGGTTTAATGAGACCCGCGTCTCATTCGCAGGCCTGCTTCTAGTTGGGTTGAGCCCAGAAGCGGGGCTCAAGTCCGCATCTCAGATGCTGGAGCTCCGCGTTTTTACAGAGGAGGGAGAAAGAGTGGAGATGTGACAAAAGGTGATTGATTAGAGAGAAAAGGAGAATCTCTGTGTCTCATAAATCAGACCTGCGTCTGGTTGAGTTGAGATTAGACACGGGACAGAGGTCTGGAACGAGCTAAGTACTCGTCATAAATGAGGAGAAAGAAAAAGTGGTTGTGATATTTATTGAGTGGTAGAGAAATTTTGAGAAAAATTTTAGGGAAAAGAAAGGAAAAGAAAAGGCGGAGAAAATTATGAGTCGATAAGGATAATCAGAAAAATAAAAAATAACAGGAAAATAACTGCATAAAATTTCGGAATCCGGTTAAACACCGAAAATTTTCGAAAAGCTCGAAAAATGAAGTAACTCGGAATGATTTTCAAAAATTCTTAAAAATAATAAATATTATATTAAGACATATGGTAAAATCAGATTTCAAAATTTTAATTTTATTTTCAAAATAAAAATCTTAGAATCTACCAGCAATACCAGTCGACACCAAATCTGATAGAATTTTGAAAAATTCAGAAAAAATCTCCAAAATGCATTTAGATAGAAAATATGATTTTAAGAAATAATATGAAAGCAGTTTCTAGAAATTCAATTCTAGTTATAAATTAAAAATTCAAGAATCGATCAATGGCACAAGTCGACACCAGTTTTGAAGATTTATAATTTAATTCGAAAAATTTCAGAAAATCATGAAAAATCTAAAATATTAGAAAATGATGTTTGAAATTGAAATTGGTAAAATTTGATTACTAGAAAGGTCAAATCGATCAGTATACTGGGATTAGGTTCCCAGTTCAGTCTCAGGCTGATTCTGAATTCAGGAATCCGGATCTAATGCAAAACGATCGCATAAATATTTATAAAACAAAAACAAATATTGAAAGTAAATTAAAAAATATGATCAAAAAATCAGAATACACATCTAAGTACATATTCTGGGAGCGCGGTGTTACAGGATTTGCTCGGTGCTCGTCCAGCCATCTTTGTAGGTCAATTACCATCTGGACAAGTTGTCCGTAGGAGTGGGCTGATAGATCGAATTCATTAGAAGCTTTGACATTGTGTCGGGTGGAGCTCCTGCAAGCGATGACTGTTGTGTGAGAGAATTTTTGTAGAAGAGTTAGGGTATTGATGGAGAGATATCAAAAGTATGGTCTCAAGGCTCTCTATGAAAGCACAAAATATTGTGGGTAAATTCCTAAAGAATCAATCCACGTATCAAAATAATAGAGTGGGTATAATCAAATCACAAAAGGCAATCATAAACATATAGATTTTACATGGAATACCCAAAGGGAAAAATCACGGAGAGAGGAGAATTCCACTATCACAAGAGCGATTACAAGTGGGCTTCCTGGTGTGCTAGGGTTTCTAGATTAATGATCCTCCCCTCCATGTTAGAAGGATATGTTATTTATACAGGTCATATCTACAAGACAAGGCTGGGGAATCCCACTCAGTATGAATACTTAAGTTCCTTATCTTGATGGCGGTTGAGCTAAACACCTTGGTTCGAATCGAGATAAGGGAGAGTCCATCTCCATTTGGTGGTCCATGCCTTGCTAAAGATAAGGATGAATATTTCCTGGAGAGTAACTGTCTCGTTTGGATGATGATTAGGCTTAAAGATAAAGATCTCCCTCAATGGATTTTATCTTTTCTTTTAATCATCCGACCCGCTTGAAATTCAAACTGGGTAAAGACTCTGGATTAGACGTTCTGAAAGTGATCACGCGTCACGCATCCTTGGGGATGGATAGACACGTGTCACAATCTCAGGCGGGTTAGAAAGTAACCAAAATAAAATACTTTTTCACTTTGATAATAGGAATTGAAATCTTTTCTTTTACAACAAAAGCATTTTTCAAAAATACTTTTTCTTTTGAAATAAAAACAATCTCATTTTTCAAAATCTCATTTTCTTTTGAAACAAAATCAAGTTGAATTTTCAAAGAATCCTTTTCTTTTAAAGTAAACTCTTTCTTTGGAAATCAATTCAATATAGTTTTTCAAAGATTTATTTTTATTTAAAATTTCTTCTCTCTCATTTAAAACACAATCAACTTTTGAAGATAAAAACTCATTTTCATTCTTTAATTTCAAACTCTTATTTTTCAATAATTTATATTTTCTAATAAATCCTCACGAAACATGACAAGCGCTACATTTATAACATATTAGCATTCTCATTTAACTTGTTTGCATTATCATCAAGATCGGATTTTGAGTTTACCTTAAGGGAATTATTCCCTTGTACCATGAAGCATTCTTGGTTGGAATCATCTTCACTTAATTCCTTCTCCATATCATTTTGACCATGTTCTTCAAGAGAGATCAATGTGTTCCATACTATAAAAGTGGAATCACAATTAGCAACCCTAATGTAACGCCCCGATCTCGTGGGTACGGAGACATTACTGCGACGTATATACGAAGGTCAGAAATACCCTCACGTATATACGCCAAGCATCAGTACAAGCAAAAAATCAGAGTATGGAAGCACGTGGTGTATTATACATTCCAATATATGAGTATAATTACAAAGTTATCACGATAGATGACACAATATTTCAAGAATATTACATCACCGATAGGCGCAAATGCGAGAATAGAAAAAGATGTACAAGTATGAACAGTACAAACGACGCTCATGAGTTTACAGAAGGAAAACTCGAGAGAAGCGCAGGGGGGCTAGAAGGATAAGGTTCCAAACGGTATGCCGATGATCCACGCTACCGCTGCCCCTCTCAAGTCAGCAACTGGGAGAATCCACAAGCTCGAAGCGCTGAGACCTGGACATGAGGATCTAGGGGAGTTAGAACTCCCCGGCGAGTGGCGATGGTAAGGCCAAGTAACGTACAAAGATAAGCACACGTGTATCGATAAACTGAATCATAAACATGCATTGAAAATCGTATCGTGAGCACAAGCATGCAGGAGCAAGTAGATATATAGCAAGTGATATCAAGGAGGGAATACTCATGATATAATAAGATAAGGGCAGGAGACTGGTGGAATAGAATACAAGTGAAAAGGAAGGATGTAAGCAGCTATAATATAATAACGATCATAAAACTGGAAATCCAAAGTGAAACCCGATGGAATCAAACTCGGCAAAGCATACAACAGATACATAGTTGTATCGTTTATTATTATTACTCATCTTACCCAGATGTCAAGATATGTGAACTAGCGTCCCAGAACACATATATCCACATCTGAGTAAAGAAAGGTTATTATTGGAAACCAATAGGGGTATCAATGAATAATGTTTACAGTGGGCCCGTACATGCCCGGGACCACGGTCTAGGGTGTTCCATTACTGGGGTATGGAACCGGCCACAAGGCCTACAGAAGGGTCTTATAGGATACCCTTTTCAAGATGGTACCAGGAAGGACGGAGTCAGCACTCCTCTCGGTCGCCTGGAGGCCCTCAGGTCAGACTGAAAGTTTTAGTTACACAACATACCTAATACCACTGTAAACACGAACATGTATTGATATCCGCAAGTTTCCCCCGACCCGATGTGAGTTGACCAGTTTTAAGGTTTATTAGATAATTATCAGATTTTGAGAATGAGCAGGAACAAGCCAGGAATATCAAGAATACAGGTGTATTAGGAGTACTGTTTGTACTAGAATATATCAAGTTATAATCAAAATGTTAGGTCATTGTTCCCATTATCGTGATAATTATAAGAGTCAAGTATATCATGTCGGATGTCAAGTGATAGCATGACATGAGGGTGATATTAGGCAGGTGATAAGTCATGTCATAACAAGGATCATTTGTCAAATAGTAGCATGTCAGGTGTCAGGGGATAACACATCAGTTGTCAAGTGATACAGACTGGTGTTAGGAATTAGCATATAAATGACAGGTATCAAATAATAGCATGTCAAGTGTTAACATAACAAGTATGTACATGGCAAGTGATAAAGTAATAGCTGAGCAGAATCAAGAGAAACTAAGCAAGTTGGAGGTATGAACAACAAACAGTGTTTAACATTAAAGCGCCTGTCGAGGTTACCGGGACGACTAGGCTTAAAGTGCGAGTAAAAAATCTGGCAGCATCTCGCCTAAACGAATCTAGTGGTAAAGCGCTAAGCATGACTACCAGGCAGAGCTGATAAACTTGATGGTCTGAACGCACTTCTCTTTTGAGGTAGTAGGCAAAAGCCCACTGGCTAAAGTACGCTCAGGGTCTAAGCACACTCTCCGTAGCTATCACGAAACTCATAAAGGTACAGGCCTAGAACCATTAGATAGCCAGCCTGAGAGTGTACAGAAACCTAGAGTCGGTACAAGAGTATTTGCATGAGATGTTAGCACCACACGAGCATACATACAAGAATGATAATATCTACACTACCATGGAGTGGAGAAGTCCGGAGGCTGATAGGGCCAGGAGGCCAAGTAGAAAGCCCAAAAGCTGAAAGGACCCGGAGGCCAAGTAGAAAGCCCGAAAGCTAAAAGGGCCCAGAGGCTAAGTAGAAAGCCCAAAAGCTGAAAGGGCCTGTAAGCCAATTACATTGCCCGAAAGCTAACGACCACGAAGGGTCAGCCATGCATGGTATAAAGCAGTAAAATAGTACATCACAGGTATAGTATATGTGCGAGAAGTAAACTATCCTAATATAAGCATTCGTCACAAGCATACACAAGTCCAATCACGGACATTTGGCTAGACATAAATACAGAGACACAACCCAATACAAAATACATAAACACAAAGTAAAATACACGATAACCAGACGAAGCGGGGACGCCCAAATCAAGCTGAGGACACTCGCCTAAATCTCCAAAAAAATCGAATACTTTGAAATCCCCGGAACTCGCGCATGTGCCAAAATATAATTAAAATATAAATAAATATATATATTTAGAGAGAAGAGAGAGAAAGAGTGAGAGCTAGAGAGAGAAAGAGGCCTAGAGAGAGAAAAAGAGATTTAGAGAGAGAAAGATAGAACTAGAGAAAGAAAGAGATGAGAGAGAAGAAAGAGGGGGAGAGAGAGCTAGAAAGAGACAGAGAAAGACCGTAGAGAGAGCTGTGTGTGTGAGAGAGAGAGAGAGAGAGCTAGAGAGAGCACGGGGGGTTGTTGCCCTCCTGCTCACGCACAGCGCCCCCCTCTGGGGGCGCACAACCTGGCCGCCGGCCACCGGCGGGCAGGGTTGGCACCGGCCACCCCAAAAGAGAGAGGGAAAGGAGAAGGAAAGGAAGGAAAAGAAAGAAAAAAAAGAAGAAGAAAAGGAAGAAGAAAAGGACAAGAAAAAGAAAAGAAGAAGAAAAAGGAAAGAGAGGGAGGAGGGGAGCTCATCGGAGTGGCTGGGCGGCGGCAGAATTAGGAGGAGACGCCGGTGAGGTGGTGGAGGCAGGATCTTGGGGGAGGAAGAGAGAGGTAAAGTGAAATTAGAGAGAGTTAGGAGAGAAAGAGAAAGATAAGAGAGAGAGAGAGAGAGAGAGATAGAGAGAGAGAGAGGGCAACAACCCCCTCCTCTGCCCACGCATAGCGGGCCAGGGGACCCCCTAGCCGCTCATGGCCGACGCCGGCGCCAAGGCCCGGGGGTGGCGCCGGCCACCCCAAAAAAAGGGGGAAAGGGGGGAGTTTTTTCGGTTTGTAGGTGGAGAAGAGGAGTGATAGTGGTGGAGATGGTGATTTTGGTGGTGATTTTGGATGGTGGTGAAGGAATAGAAGGAGAAGGGAGAAGGAAGAGGAGTAGGGTGTCATAAGGGTTTTGGGTGGTAGAATTGGTGGAGATAGGTTGGTGGTGGTGATTGTAGGAAGAAGAAGAAGAAGGAGATGGTGGTGGTTTTGTGGAGGAAGAAAATGGAGGTGGGGGTGTTGGTTTTGGAAATAGTGGAGAGGGAAGGAGATGGGGGAGAGATGGCTAGAGTTGGAGTCTTACTTCGCCGGCGACAGTGGCCGGAGGTGGCGCTTGGGCGCCGGCCAATTGGAGAAGAAGAAGAAGAAGATAAAGGAGGAGAAAATTAGAAGAAAGAAGAGATAAGGAAAAAGAAAAGGGAAAAAGAAAGGGAGAGAGAGAGATTGATGGGAAGGAGGGGGAGATGATGTGCCCACGTGGGGAGGGTGTGGATCAGCAGTGAAGTGATGGGGGAAAAGAAAGGAAAAGAAAGAAAGAAAGAAATGAAGGATTCTAAAAAATATAATATTATAATAAGGTTGGAAAATATCGACTTTTACAGAAAAATCTCCAAAAATATTCAGATGTAGAAAACATCATCCTGAGGAATAATTCAAAATCAGTTTTCAGAAATAAAATACTCTTTTCAAATTAAAAATCCTGAAGTCAACCGTCGATACCGGTCTACACCGGTTCGGCCGGATTTTGATAAATTCTAAAAAATCTCAGAAAATGTATTAAAGAAGAAAATATGATTCTAAGAAGAAAGGTGAAAGCAGAATTTGAAAATTCAATTCCAATTGTAAGCTAAAAATCCTGAAATCAACCAGCAATACTAGCCGATACCAAATCCGGTGAAATTTTGATAAATTCAGAAAATTCTCAAAAAAAGTATTTAAACAGAAAATGTGATTTTAAGAAATAATGTGAAAGGACATTTCTAGAAATTCAACTTTATTTGTTAATTAAAAATCCGAGAATCGATCAGCGGTACTGGTCGACACCGGTTTTGAAGATTTTCAATTTAATTCAGAAAAATTTCAAAAAATCATAGAAAATCTAAAATATTGAAAAATAATGTTTGAAACTAAAATATCAAATCTGAATATCAGAAAGATTAAATTGAGTAATACTCTAGGATCGGGTCCTCGGTTCAGACGAGGGCCGGCTCTGAGCCCACGAATCCGGATCTAAGGCAAGACGATCATATAAATAATTCATAATACAAAACAAATACAGGAAGTAAATCAAAAAATAAGATCAAAAAATCTAAATATGCCACTAAGTATGTATTCCGGGAGCAGGGTGTTACACCTAAAGACATAATCATTATTAAGGATTCTCTCAAGTGTAATCAAGGATTTTGCATTAGCCTCAAAATATTTGTCATTTTCAATATACGATATTTTTGTTATGACAAGATAAACATGTATCCCAAGGGCTTTAAGATATGAACTTATTTTAACTTTTCAAATATCGATGTTAGAAATATCAAACATAGGTAGAGCAAGATAATCCATGAGTGTATGTAAATAGCATAGTGATTAGCAAATAAGCAACACTCCTTAGTGATTAAACTGAATATCAGGAGCGCTAGCTCTGATACCAATTGAAAGTTCACCTAGAGGGGGTGAATAGGTGAAGTGCTAATCAAATGTGAAATTTAAAACTTTACACTAATAAATAACTCAACACACAATCGACAACCAAGAACTGAAGCTGAATTCCCGGTGAAGGGCTCTAAAACTTCTTCTCAAGATTCCTCTTTTATATAAGAGCTGAGGTGCTTCAATAGCTACCTTAGATCAAGGAAAGTGCGTGCACATAAATAATATCAAGTATTTAAATATGAACAATATTAGGAATGCAAGATATGAAAGAGAGAAGAGTTGAAAGATAGCCAAACGCAAACATAAGAATAAGTTTCGAGGTTCGAGCACCAAGCTCTACATCCCCGCCTTCATCGCGTAAAGGATTTTCACTTGTTGGAACTTACTTTTGATGAAGACATTTGTGAAGCCATATCATTTGCAGCTCTATCACAAGCCTATTCAAGAGTTCTTCATGATCAAGACTTCCCAAAGAGAGTTGCTAATGATATGTATTGTAATGGTTAAAGCATGTTAAAAGCCTTGACACACACACACACACATATCATAGTCACTTAGTCGACTTATAGCCTATGATAGTCAACTTATACATGGTATAGTCGACTTATCAATTTCCCTAGTCGACTAGACTTTTGTCCTAAAAGATCCTAACTCTCTGTTTGTCCCTGTTAGTCGACTTAACAAGATACCTAGTCGACTAATAGACTTTTGTAGTCGACTTATACTTTCCCCTAGTCGACTAATAGATGGCCTAGTCGACTTATAAATTAGAACTGGTCGACTTGGTTCAGTTTCCAGAAACTTGTCTCTTGAGTTTATCATGACCTAGTCGACTTGGTCTTCTCTATAGTCGACTAACCCAGTGAAATTTGCCTACCCTAGTCGACTAACCGAAATGTCAAGTCGACTAATGGCAGTTTCTGACTGTTGGACAGTTTCTGTTTTCTGGTATTTCCTTCAACGTTATCCAATGTTTAAACATTCAAAATGGTCCTAATAACTACCCTAACTAACCCTAGAGTTCAGCTTTAAATAGGGTTGTTATCTTAGGCTAAAAATACCAATTCAAGTATATAGTTTTCTGACCAAAACTCTGAAAAATATTCTAGTTCTCTAAAAACTGTTCCCACTTCCAGTCTTCACCAATTCTTACTCTTTTGTGAAGATCTCTGAAAGTTCACCTATAATAGCCCTTGTCCACGATCACATACTGAATCAAGGCTTATAGGAAAGGTTATAATCACTCAAAGGAAGCATTGTACAAGAGCGCCTTCTTGGTGTAGAAGAGAGGTTGTACAAGGTGGTTTGTTCTCTTGGTTGTAAGAGAAGTTGTACACATTTGGCAAAGGGGATTTGTCAAGTGGTGTGCAAGGTGTTAATTTTGGGTGTACAAAGTCAAGAATAAAGGAAAATCTCAAGCGGGAGGCTTGGGGACTGGATGTAGGTCACGAGGACCGAACCAGGATAAATCACTTGTGTTTGCGATTGTTATCTTTTTTGTGATTTGTTATTTCCTTATTGCAAATACATTTATTTCTTTATACTAATATTCTTGTGAGTGTTGACTCGTATATTTTAGATTCACAATTGGCATCATCTCGGGACCAACATTTGGTATCAGAGCCCTGCATAACCAGTCAACAATCTACAAGGATGGCAATGGAGTTCCCTTCGTCACAATTCAAAGAAGGACATTCTACACAACGTCCACCGCTATTTGACGGATCCAACTACAACTATTGAAAGTGTAGAATGAAGATCTACTTGCAATCGCTCAGCTATGATCTTTGGAACATTGTAGAAGCACCGTACACCAAACTGACTACCCACTACAACGCTTGGAGTGATGATCAAAAGAAGAATGCGACCTTGACGCCAAAGCAATGAATGCCTTGTTCTGTGCCTTAACTAAAGAAGAGTTCAACTGTGTGTCAACAGCCACTTCTGCAAATCAAATATGGCACACTCTTCAGGTAACACACGAAGGCACAAATAAAGTTAAAGAATCTAAGATTATGTTCTTGTCCACAGGTTTGAACTATTCAAAATGAAGGAGAATGAAACCATCTCAGAAATGATTACAAGATTCACTGACATAACCAATTCCTTAGCATCCCTTGGAAAGGAATACACCTAAGTCGAAAAGTTAGCAAGATCCTTCGTGCACTCACACCAGATTGGGAGAAGAAGACAACTGCAATAGAAGAAGTAAATGATCTCTCAACAATGACATTAGAAAACCTTATTGGTAATCTAATGGCATATGAAGTGCAACTTGAAGAAAGAAAGAAGGACGAACAACAATCTCTCTCAAAGAAGAAAGAACTTACCTTCCATGCATCCTCCGATACGGAAAATTCACATGACGATGAAGAGGAGATGGCAATGCTTTCAAGAAAATTCAGAAGATTCTTGAAGCAAGATAAGTTTAAATGCTTTAATTGCAATAAAACAGGTCAAATGAAGAAGGATTGCCCATTGCTCAAAAACAAAGATAAATTCAAGAGCAAAAAGTTCAGAAAGAAGAAAGACTACTAAGCATCATGGGAAAACAGTGATTCCTCTTCCTCTGACGAAGAAGAAACCACTAAACATGCCTACATCTGTTTCATGGCACTAGAAGAAGATGAGGTACAATATACTGAACTTTAAATGCTTTCCATGAATTATTCAATGATCTAAAGAATGAAAAAATGAAGAATAAAGTTTTATTAAAGGAAAATGAAAAACTTTTCAAAGAAAATTCATGTTATGTCTCTCAAGTTTCTTCTATAAATTCTCAAAAAGATGATTTTGAAAAAATGATATCATCATTGAAAAATGATAATGTGAATTTTATAAAAGAAAATATTTTGCTTAAAAAGGAAACTGTGTCTTTAAATGAAAGAATTTCTGTGTTAGATAAAGACATGTCAATTTTCAAAATGGAATATGAAGATATTTTGAAAAATGTGACTAAGTTTAATCAAGGAAAAGAAAAGTTGAATGATTTATTATCATATCAAAAGATGTCACATAATCATTATGGTCTTGAATTTTTTGAAAAATCTTCATAAGTTAGTAATCCATATATTTTTTTTGTGAAAAGAAAGTCTGATATTATTTCAAAAAGAATTAAGAATAAGTTTATATGGATTCCTAAAAACTTAAGCATTTTTGACAAAAATACATATATTGCATCATACATACATGATATATGTAATTCATACAATTATGTGTATACTAACAGATGGAAACTAAATTCAAATTGGGTTTAGTCTCCTAAAGGTTAATGCTTTACTCTTATGATTGGTACCATCTAATGTTTATCTTTCAGGTACCATACAAAGAAGTTTGATAAGAAAAATAATTCAAATATTTATCATATATATCTGTTATGATATATTTGTTGCAGGGGGAGAACACAAGTGTTTCTATATCTGTTATAACCCATTTTCTGCAGGGGGAGAAAATATAACTTATTTTCTGCAGGGGGAGCATTCGTGCACACAAAGTGTCATCATCATAAAGGGGGAGAATGTTGGAACTTGCTTTTGATGAAGACATTTGTGAAGCCATATCATTTGGAGCTCTATCACAAGCCTATTCAAGAGTTCTTCATGATCAAGACTTCCCAAAGAGAGTTGCTAAAGATATCTATTGTAATGGTTAATAGCATGTTAAAAGCCTTGACACATACACACATATCATAGTCACTTAGTCGACTTATAGCCTATGATAGTTGACTTATGCATGGTATAGTTGACTTATCAATTTCCCTAGTCGACTAGACTTTTGTCCTAAAAGATCCCAACTCTCTGTTTGTCCCTGTTAGTCGACTTAACAGGATACCTAGTCGACTAATAGACTTTTGTAGTCAACTAATAGATGGCCTAATCGACTTATAAATTAGTTCTGGTCGACTTGGTTCAGTTTTCAGAAACTTGTCTTTTGAGTTTATCATGACCTAGTCGACTTGGTCTTCTCTATAGTCGACTAACCCAGTGAAATTTTCCTACCCTAGTTGACTAACCCAAATGTCAAGTCGAATAATGGCAGTTTCTGACTGTTGAACAGTTTCTGTTTTCTGGTATTTCCTTCAACGTTATCCAACGTTTAAACATTCAAAATGGTCCTAACAACTACCCTAACTAACCCTAGAGTTTAGCTATAAATAGGGTTGTTATCTTAGGCTAAAAATACCAATTCAAGTATATAGTTTTCTGACCAAAACTCTGGTTCTCTGAAAACTGTTCCCACTTCCAGTTCTTCACCAATTCCTACTCTTTTTTGAAGATCTCTGAAAGTTCACCAATAATAGCCCTTGTCCACGATCACATACTGAATCAAGACTTATAGGAAAGGTTGTAATCACTCAAAGGAAGCATTGTACAAGAGCGTCTTCTTGGTGTAGAAGAGAGGTTGTACAAGGTGGTTTGTTCTCTTGGTTGTAAGAGAAGTTGTACACATTTGGCAAAGGGGATTTGTCAAGTGGTGTGCAAGGTGTTAATTTTGGGTATACAAAGTCAAAAATAAAGGAAAATCTCAAGCAGGAGGCTTGGGGATTGGATGTAGGTCACGAGGACCGAACCAAGATAAATCACTTATGTTTGCGATTGTTATCTTTTCTGTGATTTGTTATTTCCTTATTGTAAGTACGTTTAATTCTTTATACTAATATTCTTGTGAGTGTTGATTCGTATATTTTAGATCCACAATTGGCATCATCTCGGGACCAACATCACTATCTCCTTAAAGGAGCTCAACAAAGGAGCTCCACAAAGGATACAAACTCCAATTTTCTACACAAGAGGAAGCACAAAACTAATGCACAAAGTAAATCAACTCTACATAAGAGAGAGGCACAAAGCCAATACTCCTCTACACAACAGGAAGGTACAAAGCCAAATGCAAAAAGCAAATTGGAGGTTACAATCCTTGGTGACCACAAAGATCACAAACAAAAAAAATCTCACAATACAAGATCCTAAAGGATAGATTTTGCAATGATAGTTTAAGCTTATGAGAAAATAAAGATTTTAGAAATGAAACTCTTCTAAAAACAATTGGGAAAACTTTTTTGAAGATTTAGAAACTAGAAGCTCAAAACTTATAATCCAAAAAGATTATTTTCTTTGATTTTTCAAAACTTTAAAACACTTGAATTAAACATACTAAAAAATGTGGATTTGAAGCTCAAAATTTATTGAAAACTCTTTTGAAAATAGGCAAGAGAGAACTTGAAAACTAATTCTAAAACTCATGTAAAATATTATGTGAAACCCTTCCTAAAGCCCCATATATATAGGCAAAAATAATCTAGCCGTTGGGGACAAAGCCTAAGCCAAACTAGCTTGTCGGTCGATAAAGTGGTCGACTATCAACGGAAAAAAAATATGACCATTAGGGTTACCGATCGATAGGGCGGTGGACCATTCCCAACTGATTAACGAAGAGAAATTGAATTAAAATAAAGAGAAAATTAAAGTTAGAAAGTTCTTAGTCTCTTCTCAATTTATCCGCACAGCAAGGGTTAGACGGGTCGATCCACAGGGAAGAATGCGATGGAAGCTTTTTGGAACGAATTCTCCAACAAATAGCTTAGAAAAAGAATATTGATCGTAAGAAAAAATATTTAAATAAGAAAATGAGATTATAGTTTACAAATCATCTACCACAACTAAGTGTTAGTCTAAGAGGGAAGAACATCATATTGAATCCGTGAAAATCTACCCCAGGGTTTTGATTGAAAATCAAGTAAGATGAGAAAAAATATTACAAACCCTAATTAGAGTATACTAATTAAAATTAAAATTTAGTTAAACCTATTTTCTAAGCGTAACATAAGAAAAGTCTTTTAAACCTAACATGATGCTATCAAAGTTTCTAAATATGATCTAAGAATAATCATTAAAAAGTGCAACCCTAATTTAATTCAACTTAATTAATTATTCATCTTCAAGAATTATCAATTTAATCCTAGGGTTTCTAATACACATGAATTTCAATTAGTTCATCTTTTAGACTTAACTTAGTTTATCTAGAGATTAGCAAAATACAAGTTAATTTAGTTATTTATATTTTTATTATTTTCAGAATTTATTATGAAGAAAGAAAGTTGCATAAGAAAGAAAAGAACAAAAGCAAATAAAAGAAACTAAAGCAATAAAATAATTAAATTGAAAAATTAGAGAGATGAAAAGAATAATGAATCTTTATTATTGGATGTCACCGGCCAATTACAAGTTCTTCTTCTTCTTCAAAAATCTTCTTCTCCAAATAGAAAGCAAAATAATACAAAGAAATTTGGAAAATAAAATGGCTAACAAAAATCTTATAGTCAATCTCTGAGATGCCTCTACTTTGTTACTCTTTAGGGGTATTTATAGGAGATTTGAGTAGTAAAGTCCCACACAAACACATCCACCAAAACTCGACATATGCGGCCCCAGGATGGCCACATTTTCGTAGCCAAAAAGGGGAGGTCACAGCTCTTTTGTGGATTTCGGTCACGCGTTTTAGCGCCTAGCTTCATCTTATCCGTTTATATAGGGATCTATCCTTGGAATCTTTGTTTGATTTCTGAATTCTGAAATATGTCGATCTCTTAGATAACTTGGAGATCACGTTATCTCTAAATCCGAGTTAAATTCAGATTTTCTCCCCTTTATCTTCATCTTGTGGTGCAAGCAACCAGATTTAAATAGAAATCCACATCTATCTTTAATTAGGGTAAGGATTCATCTTATTCTATCATTTTTCTCCTCTAAGTTTTAGATTAAATTAATTTAAAATCCAAATTTAAATGAGAGAGAAAAGATGCTTCCTTTATTTTCCTAATTAATCTTTATTTCATAATTCTTATGGGCTTTGGGCTTCTGTTGGGCTTTCTCTTGGATTATGGAGGTCTGCATATTACTAAATAATACATGAATTAAATAGTAATATTTTAACAAAAATTAAACATGATAATGTGAATAATAATATGCATTATTGATGACCAATTATACCCCTACATCTATCTTTTGCTCGTCCTCGAGTAAAAATATAAAAACTAATCTAACTATCCTAATATCACTTCCGTAAGAATCACGATTGCACTTAGCATGTGTAATAAGCCATTAGACCTCTACGTTACCGCTAAAGACGAGTATTGTCTCATGAGGGTTTTCAGTAGATTACACCCACAAAATCCATAAAGAAAGAAAAATAAAATGGTAGTATTTTCAAAAATCTATTTTAAAAGATAGAAAATATTTGAAATATTTTTGTAAAAATTAAGAAATTTATAAGTTTTTAGGATTACCAAATTTATCATTCTTATACTTAGTCTTTATTCAAATATTTATTTATCAATTTAGGTTAAGTTTCAAATTGAATTTCTTATGGAGTCTATTATCTTTACCCTAAGTCATATGCATCTTTGTGAACGTGAAATTTTTTTTTACTTGGAATTTTTCAACTTCAACTCTCATGCCTTAGATATTTATTATTTTTTCCTTTTTTTGTAAAAAGTTTGAAGTACTACCACTTTGTTGCCCTTTAAATACTTCTTTTTTTTAGATATGTATAACTTATTTAACTTTCTTTCGTGTAAGTATAAAGGCTTCTTGAGGCCTTAATACCAAACTAATATATTATTGATGTGTTAATACATATATTATATATTTTTCTCTTTTTTCTTTTCAAACTTACTTAATTACCTTTCGCGTAAATACTAAGGCTTTCTTAGGCCAAAGTACCTAGCTAATTAATAATTAGGTTTGTTTATTTTATATATTTTCTAAGATATAAGAGTTTTTGTTTTGAATCCCAAATGTGTAAGTGTATAAAACATGCATATTTTATCAAGGTAAAGATATTAAGACTAAATTACTTTTTAATTTTTCCTCCTAAACCTTAAAATCAGACAAATACTCTTATTTTGACCAAGTAGTAAGAAATCTTAATTATGATTTTTCTATTCCTTAAAATTAACTTAATTACTCACAAAAGATAAGTCAAAATATTATTGCCTTTTTCAAAAAAATTTAAAAAAAAATTTTTTAATTTTTTTTTGATTTTTATGTTATTCTTTTTAGTTGGTTTATTAATTTTTTTTATTATGTTAGTTGGTTACCCCCACACCTATCTCATGCATTGTCCTTAATGTATGAATGTAATGCATGAATGCATGAAATAAAGTGTAAAAAGAGGTAAAATAATAATAATAATAATAATAATAATATACAAATATATGTACAACACATGTTTCTCCCACAACTAGATCTTTTTAGGTTTCATTCCTCTAGCTCGCTTCTCATCTTTCCAATAGGTTCTCTTTATAAAGTACAATGGGGAGGCCAATATTTTTCTTATTTTAGCTCTCTTTCTCCCCAGTCTCACCTTCTTTAAGCTCTTCTTCCTGACATGTCTACATCCACAGTTTAAAAATTTATTGCCATACACCTTTCAGTTGGAACTTCTTCACTATAAATGCTTAGGTATTCTAACTCAGTTCCATATATCTCCTCAAAACTTAGATCAACACTTTCCCCTGGAGGTGTGTAATGAATTAAAATATCCCTAATTGGTTCATCCAAACACAGGAGTTCTTCTTCAAAGAAGTTTTCAAAGCTTAAGTCAATTGGAGGTTCCTGAATTATATTATCATATGATATATCATTGATTGGCTCATCGACAGTGAAGATACTCAAATCAAATTTTCTTTTTTTAAAAGGGATTCTAAATTTAGGATCTCCAACATGTGTCTTCTCATTAATATAATTGTGTTTATCCTTAAATAATTCATCAAGAAATAGAGACTCTTTTTCTATACCTTCACTTTCTTCTTCACAATTGTTCTCAATGAAGTTTACCTCAAATGTTTGATCTTTTATCTTATGAGGTTATTTTTATAGGTTGAAGAAATTGATCTCTTTATTCATGTCTCCAAAGGTCAACCTCATTCATTCATTCCTGCAATTAATGATCGCATTTGCAGTTGCAAAGAATAGACACCCTAAGATCGAGAGTTTGAGACCTAGGAGTGGATACAGGTTTGGTCTCAAGAATAATAAAATCTACTAGGTAGATAAACTGCCCAACCCGGATAACGACATCAGTAATTTCTCCTTTGAAAATTTTTACGGACCGGTTAGCTAATTGGATTGTAGCTTTAGTCGGACTAAGCTCGCCAAATTGTTGGTAGAATAAGAAAGGAAGTAAGTTGATACTTGCTCTCAAATCATGAAGTGCATGATTAATTGCAGTTTGACCTATTGTGCAAGAAATTGTAAGACAACCGGGATCCTTGTACTTGACAGGGATTTGATTGGACAATAGCTCACTAATGTTAGTGGCTAGAAAAATTTTCTTAGACACATTAGTCTTTCTCTTCTTGGTGCACATGTTCTTAAGGAATTTAGCATAGCTAGGGACTTATTGGATTGCATCAAGAAGAGATACATTGATCTTGACTTGATTAAAAATCTCACGTACCTTATCTATTTGTGCACTTTGTTTATTTTAAAGCCTATTTGGGTAGGGTACTATAGGCTTGTGCACATTTTATTCTGACTAGTCATTTTTAGTGTTATCAGAGTCAAGTTGAGGTGGAGTGGGACTAGGAGAGGTGAATGCTTGTTTTGAGCTTGATGGTGTTGATACTTGGTTATCAGCTTGTTTTCCTGACTGCAATGTATGAATCAAATTACATTGGTTCATGTGATCCTCTTGAGCCAAATGAGCTTGACTAGAATTTTTAGGGTTTGCTACCGGTTGACTAGGTAAAGTTCCTTTGGGTCTTTCAATAGGAAACTGGCTAACTGACTCATTTGGACCTCTAACCTCGATAGGGCTTGTCCTGTGTTTTGCATGAAAGATACAAGAATCTTCTCAAAATCGGTTGAGTTCTTTTCAAAGTGGGGACCTTGGGGAACTTGGTTGGGAAATGTTTGTTGATAATTTAAAAAATTGGATAGATAGTTGGAAGTGGGAATTGTTTATTTTAGCTCCATGAGAATACGAGTGATTCCTCCAGCCAGGATTGTAAGTTGGAGCGTAGGGACTATTGGTAGGCCTTGTGAAGGCTGCATTCATATTTTCGGGCAACATTTGATGAGCTAAAAAGATAGGGCATTCCTCGAACACGTGGTTCATGGCCTGACAATAAGTATAGCCCGCTGAAGGGTGTTGGGCTGGCTTGATTCACAGATACTGGGTCCTTAGTTTCTACAGCTTCTAGACTTCGCATTACAACTGCTAGTTTTGCTTCAGTAGCTGTGCTTGCCTCAATGGAATGGGCACCTCCTTTAGAAGAATTAGGGTCGTTAGGCCTAAATTTTTCCAGAGTTGGTTCCCATTGGATGGTCTTATCAGCCAAGTCTTCATATAATAACCATTCTTCGTCTTCATTCTTTTTCAAAAATCCTCCTTGGCACATGGATTCTAATAGGGTTTTCGTCTGATATTATAATCCATCATAAAGAGATTGGCAAAGTCGCCATTTCTCTATCCCATGGTGAGGTCATTGGACAAGGAGAACCTTAAAGCGTTCGAAGTACTTCCAAAAAGATTCATTAGCTATTTGCTTAAATTACATGATGCTTTTTCTAATTTGTGCAGTCATGTGAACTGGATATAATTTCTTCAAGAAGGCGTTGACAAAATTATCCTATGATGATATGAAACTGACTTCTAGATTGTAGAGTCATTTCTTTGCTAAGTATTTCAAAGAGAATGGGACAAAGCGTAACATAACGGCGTCTACTCTTAGGTTGGCTATTTTCATCATAAGATATACTTCCTCAAATTTTCTTATGAAAAAATATGCATCCTCGGATTCAAATCTATCAAACTTTGGAAGAATGTTGATGTATTGTGGTTTCAGCTCAAATTGGTTGTCTCCTGCATCGAGGAGCTGAATGCAAGATGGAAGAGAGATCCAAATAGGAAAGAACCTATGCTGTAGTTATGGTTGTTATGCCATGTGTGGATCGAGTTTGAGTTCAGGATGGGAACTATTCTAGTTAGTCTAGATGTGACTAGGTGTCTCGACCAAGCTGACAGGCACAGTTAAACAAGCAAGTTCACCCAATCAATCAAAAAAAATCAAAAATCAAAAATTATATATCCTAATCTAGAGTAAGCTTGGACCTAGACGACTCCTAACTTTAGACAATCTTTGGGAGGTATATTATCGATCTTAACCACAAGTTAATCAGCCAGGTAGGTGGCTAGATCGGTGGGAGTTATCCGTCAAAGATGGGCCTAATTATGCCAAATCACCAACCTTCGGGGTTTTCGCCCCTCAATCTCTAACTTTAGACACCGATTTGACAAGAGTTAATTTTGAACAACTTTCTCGTTCAGTCAATCTCTTAATGAGGTCGAGTTAACCTAAGGCCAACATCTAGTCAATTTTTATTTTAGGGTTTGAGTTACGAAAATAGTTTGTGGGCCAAGGAAGAGTAATAACGTCCTCACCTTATGTTGTTTACGGGTTTTTTCCCTTAAGATGTATTAGTGCACGTGTACAAACAAATAGAAAAGAATTCACTCAAAAGTAATAAATCATCCAAGGGTGCTTCCTACTCTATATGTAATGTGAACGTATCTTGGCGCCAACACTCTTCAACAAAAATAAAAAATTTAAATAGACACGTACTTAAGATGCGAGAGTCTAATTATTTTTAATTAGTTAATAATAGATTACTGTTAATTAGGTAGCAGTATGCAGGATAATCACAGAGAAATATTATCAAAGCAGTAAACAGAACTTTGCAATTTGCAGCAACCTGCAAAAGATCAATTAGTAGTGATCTACTAATGTCACAGAAACACGGCTATTACCGTGTTTGCTCGGCTGTTTAGTAGGCTATATTGCAGTGCCTTCTAGGGTAGAGGCACAGATTAGCTATATATATTTAACTGCAGCTAGTTTTCCTATTATCAGATCCTGCAAATGAAAACAAAAAAAATAATTAGTTTAGAGAATATCGTACCGTTCCCTCCCGGGCAATGGCGCCAAAATTTTGATTGAGGAAGAAAAAATTGAATTGAAATAAAGAGAAAATTAAAGTTACAAAGTTCTTAGCCTCTTCCCAATTATCTGCGTAGCAAGGGCAAGACGGGTCGATCCACAAGGAAGGATGCAATGGAAGCTTTTCTGAACGAATTCTCTAACAAATAGCTTGGAAGAAATATTGATTGTAAGAAAAAGGATTTAATTAAGCAAATAAGATTATAGTATACTAATAATCTACCATAACTAAGTGTTAGTCTAAGAGGGAAGAACATCATATCGAATCCATGAAAATCTACCCTTGGGTTTTGATTGAAAATTAAGTAAGCTGAGTAAAAATATTGAAAACTCTAATTAGAGTACACTAATTAAAATTAAAGTTTAGTTCATCCTAGTTTTAAGCATAGCATAAGAAAGTCTTTTTAACCTAACATGATGCTATCAAAGTTTCTAAATATGAACTAAGAATAACCATTAAAAAGTGCAACCCTAATTTAATTCAACTTAATTAATTATTCATCTTCAAAAATTATCAATTTAATCCTAGGGTTTCTAATAAGCATGAATTTCAATCAGTTCATCTTTTAAACTAAACTAAGTTGATCTAGAGATTAGCAAACTACAAGTTAATTTAGTTATTCATATTTTTATTTTTTTAGGATTTATTATGAAGAAAGAAAGTTGCATAAGAAAGAAAAGAACAAAAGAAAATAAAAAAACTAATGCAATAAAACAATTAAATTGAAAAATAAGAGAGATGAAAAGAATAATGAACCTTTATTAATGGATGTCACCGGTCAATTACAAGTTCTTTTTCTTCTTCAAAAATCTTCTTCTCTAGATAGAAAGCAAAATAATACAAAAAAATCAGAAAATAAAATGGCTAACAAAAATCCTATATTCAATCTCTCAGATGCCTCTTCTATGTTGCTCTTCAGAGGTATTTATCGGAGATTTGAGAAGTAGAGTCCCACACAACCCGGCATTACATAACTTTAACTTTAACCAACCAAATATGCCAGATTGGTCTTATCTGAATCAATATATGCCCCAATCCCAGTATTATGAACAAGAATGGGACAATCATCACAACTCTTCACCGAGTCAGTGGGGATAAACTCCCCCGAGTCTTACATCAACAACCTTACCAACAAACAGCTTCATATACTCCATACCAAGATGAACCTATAGAAGAAAAATCTTCTTTAGAAAAGACTTTTGAAGACTTTCTTGAGTCCATATGACAAGTACAAATCATAGCGGACTCAATTCTCCCAACCACTTCTCAAATCCAAGATCCTTACTCTAATTTTCAAGTCCAAGTACAACAAGAAGAACTTATTGACTTAGAAAAGAATATGAAATTCATGATTCAGTCCCAAAATGATTGTATTCAATTCCAAACGGATTGTCTGAAATCTCTCAATAGGCTAGAAGCAAAAGTGAGTCATTTAGTCAATACAAGTAATGATAGGAATTAGGAAGCTCTACCTAACACATTTTTTATCACTCCTAATTCTTCTAACTATATTGATGAAGAATCATGGTCTCTTGGAGATTTTAACCAAGACTCAATTTCACCACAAAACTTTGAACATGACTAATATCAATCCATTGACAAATTGGTAAGTTTTTAGTTCAGCGAGATTGAACTTGAAGATGAATGTGACACTGATTCCTAATATTGTGATTCAGTTTCACTTTTTAAATCCATGTTGACTCCGGTATCCTTACCTGATTTGTTCCCAATTTCGAAATTAACACTGATTTCTATCCCTATAGAGCTTGAACATGAATCACTTAATTTGGATAATTACATTTCATTATTGGAAAATGAATGCGAAACTTGAATTCTATGATCTGAATTAAACCCATGAACCAACTCCGACTCTCGAACATAAACTTGGTTTGAGTTTTATCTCTGAGTCATTATCGGCTCCTATTCCTTTCATTGTTGAGCCCAAATCATCCATTTCACAAAATCACATTTTTATTGTTGGACCAAGGTTTAGATCAATATGACTCTGTGATGATATCCTAAGATTGGTCATATAACTGGAAAAAATTTCATGCTAAGATTTTGCATGATCCTATTCATCTTAGGGAGTATAAAAATGCTAATAAGAAAGAGGTCATGAAAAGTGGGTTGCATGAAAATTCACGTATCTAAATTGGGCAGAAACGCTTTGCCCAATGAGACCACCACTGGAACCACCACCTTGAGGTGAAAATTTTCCTTTCTTTTCTACCCTTTTATGTATTATTGCATTTCATTCATACATTGAGGTCAATGCATGAGTTAAGTGTGGGAGAGGGTTTACTAACATACTAACTTTACTAAAATAAAAAAAATTAAAAATTAAAAAACTTTTTGAAAATTAAAATAATAATTTGAGTTATTTTTGTAAGAAATTAAGTTAATTTTAAAGAATAAGAGGATCATAATTAGAATTTCTTATACTTGGTCAAAATAAAGTTATTTGTTTGATTTTGAGGTAAGGAAGAAAGATTAAAAAGTAATTTAATCTTTATTTTTACCTTGATAAAATATGCATACTTTATACACCTACACACTTAGGGTTCTAAAACAAAAATTCTTATGCCATATTAAAAAAATATATTATATATATAAAAAATTCTTCTGATTAAGCTGAGTATTTGTGCCTCATAAAGCATAAGTATTCATGCCTAAAAGTGGTTCATATTATAACCCTCGGTTCCCGATATACGTATGCCAATATTGGTATCTGATATTGATTTAATCATCCTGATAGTCGGATTGAGGTCATTTCAGCTCAAAATATCATTTTCCATTATCTTGAATTTTTCTGAATTTTTGGAATATTTTTTGAGAATTATAGGAGAAGGCTCTCAATTCGGAGTCGATCGGTGCCATAGACTGACTCCGAAATTTTTAATTAACAATTGGGAATGAATTTCAGAGATCTGACTTCACAATAATGTTCAAGATGACATCTTTTATTTTTAAGAATTTTGAGAATTTTTCTGAATTAATAGAATTTAATCCAATAAAATAATATTTAAATATTATTCAAAAAGAAAAGAATGAAATTAAAATTAAAATAAAATAAATGAAATTAGAAAAACCTACATGTGTTGATTATAACAGGTTTTGAACCCCATGTCCCCACTTATGAATTGAATGCACGAACCACACGGCCACTTTGGCTTTTGCTATTTTAAGTATAGCCCATCCTATTTGAATGTTCTTTCTTTTTATATTATTCCAAAATGACACACAAAAACAGAGCTCCTTTCCTTTGATTGTCCGCTCCAGTTCTCAAACCCATAACCCCCTTCCCCACGTTAACTGAACACACCAACGGGCCACTTTGCTTTGTGCTTTAAAACCACATGTCAACTATTTAATTATGGGCTACTTCATCTTCTTCTCCAACACACGACTTGCTCCCTCTTCTTTCTCCCCGCAATCACACGTTTTCCACCTGCTTCCCCGATCTCTCTCCCACGATTTTTCCCTCTCTCTCTCCCACATCGCCCACTCTCTCCTCCTCTCTCGCGTCCTCTCTCACGATCCCACACACCCTCTCACCCGTACACTCCCTCTCGCCCCCCACCTCTATATATTCCCTCCTTTCTCGCCTCTTCGAGCACTGGCCGAGGAGCACATGGTTGGCGCGCAGCCAATCCCTCTCATGCCGAGCCCAGTCCAGGCGTGCACCCTACACGCCCCATTGTCCGCGAGATCCGCCGCTCATCTTTCGTGTCCTCCGGCATCCCCAACATCCCCGCCGTGACTCTGCCATGAGCCTCATCACCGAGCTCCATACCCCGAGCGTGAGCCCCTCTCTCGCCCAGGTCTCTTTCTCTGTAGTTATTTTTGGGTGTATGTGTATTTAAATGCATTTGTTATTATGTGTTTGTGTGTATGTTGTGTGTGGGAGGATGGCATCTTCCGCCATTTCGAGAATCGCCGTCGATCGCTGTCGGCGAGCGCGAACGCACCTGCGTCCTTCCCGGCGAGATGTTCTATCCATCGATATCCTCTGCGGTCCCCGACGCCTCCGCCAAGGCCTCCGCTGGCATGCCGCACGTCGCCCTGAGGCGATGTATATATGCCTTTTTCCCCTCCTCGGCTCTCGCACGCGTTAAAAGTTGTAGCCGTCTTCATCTCCGACGATCTCCGCGTCCTCCATCAAACCACCGGCACCATCCACGAGCTCCGCCATCGACGAACGTGGCGCTGAAAAAAAGAGGAAGAAGATTCAGACTGAAGGGAAGCGTTCTGGGTAAGTTATTTTGCGTTGTCATATATTTTAGTTATTGTTGGCATTTCATCGAACACATAGCATACCCTAGTTTAATCAACAATTTCACCATGAAAAACTTGTTTTAAAATTGTAATAAAAATATATAGGGACATTTAAGATAAGTCTCCTAATTATCATAATTTTTAATTTATTTTTTAAAATTTATTTTAATCAAAAAAAAGGAAAAACTCTGGCCTCTGGCTGAGAGCAGCAGCTGCTTGTTGGCCCAAAGGCCTTCCACCCTAGTTTTGATGATGATTAACTCATGTAGTTATATGTTTACTAATAATCTTGTGATTTTAAGTTTCAGATCATTAGCAAGATATTAGTTGGTGATTGCTTCAAAAGATGAGTTTGGAAGCCTTCACTTGGTGATTCCCGTGCCCGAGCATCAAGATCATACCTTTGCACTCGGTGGATCACGTTTGGGATCAAGTCGACTTGAAGATGGAAGATCGTCAAGAAGACTTTGGTATCCTAGTGTTTAGTGTGTTTTAGATCCATGTGTAAAGCTTAGTATAGTTGATATGCTCAAGTGCACAACACACACAAGTTTTATGTTTTGAATTTGGTTTTCATGAATAGATTGATCAAAATAAGTTTACTTTGTTTTTATATATATTAGATGTGCTCTATATACATACATGTTTACATGACTAATGCAAACTTATTTTGACTACCCTATTCAAGTATAGAAAAATCCAAGTTTGATAAAAATACATGTTTTGGTTTTTGGTAAAAATGTTTATATATCAATGCAAAATGATAAAACTATTTTTGGGTATTTTTACAAAGACTTAAAAGATTTTTAGAAATATTTTAACTTATGTTTTTCTGTCCAGAACAGTGGCTGACAGGCCAGGTCGGCCGACCGCACGGGTCGACCGCACCTAAGGCCGGTCGACCCATGAGGTCAACCGACGTGCACAAGCCTGTGCACGTTTGGCAGACACAGGGACGGTCGGCCGGGCGGCCGACCGGACTAGAGAGCTCTGCTCTCTGTTTATTTGGGTCGACCGGGCGGTCGACCGGGTTGCCCCAACGGTCACATTTCTGACCGTTGGCGGTCGGCCGGGCCGGCCGACCGGTAGCCTGTCAGGCTGCCAGATCAGCCAACGGCTAGTTTTATTTTGGGGCGATATATACGCCATCTCTTTAAGGTTTATCTAAGATTTTTAGAGCTAAAATTTCCTGACTTCTTCAGTGTTTTAAACAAGTTTTCAAAAGAGTTTTAAGTGCCAAAAGATCAATCCTATTTGTTTTAAGAGTTTTATTATTTTCAAAGAAAATAGGTTTTTGGGAATTGGTTTATTGTTCTTCAATTCAATATCTATTTGGTATTTTTTCAAGAGTTTTTCTTTGATCAAAACACTGAGTTTTCCACACTTGAGCTATCTTCTATCCTAATCTATTTAGGATCTTTGTTTGTGGAAAAAAGAAAGAGAGTTTGTGGTCTTTGGAACCACTAGTTGTACACCCTTGCTTTTGTTGTATCCCTCTTTGGTAGAGGTTGATCGGGTGATTGGTTTGCTCCCTCTTTGGTAGAGGTTGAGGCTTG
Organism: Agave tequilana; assembly: GCA_038442645.1. Lineage (NCBI taxonomy): Eukaryota > Viridiplantae > Streptophyta > Magnoliopsida > Asparagales > Asparagaceae > Agave > Agave tequilana. The sequence goes on from JAVJIF010030894.1 coordinate 163,214, forward strand.
TGTTTGCTCCCTCTAGTGAGAGGTGGAGTTTGGTTTGTAAACCCTCTTCGGTAGAGGTATTGGTTGTTGTTTGGCTACGGGCCTACCCCTCGGTTGTGAGGCGGTGTTTGAGAGAGGAGTTTGGTACTCCTAGTGTTGTAACAAATCCTCTTCGGTCGAGGTTCCCTCGGTGGGAGATAGTGGATTGGAAATCCTTCACGGTGGTGAAGGCGGGGATGTAGAGCTAGGGGCTCGAACCTCGAAACATATCTTTGTGTTTGCGTTTAATCCATTGTCTCTCTCTCTCTCTTATTTAATTGTGCAAAGCATCATACTTCATTCATATCATATATTGCTTGTGTTGCCTTGCATCTTTTATATTGTTCATCCTTATATGCTTGGTTTGCTTGTGTGTGTGCCTCACTTATACTTAACCACAAGAGCTTCACATAGCACCTCAACCCATTCAAGGGGAATCAAGAGGAGTTAGTCCAGAGCCCTTCACGGGGAATTCGGCTACACTTGTTGGTTGTATTAAGTGTGATTGTAAAATTTGCATTAGCTTTCGCATTTAGCGCATTTAGTTTCTAGATTAGCAAGTACACCTATTCACCCCCCTCTAGGTGTGCTTTCAAGTGGCATTAGAGCACTTTCAATTGGTATCAGAGCCAACGCTCCTGATACTTAGGCTTAACATCCTAGGAGTGAGATCCATTTGTTTGCTAATCTACATTTGCATTTGCTTGTTTGCACACATATAGTTTGGACCCATGGACTTCATGACCCCACCTATGTTTGACCCTTCCAACATCATTGTTTGGAAGATTAGGATGTCCGTTTATTTACAAACCCTAGGACATAAGGTTCACCTTGCCATTACCAAGGAATCCTACCTTAGTGATAGCAAGCATATAGGGGCCAATGCACAAGCCCTTGAGGCCATTAGAAGCACGCTATCTAAAGATTATCTTATGAGTGTTTCTAACCTTGATTCCGCTTTTGCAGTGTGGAACAAGTTGACAACAACCACCAACACCTCCAAGCTTCAAGTGCAAATCCAAGAGGAGGAGTCTAGTGGAGAATCCGAGTCACAATGCTTGACGGTCCAAGGGAATGACTCCCTTGAGGTACTTTCGGAATCTCAACTAGATAGTGATGATTGTGCTAGTTCTTCAAATGATTTTGTTGATCCCCATGCTTTAAATGAAGAACTATCTATTGTTTGTGAAAAGCTAATAGAAAAATATGATGTTTTGAAAAATAAAAGTCTAAGAGTTAACAATGATAATAAAAATTTGATTGCTAGACTTGATGTTATTTTGCAAGAGAAGAGGAGATTTCTAATGAGAGGGATTCATTGAAATCTCAACTTGACCTTGCATTAAAAGAAAATGAATTTTTAAAATCTAAAAATGATTGTGAAACTCTTTTGAAGAAAAATGAAAATTTGTCTTCAAAAGTTGATTTTGTTTTAAAAGAAAATAATTCTTTAAAAAGAGAAATTGACTTTATTTCAAAAGAATTAGAAATTTGTTTAAAGAAAAATATTGTTTTGAAAAATGATTTAGATGCACATGTTTTCCATGCTAGTGTAGCCTCTTCATCTAGTCTACCTATTGCATGCACCTCTTCTTCTAAGATTAATGATGATTTTTGTTTATTGAAGAAGAGAGTGGATTGTTTGGGCTCCACTTTGAGCCATTGTGCCAAGAGCCATACACGTTTGGAAACTTTATTTCGAAAGAAACAAGTTCCATCCTTTATGCATGCACATCCTCCACGGCATACACATGCTCCGCACGCACACACCCATTCCACTATGTATGCTCATGTGTACACTTGTACACATTGTGGAGGTAAGGGCCACCTTGCTAAATTTTGCTATGATAGATTACATGTTTCAAATTTAGCAAAGAAGTTTGTTTGGGTTAGAGAAGGTACTAACCCCCATGGACCCAAAAGAGTATGGGTACCAAGACCACCCCTCCTTTATTTGATGTAGGTGTGGGCTCTCACATAACGTGAGAGTAGTGGTACCTTGGAGTGGATGCGTTCTGAGCTTCATGGAAATCAATTGGATGCATCACTTTCAAGGAAGGTTTGGTGGAGATGACCACCATGTTTTGGAGACAAGGGGAGTTGCCTTCTAGGTTTTGGTAACGATTCCTAACTCCTTATTATTGTTTACATGCTTTCCATATATATCATTGTTTATAGCATGTTTTGATTTTTTTATTACTATGAAATGCCATGCTTATTAGATTTGTGATATACATGTTTAGTTATTTTGAGACACCCATGTTTAATATGGATAAATTCTTTTGTGTTCTCACTATTTGGTTGCTATTGCGTATATCATAGTTCTAATAACATGTGGATATTCATAATAATCATGTTTATGTTTATCATGTTAATTTTTATCGTGTTTTGATGCTTCATGTTAAGATTACTTGTTTAGATGTTAGTTTCATTAAGACTAGGATTTATACTTGTGCATATAGTGGGCCACAAATAAATCTATATATGTTTGAGCTTGAATGCTTATTTGAACCCATTAGATGTGCTAGTATAGTCTAGTTTTGATGATTCATACATTTTAAACTTGTATTCCCTTTTTGGTTTTGTTTTTATGATCTTGTGTTTTCATTTCATGTATATGTTTATCTTGCCAAACTTTAAGATATACATGTATACCCTTTGAGTCATTTGCCTTTCATGCAAATCTATATATATGGACTCAAATTGTGTTTAGGGATATGTGTGTATACTTATTGTGTTGACAATTCATACATATACCTTGAAATGAAATTTGTTTTGGTGAAAATTTAGTTTTTCTTGATTTCGTGTTTATTTGTTTAACTTCATGTATATGTCTATTTTATCCAAATTATTATTATACATATACATCCTTTTTGAGCCACGTGCCTTCATGCATATAACTTAGTGGACTCGTTGTGTTTGGATATGTATGTATACCTTAGTTTGTATAAGACATACATATACCTTAAAGATTAAATAAGTTTTTGATGATTTTCTTGTTTTAAAGGAATATTGAGTTTAATGTCCATCTTTCATGATTATGATCTTCACATTGTATTTTTACACTCACATTTATTGTTCACTCATGTGTTTGTTTTCATGAGTCATTTTTATGCCTAATTGATTATGAGTGTTGACTATTTTGTGAATTTCATGTTTATGAAAATATTTTTGTTTTATTCCTTACTTGATGGATTTCGTACTAGTTTACAAATTTTTCATATAACTAGTTACGGTATTCTTCATTTTGGTAGAGTTTTTAAAATATACTTCAATTTTCAAATCTATTTTTTTTGGAAAACCCCTACCTTCAATGGGAGGTTGGAAGGGAGATCATGTTCATGTATGCTTTAAAATGAAAATCATTTAAAACTTGAACCATGATTGGGTGGTAGTAATATGATGTATACACTTGATCTTATTGTTATTTCAATTGGTATCATTGAATTCTTTCAATTGGTATCAATTTTGACCTTTCTTGTATACTCATATATGTTTGTATGTATGTATGATTTCAATTCCAAGAATATCAATTTCAATTGGTATCTATTTTCCATACATATATATGTTTGTGTTTATGCTAAGCTTGAGCTTCAATTTTGTTTCAATTGATTACTTTTAAATTGGTATCAAGCCTACGCATTGTTTTAGTTTGTATTTCATAAAGGGGGAGAAATTTTGATTTGTCTTTCAATTGGTATTTGTACTCCCATACTTTATGATTGAAAATTTATATTTGGTATCATATGTTCAAAACGAAAAACATTTATAATTGGTATCAAAATTTTTGTTTAGACATTCAAAATTTATTATGTTTAATTTCAATTGATATCAAAGATTTTCATGTGTTTTGTTTAAAATTGGTATCAATATTTTTTGTTTGTTTCCTTTCAATTGGTATCAAGATGCTATTCCTTGACGTATTTTCAATTGGTACCTTAATTGATTGTCACCCCTATTTGGTTTTGTTTTTGTTTTAGACAAAAAGGGGAGAAAAATGTATTAATTTAGTTTTGCATTTAACCCTTTATTGATGGTTGATTCTTTGTATTAAAAAGGGTGAGAAAATTTTGTTTTGTTTTGATTGTTTACCCCTTTGTTAATGATTGACAAAAAGGGGGAGAAAGATTTTGGTTTATATATGCATATTTGTGTTTTGCATATATTAAGTTTAATTTAGTTTAATTTTAATTGGTATCTAGAGTATGTTTTGTTTTTGAACATTTCATTGGTATCTAGAACCTTTTTTATTCTTTATGCATATCTATGTATGCATTCATATTTAAGAGCTTTCATTGCATATCTATTGTTTATTTGTTTATGCATGAGTTATGGGGGAGCTTCTTTGAAGCTTAACTTTAATCCATGCATATATAACTCCATGAGTTTTGTCATCATCAAAGAGGGGGAGATTGTTGGCCCAAAGGCCTTCCACCCTAGTTTTGATGATGATTAACTCATGTAGTTATATGTTTACTAATAATCTTGTGATTTTAAGTTTCAGATCATTAGCAAAATATTAGTTGGTGATTGCTTCAAAAAGATGAGTTTGAAAGCCTTCACTTGGTGATTCACGTGCCCGAGCATCAAGATCATACCTTTGCACTCGGTGGATCACGTTTGGGATCAAGTCGACTTGAAGATGGAAGATCGTCAAGACGACTTAGGTATCCTAGTGTTTAGTGTGTTTTAGATCCATGTGTAAAGCTTAGTATAGTTGATATGCTCAAGTGCACAACACACACAAGTTTTATGTTTTGAATTTGGTTTTCATGAATAGATTGATCAAAACAAGTTTACTTTGTTTTTATATATATTAGATGTGCTCTATATACATACATGTTTACATGACTAATGCAAACTTATTTTGACTACCCTATTCATGTATAGAAAAATCCAAGTTTGATAAAAATACATGTTTTGGTTTTGGTAAAAATGTTAAAACACAAAAATAGTTCATATTGATTGATATTTGAGCTAAACTTTTTATCACATGTTTATATATCAATACAAAATGATAAAACTATTTTTGGGTATTTTTACAAAGACTTAAAAGATTTTTAGAAATATTTTAACTTATGTTTTTCTGCCCAGAACAGTGGCTGACAGGCCAGGTCGGCCGACCGCACGGGTCGACCGCACCTAAGGCCGGTCGACCCATGAGGTCGACCGACGTGCACAAGCCTGTGCACGTTTGGCAGACATAGGGACGGTCGGCCGGGCGGCCGACCGGACCAGAGAGCTCTGCTCTCTGTTTATTTGGGTCGACCGGGCGGTCGACCGGGTTTCCCCAACGGTCACATTTCTGACCGTTGGCGGTCGGCCGGGCTGGCCGACCGGTAGCCTGTCAGGCTGCCAGATCAGCCTAACGGCTAGTTTTGTTTTGGGGCTATATATACCCCATCTCTTTAAGGTTTTATCCAAGATTTTTAGAGCTAAAATTTCCTGACTTCTTCAGTGTTTTAAACAAGTTTTTAAAAGAGTTTTTAAGTGCCAAAAGATCAATCTTATTTGTTTTAAGTGTTTTGTTATTTTCAAAGAAAATAATTTTTTGGGAATTGGTTTATTGTTCTTCAATTCAATATCTATTTGGTATTTTCCTAAGAGTTTTTCTTTGATCAAAACACTGAGTTTTCCACACTTGAGCTATCTTCTATCCTAATCTATTTAGGATCTTTGTTTGTGGAAAAAGGAAAGAGTTTGTGGTCTTTGGAACCACTAGTTGTACACCCTTGCTTTTGTTGTATCCCTCTTTAGTAGAGGTTGATCGGATGATTGGTTTGCTCCCTCTTTGGTAGAGGTTGAGGCTTGTGTTTGCTCCCTCCAGTGAGAGGTGGAGTTTGGTTTGTAAACCCTCTTCGGTAGAGGTGTTGGTTGTTGTTTGGCTACGGGCCTACCACTCAGTTGTGAGGCAGTGTTTGAGAGAGGAGTTTGGTACTCCTAGTGTTGTAACAAATCCTCTTCGGTAGAGGTTCCCTCGGTGGGAGATAGTGGATTGGAAATCCTTCACGGTGGTGAAGGCAGGGATGTGAGCTAGGGGCTCGAACCTCGAAACATATCTTTGTGTTTGCGTTTGATCCATTGTCTCTCTCTCTCATTTAATTGTGCAAAGCATCATACTTCATTCATATCATATATTGCTTGTGTTGCCTTGCATCTTTTATATTGTTCATCCTTATATGCTTGGCTTGCTTGTGTGTGTGCCTCACTTATACTTAACCACAAGAGCTTCACATAGCACCTCAACCCATTCAAGGGAATCAAGAGGAGTTAGTCCAGAGCCCTTCACGGGGAATTCGGCTACACTTATTGGTTGTATTAAGTGTGATTGCAAAATTTGCATTAGCTTTCGCATTTAGCGCATTTAGTTTCTAGATTAGCAAGTACACCTATTCACCCCCCCCCCTCTAGGTGTGCTTTAGGGTGGCATTAGAGCACTTTCACTGCTGCTGCAGCTCTCGGCCAGGACCTGGCCGAGAGAAGCCAGGCTCTGGCCTGGCCGAGCCAGACCAGGCCAAGACCTGGCCTGGTCTGGCCAGCCCAACCAGACCTAGCCCAGGCCAGGTGTGGTCCGCCAGGCTGGCCAACAGACCCGGGTTCGGGTCTGTTTTACAGACCCGACTCGGCCCTATTTATAAAATAAAAAAAAGAAAAAGAGAAAAAGAAAGAAAGGAAAAAGGAAAGAAAGAAAAAGAAAAAAATTAAAAAATAACATAGAAATAAAATGTGTAGAATTTTACTGTAGCAAACTAGACCCAAACCCATTACTGTAGCAACAGACCCGTTAAGTTTTTTATTTATTTTTATTGATTTTTAGGTTTATTTTAATTCAGAAAATTTTAGAAAATTCACAGAAAATTCCAGAAAATTCACAAAAAATCACAAACTAAATTTGAAGCTTTGTAAAATTATTTTGATGTAATATTACTTAGAATAACATGAAATTAAATATTTTTGTAATTATTATTCAATGATAATTAATTTAAAAATGACCAATAAATTTCTAAATAGAACAAAAAAATATGAAATTCATAATTCAGTAATATGTAAATATTATACATCAATTTATTATTTTATGCGTGTATTTTATTATGAAAATATATTTTTAAATAGTTGTTATAAATTCAGAAATTGAATTATTTGGAAAATTAACCAACCAAAATTATAATAAATAGTAAAAAAATACATTATCACTTAACTTATCACTAAATAAATAAAATGTCAAGTCTCTAATTAATTCACGTAATATTTAGGCCGCGAATTTTACTCAGAACCGGTTGCAGTTACGGGAATTCACACTCCAACGACATCAGGCAAGTGTACACGATTCTCTTCTCGTTGACTTTTGTCTTGATCTTAATTCTGCCTCTTAATTATAAATCATGGTTATCATATCACATGATTGTCAACACTATCCTGTGATCATAATTACATATCAGCTTTTTCTTTCCGATTATATGACTAATTATTCTATTATTGATATTATTACCGATACTGTCTCGTGATCATGTTTCATTACCTTACATATCATGTCTGCATCTTGTTCCTGTACATACATGCATCCAACTTAAATTGGCATGATCGTTTTTATGTAATAGACTGATGTACTGGCAATGAAATTTATACTGATCATGATAAATTCTTTGATCTGGATCTTGAGGTTAACTAGATAATAATGAAAAAGATTGATAGTTAAAGGTTGCATATCGACTGACATTGTGATCCTGATACTATAAGAAATTAATCGAGGAAATTGACCATTATATTCTGAGTAATTATTCGAAGTTATCTTATTGGATATGGGCACATGATTATGACCGTTTTACTTTGACATTTAGATTACATGTTACTGATATTACTTGAACTATTTTGCATGCATCTGGTATCACTTGCACAACTATATATTTGTCACATGATATTGTCACTCTCTACATCGTCCCGTGATTTTGATACACATTGTGTTCACTATCTAATGTTGATATTCTTGATACTGATCATGATCCTGTAACACTGAGTAACACACCATTTGCATTTGCATTAATTAATAAAATTAATCAAGCCGGGGTTATTTGGGGAGACTATAGCAGGGGAAATTTAGGGAGGTGTGCTTGGAAGGGCGACCCCTTTGTGCGTTTGGATGCCACACGTGATCTTGTTATTTATGCGCGCTCCTGTTATTACATGTTACATGATACTTGAGTACAGTGAACTGTTTCTCTCTGCTATCAGGATCCACTAACGCATCACTTGTTTGTATGCAGTTGTCCTGTGGGATGGGGTACAGGATGATTGCATTAGTTAGAGTAATAAAATATGCTAGACATATACACTTGCATCATATCCTTTATTGTCTTCAGTGATCTAGTACCTGACTTGTATTTTCAAGATACTGACACTTGAGACTCATGTGACATGCATTATCTTGACTACATGACATTCCTGGATATACCATATTATTTTATCTTGTGATCTCAAGTTCTTGTGAGCTTGTGACTATGTGACACGACAGTTATTTGTTCAAGACGTCTCATGTTCATTATATATATGTCACACCATGCATGCACGATCTTATTGTACATGATCTATCTTCTCGATTATTCCTGTTATCATTATTACTTCAGTTCTCGATACTGTCAAACATATTGTGCTTATGTCCTACTTATTGTTATTACATTTTTCATATTCTCCCTTTTATCGTTCTTTTCCCTTCGTGTACTCTTGCTAGTCCGCTTCTGACGGACCTTTATATTATTTTTCAGTATTTAGATCTGGACGCCGGTATAGAGAGTTTTTCATAGATCATATTCTGGTTCCGCTGTTCTCCGGTGAGTTCAGTTTTCTTTCTTGACTTGTTTTATTCAGATATAGTGGATGATATTTTTTATGATTCAGTTTTTCATATATGTGGTTTTATCCCTGTGCTTGGTTGTATGTGCATATATGTGTGCTATCCTGCTTGTTATTGACAGCCTAAGGTACACATGGAAGAGATTTTACTCTTCGTGAGTATCTGCTGGCCATTGTCACGTACCTATATTCTGTATTTTGGGAAGCGGGGCGTGACACATATATATAAAAATTCTTAGTTTTGTAGCCTTATTTGCTCGAGTCCTAAATTCTTGGGGTAGTTTCTCACCCGGTGCCCTAAAACTGTCTGGTTTGGAAGTCACCGACTGAGGCTCGTTACATGGGCGAATTAGAAAGCCTAATAGAGCTAACAGATATTACTGCTATATATAAAAAAGAGAGAAAATAATAAGGCATAAGAGTTAGAGTTAGAGAATCCTGAGTCAAAATTTCACGGTCATAAGGTGTATATGACTTAAGGTAAAATAATAGACTAGATGAGAAATACAATTTTAATCCTTACTTTGATTAAAAAATGAGTTTTTGAATAAAGACTAAGTTTAGAAATGATTAAGTTTTGATAATCTTATGACTTATAGATTACTTGAATTTTTATAGTAATACTTTAAACATTTTTTCTTTTCAAAATGCATTTTCAAAAAAAATACTAACAATTCATTTCTTTTTCTTCATGGATTTTATGGGTATAATCCACTAAAAGCCCTCACGAGATAAAACAAGTCCTCTTGGGGTAACTTAGAGATTTAACGGCTAGTTGCACGTGCTAAGTGCAATCGTGATTCTTACGAAAGTGAGTTAGGTTAGGTCAGTTTAGTTTTTCTTTTTCTCTTTGTTTTGCTCGAGGACGAGCAAAAGATAAGTGTGGGGATGTGTTTGGACACATATATTACATAAATATTATTATATTTCTACATATATTCTGTAATGAATATTGCAAATAACTTGTCCTAATGTTCTAATTCATACAGGGTATGATAGAGAAAAGATAAGCATGAAATTTATTCAATTAATTCAAAAGTTCAAAAGAAAGGGGATCAATTCAAATTTAAAGGTTCTATAAGCTATCTTATCTGATAACTGGATATATCAGATAAGATAATATCATCTAATTTCAAAGAATAAAAAAATTATTTGAAGACTTTATCGGTTTCGCTGAAGATAAATGGATATCTTATCAAGTCTAGAAGATAAATTGAAAATCTAAGAGGATAAATGGATAAAGAGAAGATCAACGGATGAGATGAAGCAATTTAGATTCGGATTCAACTAAATATATTTTAGCATTTTTATCATAATCTTCGCTACCGAAACTCAAATCTGATGATTCACAATCATCCAGAAAGATGAATTAAAGGGCTATAATTCTAATGTTGATCACTATTTCTAATTCTATTATTTGACAAGACATATTTAGCAATCAACTCGCTAACAAGCTGCAGATTAGAATTAAATTTTCACAAAAAAATTATGAATAAATCAAGTCATGTTTGGAGATAAGAGGAGGATTCAAATTCAAAAATAGCCAGCTCCCTTTATCTTCGTATACTTTATATCTTTCGATTTTTCTCCTACAAATCCCCTCAGAAAGGGCACCCTCTCATAAAGAGATTTAGGTTAGTTTAGTTTAGCTTTTTCTTTTCTTCTTCAATGTAATTTTTATTTTTTCTTTTATTTTATTTTTAGGTTAGAGAGAGTTACATGATTAAAAGAGAGGAATAATAATTGTAGAATTACACTATATAATCTTTTCTTCAAGAAGCTTATATTGAAGATGACAATCAATGGAGGTGTCCCACTTTTCTTCATCGTACTCAATCTGACCAACCACTGCTTTCATGTACTTTCTACTACTTTGCTTTATATTACTTCACATCTAATCATGGTATGTTGATCTGTAATCACCTAGAGGGGGGTGAATAGGTGACTAGCTAATCTAATGGTCAATTAATGAGAATTAAAACTTATTTAATGCAAACTAAAACTTCTTGAACTAAACACTACGTATAACACAAGAGTGTAGCCGGATTCCCCATGAAGGGCTCTGGACTAACTCCTCAAGATTCCTCTAAATAAGAGTTGAGGTGTCGCGTTGGCTCTCTTGGTTGAATACAAGTGTTAGCAAATAATCCCCAAGCATATAACAATTAAGCATACAATATATCATGCATATAAAGATAAAGACGAGATTAGCATGCAAGATATAAAGACAAGTAAGGATAGAGAGAGCAATCGCAAACACGGGAGATTTGTTTCGATGTTCGAGCACACTTGCTCTACGTCCCCACCTTCAACACTATGAAGGATTTCCACTAAAATCGATCCCACCGGATCACTCGGTGCCGCAACACCTACAAGGTGAGTTCACACTTGAACTCCTTGGACTCTCTAGTCCCTTCACTTGTTCCCGCAAGAACACACCGCAAGCCCACTAGTTCGCGGAGGCCGCACCTCAAACACTGAGTTCACACAAGAACCTGAAACACCGCGAACCCGCAAGTCCGCCTCCTCAAAGTACAAAGTAGAACTTTGGTGATCACAACACTTTGATCACCTAAAATCCTCTCACAACAAAGATCCCTATAGGTAGATATAGCAATAGATAGCTCAAGTGTTTGTGTGAGAAAACTAGGATGGAATGTGTGGAGGAAAACGTAAGAATCACTTTGAAAAACACTCTTGATAAACTTTCCTTTTGATTGGAAATATTTGCTCTCAAAACAAGTGGAGAAACCTCTTAAAGTATGTAGGAAAAACTGGTGCAAAACCCACTTGAAAACATGTTGAAAACAGTCCCACAAAGAAGCCCCCTCTTTATAGGCTAGAAAAACTAGCCGTTGGGGCAAATTTACAGCCCAGACGGCTGTGGGTCGACCGGCTCGGTCGACCTCCAACGGTCAGATTTCTGACCGTTGGAGCCTCGGTCGACCGGCCCGGTCGACCGTGGCCTGGATACAGAGAGCAGTCTCTCGTCCGGTCAACCGCCTGGTCGACCGGGGCCTTTCCAAAGAGCAGAGCTCTCTGGACGGTCGACCGAGATGGTTGACCGGCCCTCCAGCCAGACTAGCGTGCACGTCTGTGCACGTCGGTCGACCGACTCCTAGTTCGGTCGACTAACCCGGTCGACCGGCAGAAGCCAGGACAGGTCTGTAATTGGGATTAAAAACTTGATATTTTATCTTAAATAAAATCCCAAAAATTCACGAAAAATCTACAAAAATAGGTTCAGTATTATACTTTGATAATCAAACATGTTTGAGTAAAATCAAAATATGTTACAAACATTTTGAACTATTTTTGTAACTTAGAAATTTTGGCTAAAAAACAAAATCTGTATTTTTCCAAAATAGATTTTCCAAAACTTCTCCAAATACAAAAAAGAGATATTTTAAACACTTTTAAAGCATAGAGTGTATGGATATGATCCACTACACATACATGGTGAAATATCTATGTTTTTGTTAATAAGCACTAAACATGGTTTTGGTTAAAGACATGTATACTTTGAATTCCAAAAACCAAACCGGTATTTTTTCTAAAAAGAAAACTCTTTTGTATTTTTCCAAAATAAAAATTCTTTTATAAAAACATATCTAAATCAAGAGTGTGTGTGTGTACTTGAGCAATCCACCAACTATTCTATCCTTTACATTTTAATCTAAAACAAAATCTTAATAAAACAAACCTAGACACAAGTCTTGATCTTGAAGGTCTTCACTTGAAGTCTTCTTCTCCTCTTGACTTGGTCCAAACTTGATCCAAAGAGCTAGACTCCTCTTGAGTACTTGATGTGGTCTTGATGCATAGGCTCTTGAATCAAACCGTGCTAGCTCCAAAACTTGACTTTAAATCTTTTGTTGAAGCTAAACATCAACTAAGATCTTGATCATAAATCTGAGACTAATTAAACACAAGATCATTAGTACTATAACTACATGAGTTGATCATCATCAAAACTAGAGTGATGGGCCTTTGGGCCAACAATCTCCCCCTTTTTGATGATGACAAAACTCATGGAGTTATATATACATGGATTAAAGTAAAGCTTCAAAGAAGCTCCCCCTTAACTCATGCATCATAAGAAATAAATAGATATGGCAATAAAGCACATAAACTAAGCAATAAAGCACATAAACTAACTAAACATGTATGCAAATATAAGGAGATAAACATGCCAATTAAGTATAAAACTCATCAAATTCTTTTTCTCCTATTTGCAAAACAAAACAAAACAATATGCATAAACAAGAAATTCTTTTCCAAAACATGCATATATATCTAAAATACTTCTCCCCCTTTTCGTCAATCATCAACAAAGGGGTTAAAGTAAAAACAAAACAATGTTCTCCCCTTTTTTGTCCGAAACAAAAATCAACAAAGGGGTGAAATCAAACAAATCAATAAAGAGATATATGCGATATACATTCATGAAGAGGAAGACACTAAGTTAACTTCCCTACATACATGCATTACATGAAGAAGGGATGACAAGCCCTAACTCACATAACACATAATATGCAATGCATAAGAGGAGATGTGAAGCTCCCCCTACACACGTGTATCACATAAAGAAGAGTTGTCGAGCTCATTAATATAAGATACACTCAACATGAATCTATATGTAGAAGAGATGTTAAGCTCCCCTTGCATACAGGCAATACACATCAAAACATTATTAATTTTCTCAATAAAATAAATTTTGAGATATCTTAGTAAATCAAATTTTAAGATACCAATTGTAAGTAAACATTACAAATTTTGAATTTTAAACCAAAAATAGAATCATATTGATACCAATTGAAATATATGGATATCAATTGAAGTCAATAGATACTAATTGAAGATTATTGCACATTTTTTATATCAATAAAAATACCAAGTTTAAAAATAATGCATAAGCTTATTAAAATATCAATTGAGATACCAATTGAAAATAAAGATTTGAATCAAGCTTAGCACAAACAAACTTTGTACTTTAAACATGTAAACTGATTTTAAATTAAGTACAAACAAATCATATATATGTATGAAAAATGATAATATCAATAGAAGTTGATATAAGTTGAAATTGAAAGCATACATATATATAAACAAGATTATGAGTATACAAAATATATCAATTGTGATACCAAAAGAAATTATGTTACGAATTGAGATTTATGAAGTGAAATTAGTGTATAACTCATAAAAATCTACCCTTTTTATACACAAGATAAAAGATTTTCAATAAGGCTTGCAAGGCATACTCGCCCATCCATCCGCCCATTACGGCGTTGGTAGGGGTTTTCAAAAATATAAGTTTGAAAATATTTTATTGTGAAAAACACTACCAATTGAAGAATAAATAACTAGTTAAAGATAATTTTTGAAAAACTAGTTAAAGATCCTTCAAAACATGAAACCAAATATATATATCTATGAAGCAAGCTAAGAACACAAGAATTGACACTCGAAATCTATAAGGCTCAAAAATAATTATGAAATAAGGTCATGAATAAACAAATAAAGTGTGAGTGTACAAAAGTCATGTAATTAGCATTTTCCATGAAGATAATCAATGAAGCTCAAAAACAAATATCACTTAAACAAACAAGTGACAAACATGAAAAATTCATTTTTCATATGAAAAATAAACTTCTAGGTATATGTATGTTTTTATCCAAAACTAATAATATGCATACATATCCCAAACATAAAAAAAGTCTATTAATAGTATTTGCATGAATGCAAGAGGCTCACGGGTATACATGTATATTTATTAGATTTGAATAAAAGTTGTATATACATGAAGCAAAACATGAAAATAGGCAAAACATGTATAAATGAGAAAATCATCAAAACTAGCCTATACATGTGCATATAGTGAGTACAAATGAACAATGAAGTGCAAACATATATGAATCAAATGTTGCTCACTAATTGTACATGTATATACACAAGTTTTGACAAATACTACATCTAATCATGTATTTACCACATGAAGCACAAAGCAAATGAACATGCTAAAAATATCATATATGAAAAAATATGTAAATAAACTAGGAGTTTTAGAGATAGTTACCAAACCAAAGAATTATGCTCTAAGTCTCCAAAACATGATGGTCGTCCCACCAAACCTCCTTGATAGCGGTGCATCAAATGTGTGTCCATCAAGTCCATGTGCAACAACCACCAAGGCACCAACTCTCTCACGTTTTGTGAGAGCCCGCACCTACATCAAAAACACACGGTACCCATTTTCTTTTGGGCCACGGGGGTTAGCATCTAATGGAACCCAAACATTTTTCTTAGCAAAATTAATATGATGTATCTTATCAAAACAAAACTTTGCTAAATGGCCTTTGCGGCCGCAATGTGTACACTTGTACACTCTAGGATGCATATGTGTATGAGTGTGATCATGGCGTACAAAATGTGCATATACATGATATGGGTGATGTGCATGAATATGTGGAGTTTGTTTTTTTGAAAACAAGGACTCCAATCTAGAATGGTTAAAAGCACATTTGCTCAAAGTTAAGCTTAAACAATCAATTTTTTTTCAAAAATTTAATCTCATTTTGATTAATAGTGGCATGTAAAGCATAATGAGATTAAGAATCATTTTTCTTATTCTTTTTAGAAACATTTTCTTTTTCTTTTTCAACAATTTTTCTTTTTAAAGAATTGTTTTCATTCAAAGCAACTTCTTTTTGTTTTTTCACCAAAACAATTTTATTTTTCAAAGAAGTGTTTCCTTCACAAAGATCATTCAATTTAGAAAGTAAGGAAACATTTTCATTTTTTAAACTTTCATTATCTTTTTCAAAGCTTGCAATTTTATTTTTAAAAGACTCATTTTCTTTTAAAATATTTTCAAATTTAGTTTGAAAAGATTCCTTTTCTTTTAACATGCAATCAATTTTATTTTTCATTTTCTTATTATCCTTTTTAAGCATGTCATATTTTTCAAGTAGTTGTTGACAAAATGAAGTAAGCTCATCATAAGATATGTCAACATCTTCTTCTACTTCGGATTCGGTATTTACCTCAAGGGGGTTATCCCCTTGGACCATATAGCACACGTTGGAAGCGTCACTTCCAACATCCGAGTCGCCCCGCATAATATTGTTCATTTTCGCCAAGGGAGAGTATTGTGTTCCAAACTACAAAAGCCGAGTCAAGATTAGCAACCCTACATAAATAATCATTGTTTAAGGTACTCTTCAATACATGAATAGCTTTTGAGTTAGCCACAATATACTTGCTATTATTAACATATGAATCTTTAATAGTAGCAAGATAAACATGAATGCCTAGGACTTTGAGGTACATAGACATCTTAACCTTCCAAGTTTGGATGTTAAGAATGTCAAAAGTGGGAGGTGACATGAAATTCATGGTGTGTGAACAAATATTGTGATTAGTTATAAAATGAGGATCTTTAACTCTAGGTTGTAAGACCCAAATCAGAGCACTTGCTCTGATACCAACTGTAATCACCTAGAGGGGGGTGAATAGGTGACTAGCTAATCTAATGGCCAATTAATGCGGAATTAAAACTTATTTAATGCAAACTAAAACTTCTTGAACTAAACACCACGTATAACACAAGAGTGTAGCCGGATTCCCCGTGAAGGGCTCTGGACTAACTCCTCAAGATTCCTCTAAATAAGAGTTGAGGTGCCACGTTGGCTCTCTTGGTTGAATATAAGTGTTAGCAAACAATCCCTAAGCATATAACAATTAAGCACACAAAATATCATGCATATAAAGATAAAGACAAGATTAGCATGCAACATATAAAGACAAGTGAGAGATAGAGAGAGAGCAATCACAAACACGGGAGATTTGTTTCGAGGTTCGAGCACACTTGCTCTACGTCCCCGCCTTCAACACTATGAAGGATTTCCACTAAAATCGATCCCACAGGATCACTCGGTGCCGCAACACCTACAAGGCGAGTTCACACTTGAACTCCTTGGACTCTCTAGTCCCTTCACTTATTCCCGCAAGAACACACCGCAAGCCCACTAGCTCGTCGAGGCCGCACCTCAAACACCGAGTTCACACAAGAACCTGAAACACCGCGAACCCGCAAGTCCGCCTCCTAAAAGTACAAAGTAGAACTTTGGTGATCACAACACTTTGATCACCTAAAATCCTCTCACAACAAAGATCCCTATAGGTAGATATAGCAATGGATAGCTTAAGTGTTTGTGTGAGAAAACTAGGATGGAATGTGTGGAGGAAAACAAAAGAATCACTTTGAAAAACACTCTTGATAAACTTCCATTTTGATTGGAAATATTTGCTCTCAAAACAAGTGGAGAAACCTCTTAAAGGATGTAGGAAAAACTGGTGACCCACTTGAAAACATGTTGAAAACAGTCCCAAAAGCCCCCTCTTTATAGGCTAGAAAAACTAGCCGTTGGGGCAAATTTACAGCCCAGACGGTTGTCGGTCGATCGGCTCGGTCGACTGCCAACGGTCAGATTTCTGACCGTTGGAGCATCAGTCGACCGGCCCGGTCGACCGTGGCCTGGATACAGAGAGCAGTCTCTCTGTCCGGTCGACCGCCCGGTCGACCGGGGCCTTTCCAGAGAGCAGAGCTCTCTGGACGGTCGACCGAGACGGTCGACTGGCCCTCCAGCCAGACTGGCGTACACGTCTGTGCACGTCGGTCGACCGAGTCGGTCGACGAACTCCTAGTTCGGTCGACCGGGCCGGTCGACCGGCAGAAGCCAGGACAGGTCTATTATAGGGATTAAAAACTTGGTATTTTATCTTAAATAAAATCCCAAAAATTCACGAAAAATCTACAAAAATAGGTTCAATATTATACTTTGATAATCAAACACGTTAAAGTAAAATCAAGACATGTTACAAATATTTTGAACTATTTTTGTAACTTAGAAATTTTGGCTAAAAAACAAAATCTGTATTTTTCCAAAATAGATTTTTTCAAAACTTCTCCAAATACAAAAATAAGATATTTTAAACACTTTTAAAGCATAGAGTGTATGGATATGATCCACTACACATACATGGTGAAATATCTATATTTTTGACAATAAGCACTAAACATGGTTTTGGTTAAAGACATGTATACTTTGAATTCCAAAAACCAAACCGGTATTTTTTTAAAAAGAAAACTCTTTTGTATTTTTCCAAAATAAAAATTCTTTTATAAAAACACATCTAAATCAAGAGTGTGTGTGTATATGGTATACTTGAGCAATCCACCAACTATTCTATCATTTACATTTAATCTAAAATAAAATCTTAATAAAACAAGCCTAGACACAAGTCTTGATCTTGAAGGTCTTCACTTGAAGTCTTCTTCTCCTCTTGACTTGGTCAAAACTTAATCCAAAGAGCTAGACTCCTCTTGAGTACTTGATGTGGTCTTGATGCATAGGCTCTTGAATCAAACCATGCTAGCTCCAAAACTTGACTTTTAATCCTTTGTTGAAGCTAAACACCAACTAAGATCTTGATCATAAATCTGAGACTAATTATACACAAGATCATTAGTACTATAACTATATGAGTTGATCATCATCAAAACTAGAGTGATGGGCCTTCGGGCCAACATGATCTACAATAGAAGTAAACCTTCTTTCTTTATCTCTTTCAATTTTCTTTCTGAGTTTAATTTAACAATTTTCAATCAACACTTTATCTTTTAATTATTTTCCTTTGAACTTGTTTTTCTTTTCTTTTGAATTAACAAAACCATCTTCAATACTTTTCTTTTATCTCTTTTATTTCTTATTTGTGTACCAACACTTTTTTCTTTCTCTTTTTTTGTTTCCTTTTCTTTTATAAATAAAATAACAATAATACAACCATCTCTTCTTCTACATCTCCTTCTTATCTATTTTTATTTTCTTTTATAATTGAGAAGAGAACTCGTAAATCTGTTTTAGTTAATTAAAAGAAGAAATTTACTATAAAGCTTCCATCACTGTCCCACCCTGTGGATCACGACCCGTTAGCCTTAAGTTACACGGTAAAATTGAGGACTTATCACTGTTCTAAAAGTTTGTATTTTTCTGTGCAGATTTAGCTCAATCAGTTTCAAAGTTTAAGTTTTAATCTCTTAAAAATCTATTTTTGGACTGCTTACAATCGACCGACCGGTTTGAAATAACACCTAGAGGAGGGGTGAATAGGTGTATAGCTAATCAATTAAAAATTCAATGAAATATAAAATGAGATGATGCAACTGATCACTCAAAACAAGACTTGAAGCCGAATTCCCTGTGAAGGGCTCTTAACTTCTCGTAATTCCTCTAGATAAGAGTTGAGGTGCATAATTACTATCTTGTTGAGATGAGTATAGATCGACAAGAATGAATGAATAAAAAGCAAATAAGTAGAGATAAGAAAGCAATCGCAAATAAGAAGATTTATTTCGAGGTTCGAGCCACTGCTCTACGTCCCCGCCTTCACCACTGTGAAGGATTTCTCAATCCACTATAGAACCATCCACCAAGGGATTACAATCACACGGAGTACACAACTCCCCAATACACTCCTCGAGTCCAGAGGTAGCGTAACGACAATGGAACAATTTCAGGGTGATCAAAAGACCACAAACTCTCTCTTGAAAACTCTCTTACAAAATCCTATAAAATAAAATATAAATTTGAAGCTCAAGGATGTAAGTGAGAGTAAAATAAGAGAGATTTTGAGAACCAAAAACTTAAAGTAGATTTTTGAAAATAAAAGCACAAAATTAAAACTTGAAAGCTCTTTCACTTGAAAACCCAAAACTTGATTTTTTTTTTCAAATAGAATTGTTGTTGTGATTAACTCAACCCTATGGACCCCTTTATATAGGTTTTAGGAAGAGTAAATATAGTATAGTTTTATCAGGATACAAGAGGAAGAAATTGGCCCTCAAAATCAACTTTCCACGTTTAAAATTAAACATGTTTTAAAAACTGTTTTAAATAAAAGAGCTATTTCTGCCTATCTGGCAGACGTACGATCGACTAGCCGGTCAATCGGCTTATTTAAAAAATCTGACCGTTAGCCCTCGGTCGACCGGTCGGTTAACCGTGAAAAACAGAGGCTAAACTGGTTACAGTCGGTCGACCGAACGGTCGACCGCAACCGGTTCGCGGTCGACCTCCTAGTCGACCGGGAACGTGCACAACGTGCACACTCCAATTGCCAGAACTCTGGGCGACCGTGCGGTCGACCATTCTGGCCTGTAATAGGCACGGTCGACTGGGCACCTTAGCCAAAACAGATTATTAAACACATTTTGAAGATACATAAAATTTTGAAATATTTTTGTTTGGATTTTGGAAGATAGGAAACATACATAGCTATTATATATGAGCTCTAAACATTAATAAAAATATTTTAGAAAATTGTAGAACAAGTATTAAAACCAAGACCATACTTTTGAAAAATGTGCATTTTTGTATGTGTATATTTTTGAGCTTCAAATGTATATTCTTTCCTTTAACAAACTAAACTAAACACAAACCGAAGTCTTCTTATAGAACTCTTTCTCCAAGTCGACTCGATCCAAACACGATCCAACGAGCTTAACTCCAACCGAGTGCTAGATGCAATCTTGACGCACGAGCTCTTGAATCTACATGTGTTGCTTTAAAACTCTTTTGTTGAAGCTAAACACCTACTAAGATCCTGGTGCAAAATCTGAAACTATATAAGCACAAGATCATTAGTATTAAAACAACATGAGTTAATCATCATCAAAACTAGAGTGATGGGTCTCTAGGCCAACAATCTCCCCCTTTTTGATGATGACAAAACTCATAGAGTTATATATGCATGGATTAAAGATATACTTCATACAAACTCCCCCTTAACTCATGCATAGCAATAAACAAAGAAATATTTAATGAAATGTATAAAGTAAACACAAACATATATGCATAAACAATAATATAAACATGAATATATAAACTCTCTAAATTCTTCTCCCTCTTTTTATCAATTCATCAATAAATGGGTGAAGACAACCAAACAATAAAGATCTATATGCGACATACATTCATGAAAAGGAGAGACGTTAAGTTAGCTCCCCTTGCATACATGCATTACATGAAGAAGAGATGACTAGACCCTAACTCATATAAAGTATAATATACAATATATAAGTGGAGATGTTAAGCTCCCCCTACACACGTGTACCACATAAAGAAGTGAGGTCAAGCTTATCAATATGTAAAGTATACTCAACATGAATCTATATATAGAGGAGAAGTTAAGCTTCCCTTACATATAGACAATATATATCAACAAATTTTAAAACCACTTTTTAAAACAAAATTTTGAAATTTCTTGAAGTCAACAAAATGAATTATGATATCAATGAAATCAAATTGTAGTTGACAAAATAAAAGTTGGTACCATTTGTAAAAAAAAAAAATTAAGATAACAATAGTAGATTTTGATACCAATTGGAGGTCAAACATGAAGTACATTTTGATATTTATGGTATTTATTTGGTATCAAGATGAAATACCAATTGAAATGATTAGTAGTTGAAATACCAGTTGAAATCAATGCATAAGCTTATAAAGATACCAATTAACATTTAAAAATAAGTCAAACTTAGCATAAACTTTTTGTGCTTTTAAAGAATGTATAATGATATTGTAAAACAAACACAATCAAATCATATATATGTATGTATGAAAATGGTATACCAATTGAAATTGATACTAATTGAAGTTTGAAGCATACATATATAAGAACCAAATATGAGTATACAAAAATAATAAAATAACATGAAGATCATGTGTATAACTCATACCTATCACCATTTCATTCACAAGTTTAAAAGATATTCAATAAGGGTATAAAGGCATGGTCGCCCATCCAACCGCCCTTAGATGGTAGGGGTTTTCAAAAAATCATGATTTGAAAATATTTTAGCATAGTTTGAAAACTCTACTGAATGAAGAATAAATAATTAGTTTAAAATAATTTTTAAAAAATTAGTTAAAGATCTTTCAAAATCATGAAGCCAAATCATATATCCCATGAAGCATTGCTAAGAACACAAAAATTGTTACTCAAGATATATAAAGCTCAAAAGTGTACTAATAAAACAAAATCATGAGTAAACAAAATAATGTGAGTGTATAAAAATCATGTGAAAACATAATCATGGTAATAGTCAACGAAACTCATATGAAATTTTCTTTTATCAAACACATGAAAATCATTAAAACTTAATCAAGCATCAAGGTATATGTATGTTTTATTAAAACTAAAGGTATACATACATATCCCAAATATAAACGAGTTCATAATAAAATATTGCATGAAAAGCAAGTGACTCTAGGATAGACATATATATTCAACAGTTTTAGACAAAATTAACATATACATGAAGATAAATACATTTTTATGAAAACGTTTACAAAAATAGGGAAAACAAGTAAAGATACAAGAATCATCAAAACTAGGTTATACGTATACATATAATAAGTACAATTGAGCAATGAGGTGCAAACATATAATAATTAAGTATAGCTCACTACTTGTACAAGTATATACACAAGTTTTATTGAAAACTTCATCTAAACAAGTAATCAAAAACATAAAGTTCAAAATCATAATCAAACATGATCATTAGGGTAAATGCATGTGCTTTAGAGTTAGGATATACACAATAGCTAAACTATCGTGAGAACACAAAAGATAATAGTCCATATAAATATGGGTGTATCTGATATACTATTTGTATATATCGCAAGTCTAATTCATATTACATTTAACATAACAAACATGAAAAACACGAAAATCAAAACATGCTAAAATCATTCATGCAAAAGCATGTAAACAAGATAAGGAGTTAGAGATAGTTACCAAAACCAATAGGGCTAATCTCTAAGTCTCCAAACCATGGTGGTACTCCCACTAAACATCCTTAAAGGTGATGCATCTAATGTAGTATCCATCAAGCTCAAACGCATGCACCATCAAGGCACCATTCCTCTCACGTCATGTGAGAGCTCATACCTACATCAAATATAATAGGAGTGGATTTTTGTACCCATACCTTCTTGGGTCCATGCGGGTTAGCACCTTTCCTAACCCAAATATGATTATTAGAAGCATTTATACAATCAAAATAAAATTTAGCTAAGTGACCCTTTCGGTCATAATAAGTACATATATAAATTTTACCATACATGAATGCATGATGTGCATAATGAGCATGTGGTACATGAGTATGCTTAGCGTGTGATTTAGAAGTATGAGCATGTGTAGTATGAATGTCTTTTCGAAGCATTTTTCTTGAAAAACATGTCCTCTAATTTAGCTTTATTGTACTCACAATTCTTTAAAATATTTCCCAAATTGTTGATTTTAGTTTTTAAGATAGAAATTTCATCTTCATCAATCTTGGAAAACTTAGCTTTACTGAGGTCTTTTATGCATCAAATTTTTTTTTGTGTTGATAAAAGAGTGGAAGACAAATCTTCTTTTTCTTTAGAAAGAGTGATAATTTTGTTTTGAAGAACTTCATTTTATTCTTTCATTTTAGATAATTTTTCATTAAAAAATCATAATTATTTGAAAGTTCTACAAATGCATCTCCTATATCATTTATAGTTAACCCATAATCATCAAGGGATGGTTCAGAATTTACCTTGGGTGTGTTATCATTTGCCATGAAACACACATTTGCTGTGTCCACCTCCTCTTCGGATTCACTTTCTGAATCCCATGTGGCTTTGAGAGCTTTCTTCATGGATGGCTTCTTTGGCTTGTTTGAAGAAAATGACTTGTTTCTAAAATCCGAACATTTGGCCATGATATGTCCGGGTTTCCGACAGTTGAAACAGATGATTTTCTTTTCCTCCTTTCCTTGCCATCTTCTTCTATTGTTGATCTTTGTCTTGTTATACATCCTCCTTACATTTCTTACACGGAGGGAAAGATCTTCATCATCATCTTCTTCCTCATCATCGTCGGAGATGGTGGGAGTAGACTTGAAGACAATTGTCTTCTTCTTTTGTGGTGCCATTTCTTCTCTAGCCTTCCTCTCCATCTCATGGGTCTTAAGGTTGCCGATAAGACTAATGAGCTCCATCTCTTCTTTATCGTTTAACTCCTTCAATGTAATGGCTTTGACTCCTCATGAGGGTGGAAGTGCACGAATAACCTTCCAAACTTTTCGATCATTGTCAATTGCATCACAAAAAGAAGAAAGACCATTAGTTATTTTAGTAAATTTTGTAATCATATCATCAATGGACTCATTTTCATGCATAGTGAAGTTTTAATATTGAGAACGTAAGAGATCAATTTTAGCTCTCTTGACTTGTGATGTTCCCTGATGAGTGACTAGTAAGTGTGAGAGGCGAATTTGCAATGAATGACCCTAACTAAGTCGTCTTCATTCAAGGCTAGAAGCGATGCACTGTGTGCCTTTGCATTGTCATCAAATTCCTTGGTGGCTATATCGGACTAAATGTCCTTATCACCAGTGGGTACACTAAAAGGTTTAGTCACCGCCTTACAACCCAGCTTCTTAGGGATTGCAAACATACGGTCATCTTAACCTTCCATATGGAAAAGTTAAGGTCTTCAAACTTGGGAGGGGTCTTAATACCTTCGGCCATATTTCCTAGTGGATGAAAAAAGAAGATGTCAATAAAATGATTAGCAAAAAGGATCTCTCTAAGGATGTTAAGCAAAACTAGAGGCCTAAGCTCTAATACCGATTAAAATAACATCTAGAGGGGTGAATAGGTGTATAGCTAATCAATTAAAAATTCAATGCAATATA
Source organism: Agave tequilana (assembly GCA_038442645.1). Lineage (NCBI taxonomy): Eukaryota > Viridiplantae > Streptophyta > Magnoliopsida > Asparagales > Asparagaceae > Agave > Agave tequilana. Next base: position 187,872 of record JAVJIF010030894.1, read on the forward strand.
AAATGAGATAATGCAACCAATCACTCAAAACAAGACTTGAAGCCGAATTCCCCATGAAGGGCTCTGAACTTCTCCTCGTGATTCCTCTAGATAAGAGTTGAGGTGCTTAATTGCTATCTTGTTGAGATGAATATAGATCGACAAGAATGAATGAATAAAAAGCAAATAAGTAGAGACAAGAAAGCAATCACAAACAAGAAGATTTGTTTTGAGGGTCGAGCCATTGCTCTATGTCCCCACCTTCACCACCTGAAGGATTTTCCAATCCACTATAAAACCTTCCACCAAGGAATTACAATCACACGGAGGACGCAATCCCCAATACACTCCTCTAGTCCAGAGGTAGCGTAATGATAATGGAACAATCTCTTTGTGATCAAAAAATCACAAACTCTCTCTTGAAAACTCTCTTACAAAATCCTATAAATAAAATATAAATTTGAAGCTCAAGGATGTAAGTGAGATTAAATAAGAGAGATTTTGAGAACTAAAAACTTAAAGTAGATTTTTGAAAATAAAAGCACAAACTAAAACTAGAAAGCTCTTTCACTTGAAAATACAAAACGTGATTTTTTCAAATAGAATTATTGTTATGATTAACTCAACCCTAATGACCCCTTTGTATAGGTTTTAGGAAGAGTAAACATAGTATAGTTTTACCAAGATAAAAGAGGAAGAAATTGACCCTCAAAATCAACTTTCCACGTTTTAGAATTAAACATATTTTAAAAACTGTTTTAAATAAAAGAGTCATTTATGCCAATCTGGCAGACGTATGGTCGACCGTCCGGTCGACCGGCTCCTTTAAAAAAATCTGACCGTTAGCCTTTGGTCAACCGGTCGGTCGACCATGACAAACAGAGGCTAAACTGGTTACAGTCGGTCGACCGGTCGGTCGACTGCAACCAGGGACTGATCAACCGCCCGGTCGATCGGGAACGTGCACAACATGCATACCCCAATTGCCAGAACTCCGGTCGACCGTGCGGTTGATCGTTCTGGCCTTTAATTTGCACGATCGACCGACCTAGGTCAAAACAGATTATTAAACACTTTTTGAAGATACATAAAATTTTGAAATATTTTGTTTGAATTTTGGAAGATAGGAAACATACATAGCTATTAGATATAAGCTCTAAACATTGATAAAAATATTTTAGAGAATTGTAGAACTAGTATCAAAATCAAGACCATACTTTTGAACAACGTGCATTTTTGTGTGTATATTTTTGAGCTTCAAAAGTATATTCTACCCTTTAACAAACTAAACTAAATACAAATCGAAGTCTTCTTGTAGAACTCCTTCTCTAAGTCGACTCGATCCAAACACGATCCAAAGAGCTTGACTCCAACCGAGTGCTAGATACAATCTTGACGCATGAGCTCTTGAATCTACATGTGTTGCTTCAAAACTCCTTTGTTGAAACTAAGCACCTATTAAGATCCTGATACAAAATCTGAAACTATATAAACACAAGATCATTAGTACTATAACTGCATGAGTTATTCATCTCAAAACTAGAGTAATGTGCACGAGCCCATAGTGGTCGACCGGGTCGGTCGACCGACTGAAAGACAGTTCAGTTTGTCTCTGTTGGGTTGCGGTCGATTGACCGGTCAACCGACAGAGCCTGGCATGGGTGCGGTTGACCGGTGGTCGATCGGCAACCTCAATGGTCAGAAAAATGACCGTTGGCCGGTCAACTGAGCGGTCGACTGACAGGCCAATCTGGCCTGGGTTCTGCCTCTAACGGCTAGTTTTTGTTTGGCCTATATAAAGGGTTTTTCTTGGCTAGTTTTCAATAAGATTTTCAACAAGTTTTCAAGAGCCATTTTCCTTTCTTTATGAAGAGTTTTTAAACAAGTTTTTGGTGCTAAAATTCTTTATCTTTATTTGGTTTTAAAGTTTTAGAAAATCAAAGAAAAATAAGTTTTTGGAGATATAGTTTTCTATTTTTCATCTCTATATATTTCAAGAGTTTTTTTCAGGTGTTTTCTCTTTGTATTTCTTTTTCAAAAACTTTATGCACTCACATACTTGAACTTTTCATTGCAAATCCATCCTCTAGGATCTTATATTGTGAGAGATTTTGTTTATGGTCTTTGGAATCACTAAGTCATGTTTGTGATCTTTGTGATCACCAAGTTGTAATATTTGTTTTGCTTTGTACTTGGCTTTGTGCCTATGCTCTTGTATAGAGGTGTGAGAGAGTTAGAGTTGTGTACTTCTTATTTGTATTGTTGTAATTCCTCGGTGGAGGTTCCTTTGTGGAAGATCCTTGGTGGACATAGTGAAAATCCTTCTGTGTGAAGGCGGGGACGTAGAACAGTGGCTCGAACCTTGAAACATCTCCTTATGTTTGTGTTTGGATCTGTCTATCTCTCAACTCCTTACTCCCTTTATATCTTGCATTATTATTATTGCTCATATTCATACATACTAGATATTTGTTGTATGCTCACACTAGTACTAAACCAAGAGAGTTATTGAAGCACCTCAACTAATAATTAGAGGAATTGTAAGGAGAAGTTTCAGAGCCCTTCACGGGGAATTCGGACTCACTCTTGGTTATACATTGTGTGTTAGGGTAAAAGTTTTAATTCCGCATTATTTTTCATAAGATTAGCACTATAACTATTTACCCCCCTCTAAGTGTATTTTTTCAATTGGTATCAGAACTAGCGCTCTTAATATTCGGTTTAACCACTTAGGAGTGTGATTCTCTTTTGCTAATATATATATGTTTTCTTTGCATACATATTAGTTTGTACTTATGGATTATCTTGCTCCACCAGTGTATGATGTTTCTAACGTTGACATGTGAAAATTTAAAATGAGTGCTTACCTCAAAAACCTTAGGATTGCATGTTTACCTTGCCACTATCAAGAAATCATATATTGGTAATGATAAGTATTTAGAGGCTAATACACAAGTATTGCATGCACTTAAGCAAACACTTAGCAAAGAATATTTATCTATGGTTTCTCATTGTTATTCTGCTTTTGTAGTATAGAACACATTGACCTCTCTCAAGGAACAAGTTTCATACATTTCGGAGAGAGAACCTATTGTAGATGAGTGCGAACAAGTGTGCTACATGGTCCAAGGGAATGACTCCCTTGAGATAAGTTCGAACACTTATCTTGATAATTGCACTAGCTCTTCCAATGATGATAATGCTATGGATGCATATATTTTAAATGAAGAGCTTTCTCTATTTTGTGAAAACTTGTTAGAAAAATACAAATTGTTGAAGAAAAAGAGTTTTGATTTAAAGAAAGAAAATGAGATATTGTTTTCAAAACTCGATTTAGTTTTAAAACATAAAGTTGAGATTTCATGTGAAAGAGATTCTTTGAAATCCCAACTTGATTTTATTTTGAAAGAAAATGAGATTTTGATAAGTAAAAATTATTTGGATGATGTGTTAAAGAAAAATATTGTTTTCTCTTCTAAGCTTGATTTTATTTTAAAAGAGAATGATTCTTTGAAAAACAAAATTGCTTTGATTTCAAAAGAATTGGATTTTGTTTCAAAAGAAAAGGACTCTTTGAAAAATAATTTCTCTTCCCATTCTTATCATGCTTCTATTGCATCATCTTCTTATGATAAACATATTGTTTATCTTGCTTGTTCCACTCTTCTTCCATTGATAATGATATATATGCTTTGAAGAAGAGTGTTGATTGTTTGGGCTCCACTTTGAGCCAATATACCATGGATCACAAGAGGTTGGAATCCATGTTTCGCAAGAAACATACTTCATTTACGTATGCACACCATTCATAGCATACACATGCTAAACATGTTCACAAACATAACACTTTGTATGCTAGAATGTCGACTTGTACACATTGTTATCGTAAGGTCCACCTTGCAAAATTTTGTTATGATAGAATAAATACTTTGAATTTTGCAAGTAAACATGTTTGGGTTAGGGGAGCTACTAACCCCCATGAACTCAAGAAAGTTTGAGTACCAAAAAACACTCCTATTTTCTTTGATATAGGTGTGGGCTCTCATAAGATGTGAGAGATTTGGTGCCTTGATGTGGTGCGATTGAGCTTGATGGACACTACATTTGATACATCACTATCAAGAATGTTTTGGTGGGAGGTGATCGGGGGAAAACCGCGCACAAAAAGTGTATGTTTTGAAATGGATATTTAAAGTGTGTGTGCTTTGGCTTCCTCGATACTTCTGTTATAGCGTAGAGACTAAAACGAGTCGAATCCATAAGGAGGGGAGGCGATAGAAGCTTTACCGGTTGATTCACGTATGTGTTAAAAGTTCCTCAAAGTTTTAAAGAATGAAAAGAAAAGAAACAAAGAATAAAAAGAGAAGTGTACGGTGGAAACAAAGAAGTGAGAAACATAGAAAAGAATGATTTTGTGATTTTTAATATATCTAAAACAAAGTGAAAAAGAAAGAAGACTCACGGCTACTAACTACTAATGACTCCACCAACACGCTAACCTCTTAGTGATAGTTGCCTCACATGTATCATTGGCCATCACTAGTCATTGGTTCAAGAGCTTTACAAAGCATGGCCCATATGTAACTCATCACAACCCAACTCAACAAATAAGTGCAAGCTACATTTAAACCATCAAAACTTTAGAAAAGTAAGCATGGAGTAAAGTAATGTTAGCTTGTTATTGGTTAGGAAGTTAGAGTGTTAGACCCATCATCATGAGCCATCAATGGCTCTTGCAAGAGCAAGGCCAAACCGACGCTATTAGATTCATGTGGATTATCAAATAAGAAGTTAGACTAGTTGGTAGTTAGTAGTTAGTTGCCATGAGATAAAAGTTAGCTACATATGTAAAAGAGATTAGAGAGAAGAAAACATAGAGAGGTAAAGAGAGCACCTTTCATAGATTGTCACCTTCTATTACAAGCACTCTTACATTCTAAGCATGTACCACTCTCTCTCCCTATTACAAGATCTACAAAATGGAAAATACAATGGAGGAAGAAGAGCTAATCTAAACTAAACTGCCCTAAACTACAACATGAAAATAAAACTACTCTAAAACTCTGCATATCTCCAAACTGAAGAACCCAAGGGGGTTTTTATAGGCACCACGGAAGAGAGAGCCACGGGACAACCTCTGGCCCAAAACGCGGCCGCGTCCGTGGCCTTACTTGAGCCGCGAGCGGCGCTTCGAGCCACGCGCGGTCCCATCTATCCCCTGTCAGGTCCTCTGCCCGGTTTCTAGCTTGCAGCCCCTGGTTTTGACAGAATCAGCCTCTTAGGTCAATGGTTGTCTTAATAGGCCTTTAATCACCAATTAAATGGTAATTTAGGGTCTTCTTCTTCATTGCACACCATGGACCTAGAATCAAGCAAGCAAAGCTTTATTAGCAGAATTTTATACCAAATAAATATGCGGATGTGATAAAAATTATGCAAAATTAGAGACTAATCACACCCCCCCCACACTTATCTTTTTGCTCGTCCCGAGCAAAACAAAAAAAAGAAAATTATTACACCACTTTCGCAGGTGACGCGATTGCACTGAGCATGTGCAACAAGCCGTTAAACCTCTAAGTTTCCCCTAGAGGAGAGTTTTGTCTCCAGAGGGTTTTCAGCAGATTACACCCACAAAATTCATAAAGAAAGAAATCAAATGTTAGTATTTTGAAAACTCATTCTTGAAATAGAGAAAAGTTTTGAAGTATTTTTGCGAAAATATAAGTGATCCAAGGTCAGAGGTTAACCAGAAATTGTTCTTTCTTAAACTAAGTCAAAATGCAAAAAATCTTGTTATAAATTAAATGTAAGAATTTAAAATTGAGTTGACTTTTTGATCTTTCATAAAACTCTTCGAAAAATATGCACTTTGTGAACAATGAAGGTCTTTAGGATATCGACTCTAACTTTCATGCCATTTATTTATATTATATATATATTATTTCTTTTTTTTCTTTTTTTTATTTTTTTCCTTCCTTTAGTTTTCTTGGGCTTTCTTATTTACCTGGGCAGTGAGCTTTTAGCCGAGGACTCCCAAACCAGATGGTCTTAGGGCATCAGATGAGAAAACATCCCTCGGACTTAAGAACTCGAGTAAACAAGGCCACAAAACTAAAGGTGGTTATTTATTTTTTTGTCCACTATTTTAAGTGTGAATAATCATGCTTCCTGAGACATAATTACCTAACTTTAATAAGTGATTTTTATTTATCATATGAATATATATTTTTAATGACATTTTCAGTCTTTATTTCAATCCCAAAAATTGTGTAAGTGTGGAATGCATAAATCTAAGACAAAAAAATTTAAGATCAAATTATCTTTTCAATTTTACTTTCTTATCCTAAAATTTAAACAAGATTTATTATTTTGACTTGGTTTAAAATTTCATAATTTTAGGTCTTCCTAATTCCTAAGATAATCTTAATTTTCTTAAAAATAAATCAAAAACTATTTCTCTTGTTTCAAAAAGTTTTGTAAAAAGAATAGAAAAGTTTTTATATAAAATATTTTTTTGTTTAATTAAAATGAAGTGTAAAAGAAAGAAAATATAAAACTAACTACGTTAGTAAACCCTCCCCCACACTTATCTCATGCATGGCCCTCAATGCATCGTGAATGTGTAAATACATGAAATAAATGGAGAGGGAAGGAAGATTACCTCAAGGGGGTGGCTCCGGTGATGGTCTGATTGGGCCAAGCGTTGCGACCCAATCAAGATATCGTGAATCTTGCAGAAACCCACCAATGACCTCCCTAACATGACCCAATAAAAGAATGATGGATTGAATGGTCCTATTGAAAATTTTATCCCCATCTAATTTTCAATTTTTAAAAATAATGACTGAGTCATTTTCTTCAACATTCTTGTCCAACAATGAAGGGTGATTTTGAGAGATGATTGATTTGGACTCAAATGGAACAGGAACAAAAACCGACACCGACTCGGGAAGTTGACTCAGATCAAGTCGAGAGTCAACAATGAGAGTCGAATTGGTTCAAAAACAGGGTCTAAACTAAAGAATTGATATTCACACATTTTTCCCATGAATGAAGTGTGATCATAAGAGATTGGTGATTCCATCTCACGGTGTATTGGTACAGGATTCAATGCTGCCTCCGGAATAGAGAAAAAATCTGGTAAAGATACTGGGGTCATTATTGAATCAAAAAGTGAAATAGAATGACCAACTTGAGGTTCAGGATCACTTTCAAGCTCAAGTTCAATTTCGGGAAAAGGATAACTTGTCAAAATATCAAGGTGGTTTTCAAGATTTTGGGCAAGTTCAAATAGATGTAATGAAATTGAGTCTTGATTTTTGTCCATAGAAAGAATGTGAATGGGTCAAATGATGGAGTCAAGTTCAGGAATGATGGGAATCAAAATTGGCTCAAGAACATCACTTAGTTTAGGTATACTTGAATTGCTAACTTGAAGCTCAGGTTCACATTCATCTTCAAGTTCAATTTCAAGAAATGAATAACTTGCCAAAGTATCAGGAATTGGATATTGGTCAAGTTCAGATTGGTATGATGAAATTGAAGCTGAATTTCCAAAATGGAAAGATTCTTGAACATTTGATGGACATGAAAAGTCAATCGTATTTTGCATTATGCGCTCGGTCTCTTGCACGAATTCCATAGTTTTTTCCCATAATGATTTTCCTTTGAGTTGTTCTGGGAAAGAACTACATGAATTTTGAAAATTTTTTGGACTTAATGAGGTCATATTATTTTCAAATTATTTTTGGGCCTCTATCGCTTCTTCCAAAGTCCTTTACAACGATCATTTTTCTTCAGTAGGTAGTTCAGGAAAAGGAGGATATGAGCAGAATCGGGGAATGAACTTTGTGAAAATTGTGGACAAGACGGTTGAAAATTTGACTAGGGGGTGAATCCCCATTGACTCTATAAAGAATTGAAATTATTTTAAAAATTATAGTCATAAAATTGAGGATATGGGTGATATTGAGTCGGATAATCTCAACTCGGCATATATGGTTGGTTCATGTTGTACATAGCCGGGTCGGAGTTATCCGAGTCAAATGAGGTCGGAGTGAAATATGGATTTATATTTTGATTGAAAGAATTATTGTTGTTAAAATTTATTTCACAATATACAAAAAAGAAAAGCAAACAAACAAACAAAAAATAAAGAAAAAGAAAAAGAAAACAAGCCTATGCTAGGTTGACTTAAACCTAGACGATTCCTAACTGGTTAGGCTGTCCACGGGGGGTCTATTGTCATAAGCTGACCACGAGTTAATCGGCCAGGTAGGGGCAAGATCAGTGGGAGGTATCTGTGTCGGAGCAACGGGCCTAATTATGCCAAACCACTGTTCTTCGAGGTTTCGCCTCTCAATCCCTAACCTTAGACACTGATTTAGCAAGAGTCAAATTCTAACAACTTTCCCCTTAGGTCAATCTCTTAAATGAGTCTGAGATGTCCCTAGGGGCCAATGTCTAGCAAATTTTATTAAGGTTTGGGTTGTGTGAGTGGGGAGGTGATTTTTGGGCCAAGGGAGGGTAACGACTTCCCAACCTTATGTTGTCTTGAGTTTTGCCCTTAAGTTTAATTTGTACAAGTGTGCAATATAGAGACTAATCACAAATATGCGGATGTGATAATAAGCAAAGCTTTATTAGCAGAATTTTATACCAAATAAATATGCGGATGTGATAAAAATTATGCAAAATTAGAGACTAATCACACACCCCCCCCACACTTATCTTTTTTCTCGTCCCGAGCAAAACAAAAAAAAGAAAATTATTACACCACTTTCGCAGGTGACGCGATTGCACTGAGCATGTGCAACAAGCCGTTAAACCTCTAAGTTTCCCCTAGATGAGAGTTTTGTCTCCAGAGGGTTTTCAGCAGATTACACCCACAAAATTCATAAAGAAAGAAATCAAATGTTAGTATTTTGAAAACTCATTCTTGAAATAGAGAAAAGTTTTGAAGTATTTTGCGAAAATATAAGTGATCCAAGGTCAGAGGTTAACCAGAAATTGTTCTTTCTTAAACTAAGTCAAAATGCAAAAAATCTTATTATAAATTAAATGTAAGAATTTAAAATTGAGTTGACTTTTTGATCTTTCATAAAACTCTTCGAAAAATATGCACTTTGTGAACAATGAAGGTCTTTAGGATATCGACTCTAACTTTCATGCCATTTATTTATATTATATATATATTATTTCTTTTTTTATTTTTTTCCTTCCTTTAGTTTTCTTGGGCTTTCTTATTTACCTGGGCAGTGAGCTTTTAGCCGATGACTCCCAAACCAGATGGTCTTAGGGCATCAGATGAGAAAACATCCATCGGACTTAAGAACTCGAGTAAACAAGGCCACAAAACTAAAGGTGGTTATTTATTTTTTTGTCCACTATTTTAAGTGTGAATAATCATGCTTCCTGAGACATAATTACCTAACTTTAATAAGTGATTTTTATTTATCATATGAATATATATTTTTAATGACATTTTCAGTCTTTGTTTCAATCCCAAAAATTGTGTAAGTGTGGAATGCATAAATCTAAGACAAAAAATTTAAGATCAAATTATCTTTTCAATTTTACTTTCTTATCCTAAAATTTAAACAAGATTTATTATTTTGACTTGGTTTAAAATTTCATAATTTTAGGTCTTCCTAATTCCTAAGATAATCTTAATTTTCTTAAAAATAAATCAAAAATTATTTCTCTTGTTTCAAAAAGTTTTGTAAAAAGAATAGAAAAGTTTTTATATAAAATATTTTTTTGTTTAATTAAAATGAAGTGTAAAAGAAAGAAAATATAAAACTAACTACGTTAGTAAACCCTCCCCCACACTTATCTCATGCATGGCCCTCAATGCATTGTGAATGTGTAAATACATGAAACAAATGGAGAGGGAAGGAAGATTACCTCAAGGGGGTGGCTCCGGTGATGGTCTGATTGGGCCAAGCCTTGCGACCCATTCAAGATATCGTGAATCTTGCAGAAACCCACCAATGACCTCCCTAACATGACCCAATAAAAGAATGATGGATTGAATGGTCTTATTGAAAATTTTATCCCCATCTAATTTTCAATTTTCAAAAATAATGACTGAGTCATTTTCTTCAACATTCTTGTCCAACAATGAAGGGTGATTTTGAGAGATGATTGATTTGGACTCAAATGGAACAGGAACAAAAACCGACACCGACTCGGGAAGTTGACTCAGATCAAGTCGAGAGTCAACAATGAGAGTCGAATTGGTTCAAAACAGGGTCTAAACTAAAGAATTGATATTCACACATTTTCCCCATGAATGAAGTGTGATCATAAGAGATTGGTGATTCCATCTCACGGTGTACTGGTACAGGATTCAATGCTGACTCCAGAATAGAGAAAAAATCTGGTAAAGATACTGGGGTCATTATTGAATTAAAAAGTGAAATAGATGACCAACTTGAGGTTCAGGATCACTTTCAAGCTCAAGTTCAATTTCGGGAAAAGGATAACTTGTCAAAATATCAAGGTGGTTTTCAAGATTTTGGGCAAGTTCAAATAGATGTAATGAAATTGAGTCTTGATTTTTGTCCATAGAAAGAATGTGAATGGGTCAAATGATGGAGTCAAGTTCAGGAATGATGGGAATCAAAATTGGCTCAAGAACATCACTTAGTTTAGGTATACTTGAATTGCTAACTTGAAGCTCAGGTTCACATTCATCTTCAAGTTCAATTTCAAGAAATGAATAACTTGCCAAAGTATCAGGAATTGGATATTGGTCAAGTTCAGATTGGTATGATGAAATTGAAGCTGAATTTCCAAAATGGAAAGATTCTTGAACATTTGATGGACATGAAAAGTCAATCGTATTTTGCATTATGCGCTCGGTCTCTTGCACGAATTCCATAGTTTTTTCCCATAATGATTTTCCTTTGAGTTGTTCTGGGAAAGAACTACATGAATTTTGAAAATTTTTTGGACTTAATGAGGTCATATTATTTTCAAATTATTTTTGGGCCTCTATCGCTTCTTCCAAAGTCCTTTACAACGATCATTTTTCTTCAATAGGTAGTTCAGGAAAAGGAGGATATGAGCAGAATCGGGGAATGAACTTTATGAAAATTGTGGACAAGACGGTTGAAAATTTGACTAGGGGGTGAATCCCCATTGACTCTATAAAGAATTGAAATTATTTTAAAAATTATAGTCATAAAATTGAGGATATGGGTGATATTGAGTCGGATAATCTCAACTCGGCATATATGGTTGGTTCATGTTGTACATAGCCGGGTCGGAGTTATCCGAGTCAAATGAGGTCGGAGTGAAATATGGATTTATATTTTGATTGAAAGAATTATTGTTGTTAAAATTTATTTCACAATATACAAAAAAAGAAAAGCAAACAAACAAACAAAAAATAAAGAAAAAGAAAAAGAAAAAGAAAACAAGCCTATGCTAGGGTTGACTTAAACCTAGACGATTCCTAACTGGTTAGACTGTCTACGGGGGGTCTATTGTCATAAGCTGACCACGAGTTAATCGGCCAGGTAGGGGCAAGATCAGTGGGAGGTATCTGTGTCGGAGCAACGGGCCTAATTATGCCAAACCACTGTTCTTTGAGATTTCGCCTCTCAATCTCTAACCTTAGACACTGATTTAGCAAGAGTCAAATTCTAACAACTTTCCCCTTAGGTCAATCTCTTAAATGAGTCTGAGATGTCCCTAGGGGCCAATGTCTAGCAAATTTTATTAAGGTTTGGGTTGTGTGAGTGGGGAGGTGATTTTTGGGCCAAGGGAGGGTAACGACTTCCCAACCTTATGTTGTCTTGAGTTTTGCCCTTAAGTTTAATTTGTACAAGTGTGCAATATAGATAAGATGAACACAAAAAAGCGAGTAAATTACTGAAGTGTTTGTCCTAACTATAAGCAATACAATATGTACACCTCCTATCAATGTCACAACAACACAAGAATAAAATACAGTATATTTGGAATAAAAATTGACATGTGCCTACATGCAAATGTCTAAACCGTTTAAAAGCATCCAATTATTGTATTTTAATTCTTAAAATTATTTACAGTGTACAGGTAATATAAAAAAAATTAGCAGCAGAGTATAAGAATATACAAGAGGTTACCCGACCAACACAAGAGTAAGTGTGGACTTCTGCAACGCTAAAAATTTAACCTGCACACCAAAAACAAAGAAGAAAGGTTAACAAGAACGTGAAATCAAACCGTTCCCATCCCCGGCAACGGCGCCAAAATTTGATCGGGGGAAAACCGCGCACAAAAGGTGTATGTTTTGAAATGGATATTTAAAGTGTGTGCGTTTTGGCTTCCTCGATACTTCCGTTATAGCATAGAGGCTAAAACGAGTCGAATCCACAAAGACGGGAGACGATAGAAGCTTTATCGGTTGATTCACGTATGTGTTAAAAGTTCTTCAAAGTTTTAAAGAATGAAAAGAAAAGAAACAAAGAATAAAAAGAGAAGTGTACGGTGAAAACAAAGAAGTGGGAAACATAGAAAAGAATGGTTTTTTGTGATTTTTAATATTTTTAAAATAAAGTGAAAAAGAAAGATGACTCACGGCTACTAACTACTAATGACTCCACCAACACGCTAACCTCTTAGTGATAGTTGCCTTATAAGTATCATTGGCCATCACTAGTCCTTGGTTCAAGAGCTTTACAAAGCATGACCCATATGTAACTCATCACAACCCAACTTAACAAACAAGTGCAAGCTACATCTAAACCATCAAAACTATAGAAAAGTAAGCATGGAATAAAGTAATGTTAGCTTGTTATTGGTTAGGAAGTTAGAGTGTTAGATCCATCATCGTGAGCCATCAATGGCTCTTGCAAGAGCAAGGCCAAACCGAGGCTATTAGATTCATGTGGATTATCAAATAAGAAGTTAGACTAGTTGGTGGTTAGCAGTTAGTTGCCATGAGATAAAAGTTAGCTACACTTGCAAAAGAGATTAGAGAGAAGAAAACATAGAGAGGTAAAGAGAGCACCTTTCATAGATTGTTACCATCTATTACAAGCACTCTTACATCCCAAGCATGTACCACTCTCTCTCCCTATTACAAGATCTACAAAATGAAAAATACAATGGAGGAAGAAGAACTAACCTAAAATAAACTACCCTAAACTACAACATGAAAATGAAACTACTCTTAAAACTCTGCATATCTCCAAACTGAAGAACCCAGGGGGTTTTTATAGGCACCAGGGAAGAGGGGGCCAGGGGACAACCTCTGGCCCAAAACGCGGTCGCGGCCGCGGCCGTACTACCACGAAAACGCAGCCCAGGCCGCGTTTTCATGGCCCTAATGGGGTCGCGCGTGCGGCGCTTCGACCCACGCGCGGTCCCGTCTGTCACCTGTCAGGTCCTATGCCCGGTTTCTGGTTTGCAGCCCTTGGTTTTGACAGAATCAGCCTCTTAGGTCAATGGCTATCTTAATAGGCCTTTAATCACCAATTAAATGGTGATTTAGAGTCTTCTTCTTCATTGCACACCATGGACCTAGAATCAAGCAAGCAAAGTTTTATTAGCAGAATTTTATACCAAATAAATATACGAATGTGATAAAAATTATGCAAAATTAGAGACTAATCAGGAGGACCATCATGTTTTTGAAGATATAAAAACTAGTTCATTCTGTTTGGTAGCTATCTCTATCCTCCTTACTTTATTTATTTTTACATGCTTTCTTATTGGATAATTTTTAGCATATTATAGTTTTCTTGCTCATTAGGATTAAATGTAATGATTACTTGTGATATACATATATAGTCTTTGAGATACACCCCATGTTTATATGAAGTTATATTTTTGTGTTCTCATTATTGTTTAGCTATTGTATATATCCTAGTGTTAAAAATACTTACATTTATGCTAATAATCATACTTGTTTATTTACCATGCTTTGTTGTTTTTATGCTTCATATTTAGATTACATATTTAGATGTAATTTCATTAAAACTTGTGATTATTCTTGTACAATTGTGAGCTACACTTGATTCTTATGTTTAGGTGCTTTGTTGCCCATGTGTACTCATTAGATGTACATGTATAACCTAGTTTTGATAACTCGTACATTTACAATTGTATTCCTATATTTGTTTTATATCACTCTTGTTCATGTTTTCTTAAAAATATGTTCAGCTTCATGTATATGTAAATTTTGGCCAAAACATTATGATATACATGTTGTATCTTTGAGTCATTAGCTTTATATGCCATGTACTACTTTATAGACTCAATTCATGTACTACTTTATAAACTCAATTCATGTCTGGATAAATATGCATGGTTTAGTTTTGACAAAACGTACATATGCGTTGAAGATGGGTTAGTTTTTAATGAAAATAGAATTTTTTTATGTTCTACGGTTTCATGTCCTTGAAAAAGGGGTTTCATCTGTTTTGATGAGATTGAGCTTCATTTATTTATATCCATGATTATGTCTATTACATGATTCTTGTACACTCTATATTTTATGTTTACTTATGATTTTAGTTTCTTGAACATCTATGTGCTTTATAAACTTTGAGTGTTAATTTTTGTGTACTTAGCATATTTTCATGAGATATATATATAAACTTTTATTTCTTACATGAAGGATTTCATACTAGTTTTAAAATTACTTGTAAACTAGTTTTTATTCTTCAATTGATAGAGTTTTCAACTTATACTAAATTATATTAAATTATTTTTAAAATATTATTTTTGAAAACTTCTACCTTACAAGGACAGTTGGTTAGGTGACCATGCCTTGTATGCTTTTTAATGACTATCTTTTTAAATATGTGCATGATAGGGTGGATGATATGAGTTATACATAATTCTTAATGATATTTTCATTTTTTATATATTCATGTTTTTGTATATATGTATGTATTATATTTCAATTTCTCTGATCATACATACATATATATGATTTCTTGTGCTAGATTAAAAATGCTTATACATACATGTTTTATAGCACAAAATATTTTATGCCAACCTTTATTTAGTTTTCAATGTTAATTGGTATCTTTTACAAGCTTATGCATTTGTTTTTGTTGGTATTTCAAAAAGGGGGAGAAAAATTTTTGATTTTATTTTCAATTGGTATCTTACTCCTACTCTTTTTGAGAAAATATTTATTTTTAGAAAATGCTTACATTTCGCAAAATGGTTTAGAATTTAAAAAAAGGGATTAATTTAATGGATTATTTTTAATTGGTATAATTTTTTTATCCATGTTGTTTATCAATAGGTATATTTTTTGGGTATCAAAATATTTTTATTTTAAATGGTGTATTTTCAATTAATATATGCTTTTATTTTCAATTGATATATGTTATCAATTAGTATTTTGCCCCTTTATCGATGTTTGACAAAAAGGGAGAGAATGATTTAGTTTATATATGCATATTTATTTGTGTTTGTACACACACACATATATGTTTTGCATATTCATATGCATATGTTTTTATGCTTTTGATATCCAAAGTTCTTATTGCATATATCCATTCTATCGTATCTGAGTTTATTGGTATCAGTGCTTAATTGAATATCCATATATTTATGTTTTTTTATGCTATACATGAGTTAAAGGGGAGCTTCTATAAAACTTATCTTTAATCGATGCATATATAACCTCATAAGTTTTGTCATCATCAAAAAAAGGGAGATTGTTGGCCTGAAGGCCTTTCACTCTAGTTTTGATGATGACTACCATATGAAATTATGTTACTAATGATCTTGTATTTGATAAATTTTAGATATAGATCAAGATCATTATTAGTGTTTAGCTTCAACAATGGATACAAAGTCAAGAATCGAAGCTATCACGTGTTGATTCAAGAGCTCATCACATCAAGTACTCAAGATGGAGTCCAGCTCTTTTGATCATTTTTGCATCGAGTCGCCTTGGAGTAGAAGATCGACAAGAAGACTTTGGTCTAAGTTTGTTTAGTTGTTTAGTTTAGACTTGTGTAAGGATAGTATAGTTTTGAATTTCTCAAGTTCACGCACACAAGTTTATCGACTTCGTGATAACTAGTTTTTTGTTTTCGGTTTAACTGTTTTAGTTTCAAGAATTGATGTTTACATGGTTTATATCTTCATAGAACAAGTTTCATTATTTATATATGTGTTCGATTCTATCTACACATATTAGAGCTTTATTGTTTAGAAAAACTTATTTCCATGAGTTCATGTGTTTTTGGTTTATCGTATATGTGGTTTAAGTTTCGATATATCAAGTATACATCCTTTGTTTTCATGAATAGATTTCATCAAAAGAAGTTTACTTGGTTTACTATGTGTATTGGATTTCATCCATATACATTCATGCTTCTTATGTTTATTTTTGATGTATCTAGCTCATGTATTTAAGTTTTATTTTTATCAAAACTTATTTTGATCCTTATTATCAAAAACAAGTATATATCATTTACTATGTGTATTAGATTATATCTGATCACACACGTACGTTGCATGTTTTCATATCAAAAGTGTCACATTTCTATATTTTTTATTTAAATAAAACTCTGATATTAATGTATTTTCACGTTCAATGGCGTGTAAGGTAATTAAGGAAGAAAAGGGAGAGATAGACAGATTTATCTAATTAAATCTAAAAATTCAAAAGAAAGGGGATCAATTCAAATCCAGAAGTTCTAAAGACAATCTTATCTGACGATCGGGTATATCAGATGAGATAATATCATCCAAATTCAAAAGAAAAATGAAATTAGAAGAAGACCCCATTGGTTTTGCTGAGGATAAAGAGATAGATCGTCAAATCTAAAATTGAAATTCAAAATCCAAAAGGATAATTGGATAGAGAGAAGTTCAGTGGATGAGATGAAGCAATTTAGACAAGGATTAAGACTAGATATATTTTAGTATTTTAATCATATTTCGCTATCGAAACTCAAATCTAATAATTCAAGATGATCTAGAAAGAAGACTTAAAGATCTATAACTCCTACGTTGATCACTGTTTCTAATTTTATCATTTAATAAGTTATATTCAGCAATTAACATGCCAACAAGCTGCAGATCAGAATTGAATATTCACATCAAATCAAGTTTAGAGATAAGGGGGGATTCAAATTCAGAAATAGCTAACTCTCCAATCTCTCCACTCATTTACTTATCCATTTATATCCTATAAATACCCCCACACATTAGAGGCAGAGGGACGATCAAGCAGAGAATAGAATAGATTTTTGTATAAATTGAACTTAGGTTTCTCTTTCTCTTTTAAATGTAATTTTTATTTTTATTTTGTAACTGAGATCAAAGAATAGTTTCTTGGAAGAACAAGAGTGATGCTTGTACTAAGAGTAACACCGGTTTAAGTATCCTTTCTTTCTTTCATTGTTATTTAATTCAATCAAAGTTTTTTTTTCAACTCATATTTTTGTTGCTTCTCTCTTCTGTGTTTGTGAATCCAAACAACTCCAGTAGCTTCGAAATTGTCTCGCCCTTGTAAGTGCCGTTGATGGCCTATAGTGATGAACAACTATTTCTATGGTAGTATAGCTTGCATCTTTATTTCATAGTGTAGATCGAGAATGGGAATAATCTCATCTGTCATGCTTTGCTTGCCTTCAAGCAAAGGTACATCATTGATAAGGATTCCAGGTAAGTCATCAACCGGAAGAGGTAGGTAAGTTCTTTAATTTTCTTTTTCTTTCTTTTAATGCTTAGTTTAGATAATCATCAACTCTCAATTCTATTCAATTTTTCACTTTCTTTGTATAATTTCATTTTTATTTTCTCCATCTACTCCATCTTACCACTTTCACAATTTAACATAACTTATTTTTTATTTCTTTTAAAGATCAAGAGAAGAACTTTAACCATTTTAAGTAAATTAAAAGAGAACTTATAAAAAGCTTCCATCGCTAGTTCCTCCTTATGGATCATGACCCGCATAGCCGCTCGCTATAACGGTAGTATTGAGAACTTGCATACTTCTATTATAAAGTTCTGAAATTCTGTATTTTCTGTGTGTAGGTCAAAACTTCAATCAAAATTTTGGCGCTGTTGCCGGGGTGTGACGATAAGTAACTCATTTTTGTTTACTTTATTGATTAACTTTCTTCTCTATTCTTGGTGTATAGGTTTAACAGCAAAGAAATTTTTGCTGCAATACTTCTATTATAAAGTTCTGAAATTCTGTATTTTCTGTGTGTAGGTCAAAACTTCAATCAAAATTTTGGCGCTGTTGCCGGGGTGTGACGATAAGTAACTCATTTTTGTTTACTTTATTGATTAACTTTCTTCTCTATTCTTGGTGTATAGGTTTAACAGCAAAGAAATTTTTGCTGCAATGGACATATAAGTAGCTCTGACTCTGGTAAAGAAAGCAGAGCCCAGAAGCATTCAGATTTACTGCATTTCAGTGGCAATCTGAGTTTTTCAGATTGTCTAAGTTGTAAAGTTTAAATATCTATAGCTATTTATTTCCCTATTTGACTCACTATACATACATTTCTAACTCAACAATAAAAGTTTGATTGTAAATGTTTAAAATGGTTTAGACTTTGCATTTAGGCACATGTCTATTTTGTTACATTTTCTATTTATTGTTGAAGAGTGCTGGAGTCAAGGTATGTATGCATAGAATTTAATATAAGGTTCATTCTTGTATGAATTATTGCTTGAATGTTACTTTTCTATATACTTGCACACTGCACTAAACTGAATTAAGGGCTTGTCCTATATACAAGATAAAGTGGGGAAGTCATTATCCTCCCTTAGCCCATGAACAATCTCCTAACTTACTAACCCAAGCTTAACTAAAACTGAGTAGAGTTGGCCTAGGGACATCTCGGACTTAATAAGAGACTGATCTAAGCGGAAAGTTGATTAGAATTTGACTCTTGCCAAATTGGTGTCAAAGGTTGGGGATCGATGACGGATACCTCCCACTGATCTTGCCCCTACCTGGCCAATTAACTTGTGGTCAGATTCTACAATATACCCCCCATGGATGTTCTAACCAGTTAGGAGTCGTCTAGGTCTAAGATCTACCCTAATTTAGACTAGATTTTTCTTTGTTTGATTGTATTTGTTTTTGTTTTTGTTTTTTTGACATCTGGATGATATGAATTATAATCACAATCATTCCTATGCCTATAGTAACCATACTTCACCCCCGACCTCTTTTTACTCGAATATTACCAACCCGATATATCTTAACTTTAACCAACCATGTGTGCTGAATTGGTCTTATTCAAATCAATACATGCCCCAGTCCCAACTATGAATAAAACTGAAATAATCATCACTACTCTTCACAGTCAATAGGGATATAACACTCCCGAGTCATATTGTCAATCACCATTCTAATATTCAGCCTTTAATTTTCCTAGTCATGATCAACCATAAAAAATCTGAGGCTATGAAAAGTATATAAACCATGATTGAGTCCCAAGAATAAAAGCTGAAAATGATAGACTCACGATACCCACAAGACTCCCAAATCCAAGATCCTTGCTCTACATTCCAAGTCCCATAACAAGAAGAAGAACCTATGAAATCAAATGGGAGTATGGAAAATCTAATTCAGTCCGAAAATGATTTTTTTCAATCTGTCAACAGGTTAGAAACACAAATGAGTTATTTGATCAGTATAGTGAAAAATAGGAATACGGAAACTCTACCTAACACATGTTCGACCATTCCTGATTGTTTTAGCCATATTAATAATAATGAAGAATCATAGTGTCTTGGAGACTTTAACCAAGAGTCAATTTCATCACACAAACTTGAACTTGACCAATTTCAAATTTTGGACAAATTGACAAGATTTCCATTCAATGAGATTAAACTTGAATTTGAATGTGACCTTGATCCCCAACCTGGTGATTCAGTTTCATTTTCGAATCTATGTTTACTCCGGTATCATTACCCAATTTGGATCAATTTTCGAAGCTAATATTTATTCTCGTACTCATAAATCTAGAAATTGAATCACCTAATTTAGATAGTCGCATTCCATTGATGAGAAAAGAATGTTAATTATAATTCTTTGATTTGGACTCAATTCTTAAATTAAAACTGACTCTCGAACTCAAAGTTGATTTTTCCGAGTTAGTAGTTGTTCCAGAACCTATCACTCTTGAGCCTAAGACAATCATTCCATCAAGTCACATTCTTTTGTTGAATATAGGTATAGACCATGATGACTCCGTGATGATTTTTTAAAAATGGTCATGTAAAGGGAATAAGTTTCATGATAGAGTCTTTCATGATCTTATTCATATTGGGAAATTGTAATTATGTACATAGAAAAGAGATCAATAATGATGAGTTCTATGAATCACCACATTATCTTGATTTGGTAGCAACACTTGGCCCAATCTAACCACCACCGGAACCACCACCTTAAGGTAATATTTTCCTTCCTTTTTTCTTTTTCATGTATTTATGCATTCATTCATACATTGAGGACAATGCATGAGATAGGTGTGTGGGAGGGTTCTAACATAACATAATTTTCTTTTTATTTAAAAATCAAAAATAAAAAATTAACATTTTCTAAGCCTTTAAAAACTTTGAAAAGAGGAACAACATGAAAATCACCTAGAGGGGGGGTGAATAGGTGATTATGCTAATCTAATGAACTTAATGCGGAATTCAAAAACTAATTGCAATAAACAAGAGATGAACACTCAAACAAGCCAAGCAATTATGAATGAACAATATGAATTGATGCAAGGCACTAAGTAGAGAGAGAGAGAGAGAGAGAGAGAGAGGAGCCAAGGGATCAAGCGCAAACAACAAGATATGTTTCGAGGTTCGAGCACCCAGCTCTACATCCCCGCCTTCACCCAGAAGGATTTTAAGTCCACTAGCTTGTCCACAAAGGACTCCCACAAAGGGAACCTCCACCGAGGATTTGGGGCAATAACAATTACAAGGAGTACCCAACTCCTCTCCTTACAAACACAACCTCCTCCTTGAGGCACAACTCCAAGCCAACAACAATCACCTCACAACTTGAGGGATTAGCACAAACCAATACAAGGATCACCTCACAACTTGAGGGATACAACCCAAAGGCACGAAGCCAAGAAAAGATTGGGTTTACAACTTGGTGGTCTAAACAACAACCACAAACAATCTCTTTCTCCCACACAAAGATCCTATAAAATAAGAAAGTAGATGTAGCTCAAGTGTGGAGAAAACCAATGGAATGGAAATCAAAATCACAAAGAAAATCCTTGGGAAAAAGCTAGAAACCAAGATGAAGAAATTGAATCAAAATCTTTTCCCAAAAACCCTTTTCTTTGATCTTCCAAACCCTAGCAAAAACACCAAAAAGATTGTTCAATTTAAATCCAAAAACTTCTTTTGATTGCTGTGAAAACACCAGAGAGTAAGGAAAAATTCGCACAAAAAACCTTATGGAAAACTGGCCATTAATGGGGTATTTATAGCCCCCAGAAAAATATAGCCGTTGGCAGCCAAATCTGCCAAAATTGACCTACCGGTCGACCGTGCAGTCGACCGGCCAACGGTCACATTTTGACCGTTGCCAGCTACCGGTCGACCGAAACAAACAGAGAGTTGCCTGCATGCAGTCGGTCGCCCGTGCGGTCGACCGGACCATGTGGCAGCCAGCGTGCACGTATCCGTGCACGTCGGTCGACTGATACGGTCGACCGGATACTTGGTGTGGTCGATCGTAGGGGTCGACCGACCTAGCCTGGCAGAGACTGTTCAGGTCAGCAAAAACATGTAATTTTTAATCCTAAAAATTCCCATTAAATCTCTAAAATTTCACAAAAATAGTTTTCTCATTTTATATTGAAATACAAACTTGTGTTAAAAAGTTTAACACAAATCTCAAACATTTTGAACTATTTTTGTGTTATAGAAATTTTGCCAAAATCAAAAACTGTATTTTCTAAAAACTTGAATTTTTGAATAGAAAATACGTTTTGTCCAAAACTTATCCAAATACAAAAACATGATATTAAACAACATTTAGGTATGATGTATATGGATATAATCCTATATACATGAAACATATATATATATATATATATATATATATATATATATATATATATATATCCATGTTTTTGACATTAATTCCAAAATATGTTTTGTTAAAATACCAAAACATAAAACACATGAATAAGTAAGTCAAAACTAAGTTTGTCTAGGAAATTAAGCATGCATGTATATAGAACAAATCTAATATATATTAAACCATGTAAACTTGTTTTGAATCTATCTATTCATGCAAACCAAGATCGGTTAAACCTAAAACGAAAAACCGAAAACTAATATTCAAAACATGAAACGTGTGTGTTGTGAACTTGAGCATATCATACTATTCTAATCTGTACAATTTGGAACTAAACACAAAACTAAATTAGGTACCGAAGTCTTCTTGTAGAGCGCAATCTCCAAGTCGACTCGATCCAAAACTTTTTGATCCACCGAGCAAGTGCTATATATGATCTTTGACGCTCGGGCTCTTGAATCAACATGTGAAAGCTTCCAAATCATCTTGTTGAAGCTAATCACCTACTAATAACTTGATTAATGATCTGAAACTAAAATCACAAGATTATTAGTACACATAACTACATGAGTTAATCATCATCAAAACTAGAGTGGAAGGCCTCTGGGCCAATAATCTCCCCCTTTTTGATGATGACAAAACTCATGGAGTTATATATGCATGGATTAAAGTTAAGCTTCAAAGAAGCTCCCCCTTAACTCATGCATAACCAAATAAACATAATGAATATACAATGAAGGCTCTTAAACATGAATGCATAGAAATGCATAAACAATAAGAGGCTCTAGATACCAATGAAATGTTTAAAAACAAAACATGCTCTAGATACCAATTAAAATTAAACTAAATTAAACTTAATATATGCAAAACATAAACATGCATATATAAAACTCAGTCAAACTCAAAATCTTTCTCCCCCTTTTTGTCAATCATCAACAAAGGGGTAAAAACTAAAACAAAACAAAATCTTCTCACCCTTTTTTTTTTAATACAAAGAATCAATCATCAATAAAGGGTAAAACTAAATCAAAGAATTTTTCTCCCCTTTTTGTACGAAACAATGAATCAACAAAAGGGTTAATAAAAACAATGTTCTCCCCCTTTTGTCTAAAACAAAAAACAAAACCAAATAGGGGTGACATTCAATTAAGGTACCAATTGAAAATATGTCAAAGAATAGCATCTTGATACCAATTGAAAGGAAACAAACAAAAAAAAAAATATTGATACCAATTTTAAGCAAAACATATGAAAATCTTGATACCAATTTGAAATTAAACATAATAAATTTTGAATGTCTAAACAAAAATTTTGATACCAATTGTAAATATTTTTCATTTTGAACATATGATACCAAATTTTAATTTTCAATCATAAAGTATGGGAGTGGAAAACAAATACTAATTGAAAGATGAAATACAAGTTTTCTCCCTCTTTATGAATTACCAACAAAAATAATGCGTAGGCTTGATACCAATTTAAAAGTAATCAATTGAAATAGGATAATCATTAAGGTTTTCAAGCTTAGCATATACCAATTGAAATTGAACCAATTGAAAAGCAATTGAAAACTAATCAATTGAAACAAAATTGAAGCTCAAGCACTAGCATAAATAAGATTTTGTGCTTAAAGATATAGGGATATAATAAGCACAAATAAAACATATATATGTATGAAAAATAGATACCAATTGAAATTGATATTCTTGGAATAGAAAACTAATACTATGTGTTATATGAATGTATGCTTTCAATTCACTTACATAAAACAATTCATGAGTATACAAGAGGATCAAAATTGATACCAATTGAAAGAATTTCAATGATACCAATTGAAATAACAATAAAATCAAGTGTATATCTCATATAACTACCACCCAATCATGGTTCAAGTTTTAAATGATTTTCATTTTAAAGCATATATGAACATGATCTCCCATCCAACCTCCCATTGAAGGTAGGGGTTTTCAAAAATAGGTTTGAAAAAAAAGGGTGTTTGACACGGAAAAGGGTGGCTGGTGTAAAATTTCCTTGAATCAGATGAAAAATTACAGCCGGCTTAATCTTCCGGTTACAAGGGAGGGAGAATATTGAATCTTGAATTCCCCCTTTGTTTAGTGCTGGGTTCTTCGGGTGGCGGTGGAGAGTGAATCTTGTTCTCCGTTGACCAGATGACCGTTCTGGACCGTCGAGGGATCTTCTCCTTGGCAGGTAGAGGGAGTAACTCAGCTCCGTCTACCAAAACTCTAGAAGAGGAGGTAGGCGAAGAGCGGCTAGTACTCAGTAAGCTCGCTGAAGGGTCTTCTCTCTCTCTGTCGATGATCTCTCCTTTTTTTTCTCGGAATCTCTCCTTTGCCCGATCCCCTTTCGTCCTCAATAGTGACGGGACTATTTATATGGTTTTTAGGGGGTGATCGTGCCCCCTAAAAGTGCTCCACGATGAGGGCCAACTTTCCCGCTACATGGGCGGTGGATGGCGCCATAATCGGGGTGGTTACAACCAAGGTGGGGGCACCTTGTTGCTGAGACGCGGGCGTTAAGCCAACGCGCCTTGATGCGGAGACGCGGGTGTTGAGCCAACGCGCCTTGATGCTGAGACGCGGGTGTTGAGCCAACGCGCCTTGATGCTGAGACGCGGGCGTTGAGCCAACGCGCCTTGATGCTGAGGCGCGGGCGTTGAGCCAACGCGCCTTGATGCTGAGACGCGGGCGTTGAGCCAACGCGCCTTGATGCTGAGACGCGGGCTATCTCTCGCCATCTTGATTGTCACATTTAGCCTTGCGCCTGGATCTTGGATCTCCGTTTGGTGGCTTGTCTTTGTGATTTTTAGACAGCCTACAGAACCCCCTCCAAAGTTTTCGACATTCCGCAGTTAAATGGACGGATTTCGAAATACTTTGGATTTTAGCCTCGTTCGCCTTTATGACTGGATTGTTGATGCTTCGGGTTTGATCTTATCTGGAGTTGGTCTTCGTGAGTGTACTGTTGAACTCTTTGAAGCCATCAGAGTTGATCGTGTTGAGTGTCTAGATACACAGTCTAGACCTCCCCGATTGCTTTTAGTCTGTCATAGGTGCGCTTTTGGCCGGGAGCGGTTGGTTGTCTGTTTGTGCCAGTGTACTGTTGAACTGATTCGCAGAAGCAGGGACTGAACGCAGGTTCCTTTTTTTTGAAAAGCAGGGACGAGGCTGCTTTAAAGACGCGACTTCTTAGCGAGATGGAAACGCGACTGATCTTCACAAGGTAGACGCGATGTTCAGCTGAAGACGCGAACTTCGGAGAGACGCATCTCTTGAATATAGACGCGATTGTCTAGGCGCATTTATGGCGATGCTGACGGGGCATATCCATCGAAGAGACATGGCCGTCGGGTGCGAGTCCGTGCCACGTCATGATTGCTTTGCCAGTTGGCCTGGGGAACCGACGGGATTTCGCCTTTAGGCGCGCGGATTTCCCGGTTCATTAAATGAACTGCTCCACGTGTCGAATGATAACTCGTGGCGGGGTTGCGACGCATGATCTTCTCTGTTCAGAAATGATCTGGTTACACGCGTCATGTGGCGACTCGCTGCAGCGTTTATCGGGCCAGACGCCGCGTATCTTCGCGAATCTTTGTGCCTATAAAAGGCCACAGTTAGAGAGAGATTTGTCTTCTTCTCCAAACGCACTTACTCAGAGATTTAAGAGAGTTCTTCTTCTCCATTACTGCTCATCTTCTTCATTGACCTCTGATCACCAATGGCACCCAAGGCTAAGCCGACCGCGTCGTCCTCCAAGGCGACCATTGCCGAGGCCCAGAGGGGCAGCTCCTCCTCTGCACAGGACGTCGTTCTCCCAGGTCTCCAAGGTAAAGGCCTTTTAGGAGGAAGTTTCGCCATTAAAGAAAGTTCAAAGAACTTTTAAGAACCTTTAACACGCGAAATTTAAATCGTGTTTGATTCCCAGACGCAGTCTTTGGGTTGATAACCGAGGCGCGGGTTTGGACCCTCGCGCCCTTGAGTCCTGCGCTTCAGATTCTTCACTTAGAATATTTTCTATTTGTGAAGGGTTCAGACGCGGACTTAGTTTACAGAACGTGGATCTGATCCTTGCGTTCTGTTTTATGAATCTGGCACCCGAGTCCAAGCACATCGACATCTGGGGATGTGAAAGGAAGGGAGTTACCCTCCTTAACTTCTGGCGATTATGGTGGTGGAAGGGTTAAGGTGGATAACTCCCTTCTTTTCGCACCCTAGAAGTAACATCAAGGAGAATGTTGTGGAGACGCCGATCCCATAGGTCTGGACGCGGATTTGATAATTCCTGCGTCCAGTGCCTCTTCTGCGTGGATGCGCAGGTCTGGACGCGGATTTGATAATTTCTGCGTCCAGTGCCTCTTCTGCGTGGATGCGCAGGTCTGGACGCGGATTTGATAATTCCTGCGTCCAGTGCCTCTTCTGCGTGGATGCGCAGGTCTGGACGCGGATTTGATAATTCCTGCGTCCAGTGCCTCTTCTGCGTTCGGATTATGAACACTTAGCATTTTTTTCTTTTACTTTTGATAGAGTATCTAACTAAGTGTCTTTTTCGTTTTACAGCGCCACGCCCTGTCGCTTCACTCGCCAAGAAGTGCCACTTGGTCATGTAGGTGGTGCTGACCGGGATTTGACTTTTGTATTACAAAGGACTGTTCCTGTGACTGCTGACAAGTCACCGGATCGCAGAGAGAGGCTCTCAAATGTTGACATGAGAACTCTTCGGGTGTTTATGACTGATGCAGCATTCGCAACAGATGCTGGCATCAAGCTGGAGAAGCCTGCCTTCTTTTTCGGAGATCGTATCCACGAGGGCGGCCATAGCGTGTATGACGGAACTTACAAATGGCTCCGTCAAATAAAGGGTGGAAGATTCTTTCTTCCGGCCATGGAGAGGATGTTCCCGCTGTCCTACTTCCAGCATATGTCCGTCCCTCGGAAGATGGAATGGGACCTTGCTCGATATGTTCCCGAGATCACTCTCGGTGATTTGGGCTCCCACAAAGTATACCGTCATGATAGCCATGACAGGTCAGTTATCGGCCTTTTCCCTGGGTCGTGCAGGACTGAGGTTCCAGCTGGGGAGATACCACAACTTGGCACTGTCTTCCTCAACACCTTCATGGAGGCGGAGGGTGACTACCCGGTTGGGTTCCGTGCGCCGGGGTGGGTCCGTTCCACGGAGAACTATTGGTGGGGCAGGATGGTCAGCTTTGTCCTTACCGAGCTCGGGGGGCTGCTAAAGCGCGTGGGACTGTACTCGGCAGTCAGGGCCGTGCAGTGGGGGATCCCTCAAAGCTCTCAGAACTTTTTCGGGATTCTAGAGCGTTATAATCCTTCGACAGGGACGTTCTTCACTCCGGTCGGGGAGATGGGCCTTGCTCTGCACGAGCTGCACGAGGTCTCGGGGCTGTCGACAGGGGATATTCCCTATGAGGAATATGTCCCGACCGCTGTGGAGCTTCGCTATGTGAAGGAGGAGTTTCCCCTCATATATGAGACCTACTGGGAAGTGCTATGTCACTTCCACATTTGCGGCCAGATAACCAAATGGCGGTCGCAGGGAGTCAAGCAACTGTCTTGGGCCAGCTACTTGTTCAATAATGTCAACACCAAAGACCATCGGATAACCCGATTGGATCCCAGCTCTGACAGGAGATTGAAGACAGGATCGACCAGGCTCCTGACAGTTTCTACACCACGGAGTCGAATGAGGACGGTTTTGACCCTGACTTGGTTTTTGAGAGCTTTCACCATCAAGCCGGACCCCTATCTCCGATCGGGCGCTGTTGGCGGACTTTCTGATGCTGTGGCTGAAGCGTTGTGTGGTGCCTACGCTGCCGCATGAAGTCATTGTTGCTGACGTGGTGTACCCGGCGGTGCTCCTGGCTCATGGGAACCCCATAGCCCTTCTCCCGGCCGTGGCGGCTGGTATTCAGAGCGGGCTGCGGGCGCTCACTAAGAGTTTCTGCGAGCCACCAAAAACTGCAGACTCCGAGGGAAAGCCGTATGTTGACTCAGAGGGGAGTCCGACGGTGAAGCGTCCCAACCCTCGTGTCGAGCTGCCTTACACGTACCTTATTGCTTGGTACGTGATGCATTGCCCTTCTTTGATGACGGCAGCGCGTTGGAGGGAGGGTTCTGTCCCTTTTGTACAGCGGTTGGAGGGTTCAAAATGGCGTGATCCTTATATGTATTACGTCCGGAAGTGCCTTTCAGACCCTGCAAACTACCAGCTCAATCGCTGCCTCCTCCAGATCCCTGATGCATCTTTCGGGGATCTACTTGTTGATTCTGTTGGCCCAGATGACTTCACGAGGTTATCCGCGGGGGCCTTCTGGTGGTTGCTAAATATCCGGCCCGGATATGTGCTTTTCCGACAAGGGACGTCATGTACCATTGAGCCGTACATGCCGAGTCGCTTCGCTCGACAGTTCGGCTATGATCATCTCTATTTCGGGAACCCCAATGCTAGACTCGCCTTCGAAGGGAACCTGTTCGAGGGTGCTCGGGCCTGGTACTATAGTGTGGCTGGAGGGACGGGAGTATCTTTCCGTCTACCTCTCGAGGGGCCCAAGTGCCGTACGAGTTTCAGTTTCTGTACTTGGTACTCCCAAGCCATCCAAACGCCAGACTTTTTTCCGGCGTCTTCATGCATTGAGAGCATCAATGCAAGTCTTGAGGCCAGGACTGATTCTAGTAAACCAACGAAACTCGTAGAACAGTACCTGAAGGCCCAAAAGGAGGTCGGGCGAAGATCGAGGAGGGAGCCCCCAGCAGTGAGGGCGGAGCCGCGACCGGTAAGGGCAGAGCCACCAGCGACAAAGGCGGAGCCACCAGCCACGAGGGAGGAGCCGCGGGCAAGGAGGTCTAAGCAGTTGGCGAGCAAGCTTCGCCGACGCTCTGCTTCTATTGCTGAGCCTGCCCCAAAGAAGGCTCGGAGGGACTTAACGGCTGAAGTCTCTCAATCTGGAGACATCTCTGCTGGAGTTGAGGCTCCTCCTGAAGACGTCCCTGTTAGAGTTGAGGAACCGTCGGAAGATGAAGATTTCCCCACCCTAGTCCGTGCCCCTAGGTCACACCGCAAGACCGTGGAGGAGGGGGAGCTTGTTGACGAACTCACCGCTGGTGATGATGATGAGCGGCTTGAGGTCGACATAATGGGTGAAGAGGATGTTGAGATTCCGGGACTCTCAGCTCAGCCCGAGCTTCCTTCTGCTCATGAAGGGAGAGGTGAGGCACGGCAGCCGGGGTCTCCTAGCGTCTTCATTTCTAGTCCTAGGGCAGTTGATCCTAGTCCTACCACTGGGGTGATCGGAGGCAAGGCTCCTATTGCGGGGCTTCCTCACGTTGCGCTGTCCTTCTTCGTTATCGGGGGAAAGCGCCTTTGAAGACGAGCTCGACTATGGCGATGAACCCGCTCTTCCTGATCAGAGCAAATTCTTCCACATCTCGGAGGAGGAAATATATGGGGGCGAGCCATCGACTGCACCATCGCTGGCGATTATCCCTGCTGAAGGTACTCTTTCCATCTTCCGTCCTAATTTCTCTTTACATATTTGAAGAGGATGTTCTAACATTCTCCTCTTATGTTGCAGGGTCGGCCGAAGATGCTGAGGCTACAACCTCCTCGCATATTGAGGAGATGGTGGTAGAGTTGACCCGGCCCAAGGGGATTGAGGTCTCGGCTGCTGAGATACCCTCAAAGGGGGCAGCTGTTGAAACTGGGGAGCCTTCCACTCTGCCAGAAGAGGAAGCAACCACTGAGGCTGAGGAGGCTCTCACTCTGCCGGGCGAGGAGGTTACTGCTGAAGCCAGGGAGAATTCTACCCCGCAGGATTCGACACCTCTGGACCTCCAACTTGGTAAGGCAGCTCTGACGTTTTAAATGTTTCGCTTTTCCATCATTGTGGCTGACGCTGCGATAACTTGCAGAGAGGACTGAGGGGGCTCAGGTGGAGAGTCCGATGGTTGGTACCCTTCCAGAAGGCCATACAGCTCAAGTCTCGGTGGAGGTTTCTGAGGAGGTCGTGCTTACTACTCCCTCATTGGTCGTGGAGGCTCCTGTAGAGGTAGTACCTCCGGAAGCGTCAGCGGCCGGTCTAGCCCTTGCCGTCTCGACGGCCAGCACGACTCTTGTGCGAGAAGATCCGCCTTATATCCCTTATCCTGTGACAGAAAAGGGGTCGGGAAGCTTCCTAGGTGGTGAAGACATGGGGGAACTGGCACGTCAGATGGTGCAGCAATTCTTCGCTTCGATGGGATCATGTATTGATCTCATCTTACATGGAAACAACTCGTTCCAATTTGCCCGGACGCTTCTTAAAAATCTGGCCGTGAATGTCGAATTAACCGGAGGCCCTTCACTTGCCAAGGCGTGTCTGCGGGTGGTAGAGCAACTGGGAGACTACCTGCAGGAGCTGGAGTCTTTGAAAGATGCTGGCTCTTTTAGTGAGGCCCAGGCCACCCTGACTAGGCTCCTAGCTGCTCAAGAACGAGAGCGACAGGAAACAAATCGCTGCAGAGATCCGCAACCTCGAATATTCCCAGGCTGAATGTCAGAAACTAGCTGGCGATTCAAGGGAATCCGAGCTTGTCATGCAGAGCACAGAGCAAGTCATCATCAGGGCTCGAGACACCATTGCCAAGGCAGAAGTTCTGCTTGCGCTCAATGAGGAAAAGCTTGCTACCATCAAAAAGCAGCTAGAGGAGCAACAAGCTGCTAAGGCGCGAGCTGAAGAGAGTCTGTCTCTACATTCTTCCAGGGTGGAATCTCTGCGAACGCAGCTGGCCGCAAGAAATTTCTTATCCGAAGAGGAGCTGCGGGACCGGGCTATTATGGAAGTTGAAAGGACGCGCCAACACGAGATTCACCGCCTTAGGGAACAAATCCGTACCTTGGCGAACCAGGACATTTAGCCTTCTTTTCTTTTCCCCCTTTTTGTAAAGAAGAGGACACTCTGTTTAGAGTGTTTGTATCCACTTTTACTGTTTATAATAAAAGTTTGAAAAATTTTGCTCCATCTTCTTTGCTCAGCTGTAGGCGAATCCAACTCCTTGGTAACTGGCTGCGAATATTAAACTTAGGTAAGACTAAGTTCTGTTAATGAAATGCGGCCTTGACTCTGAGTCTTCTTAATGAGACGCGGCATTGATCCATAAAGTGAGACGCGGCCGTCAGTCCACGGGAACTTAGATTTCACTAAGTCCTTTTGATGAGACGCAGCGTCAATCTCAGATTGATACGCGGTCTTCTTGATGAGACGCAGCATTGATACATAAAGTGAGACGCGGTCGTCAGTCCATGGAGTGAGACGCAGCGTCAATCACAGAGTGAAACGCGGCTCTGAATAACGCGAATCTGTCTTGCTAAGAAAGACGCGGATCGAGCAGACACGGGATACGCAGCCTTGTCTGCTGAAGAGACGCGACTTTCCCATCTGCGTTCAATGCAGCATGACTTAAAAGATTTTTAGGAGATCTTTGAACGTCAAGCCTTCACTGTCGATTGGGGTTCCGGGTCATCCGTTGCTTCCCAAGGCAGTTATCCACGCGTCGGCCTCTCATTGGATTCAGGCGTTAATGCCCTTGCATGCAGAACCGACGTTGGCGGTTGAAAAACCGGCGCTCTCGTCGGTTTCCAAAGCAACGTTCCACGCGTCAGTCCTTTATTGGGCTTTGACAGTCGTGCGCGACGGTTCCGATTGATGCCCCATTAATGACAGTTATTAGGGACTGCCTATAAATAGAGTGCACCCTCTCCCTCTTCAACAATCCAACTTAGACTGTTTTTCTTTTGTTTGCTCTGAGAGACCACGCCTTGAGTTATCTTTCAGAGAACCGTCTTCATGGGTGAAGGTGACCCCGTGGATGAAGATGACCCAGAGCTCTCATGCCTCTGTTTGGTCTCTTCAGAAGGAATCCTCTCTCGAATCATCTTGCGCGCCCGCGTTTGGATGCAGAGAGGCCAACTCTGGACGGAGGTTTCTGCTGGTATGTCACCCCGATGATGTCCATAGCCTGTATTTTGGCATAGCCATCTGAATGAAATCCTGGTGCATTCCTATTCTGGAATTTGTGCTGGTGACTTGAACTTTTCTGAACGCGGGCTCTTGACGCTGGCTTTGCTCATGGCTATTGCCTTGGCGCGTTTCGGACCTGAATCTTGCAACTCCTGTTCACCCAGCAGAGAGATGGCAATTTTCGGCATTTGAAGTTTTTCGCGTCTAGTACATTAGACGCGGGT
Source organism: Agave tequilana (assembly GCA_038442645.1). Classification (NCBI taxonomy): domain Eukaryota; kingdom Viridiplantae; phylum Streptophyta; class Magnoliopsida; order Asparagales; family Asparagaceae; genus Agave; species Agave tequilana. The sequence goes on from JAVJIF010030894.1 coordinate 220,147, forward strand.
GCAAACTGAGGCCGCGTTTGAATCCTGTGCGTGGCACAGTTTTGACTCGCGTCTGTTTCTGCCGACGCGGTGGTTTGACCGTACGGGTTGTTCCCGCGTCTGAAGTCTTCAATGACTGCCGCGTCTGTCACTTAGTTTTCTTTGTTAAAGTATACTAAGTTTCAGATTTCTAACTCTCTTATTTATTCTTTGCAGGTAGGCTTGATCGTCCTTTTTCAGGTTCGCTGGGCCCCGGAAAGAATATATCGGCTGGCGAACTTGCTCAATGTTCGTTTGTAAGAGAGTAAATTATGGTCCTCGTCGTTTGTAAGAGAGTAAATTATATCTCTGACAAGGACCCAAATCTCGCCAAGGTCTCTTCAGATCTCCTGCACCACTCTTGCCTGATGGCAAGAGATGGTCAGGGTATGCATGACGGCGATGAGGTTCCGGCGGTTGCGGTGGCGGAGAGGATCCTCTTCCTCTCCCATCCCAGAAGTGACATCAAGGACAGTCCATGTCCTTTGGATGGCCTGCGGGGGAAAGATCAACTCTTGAACGAAGGGTTGCAGGCTCTTCTGTTGCCACCGGTCCTCAAGAACACCATTGCTCCTGGCTTAGTCAGCTAGGCGCTTTCGAAGTTGGCGTCGTGCATCAAAGTGCAATCGGTTCCAACAGTCGCCACAATTTGGCACTTCTCCAGACATCATGCACTTAGGATCAGATGCGGCTTCAAGGAGTGAGTACGGCCTCAGAGAGAGAGAGGGACTTCTTTGTACTCCTTAATTGTAACACTCAATCTTATTGTATAAGAGAGCGTTTTGTATCACTTTCATGTGTTTGGATATGAATAAAAGTGACACTTTTCTTTTTGCCTCTTTCTGTTGTCTTGAATGTTTTGTTTTAGAAGCAAAAGAATGATTTTGGTAGACCCGCCACTTTATAAAAGAAAGTGACAGGGGGAATGCGTACTCCCAGAGAAGGTGAACTTTTGTCAAGTGTCTGGGATTGACTTGATTCAAGGTCAGCTGGGGAATTTGATAAAACATTGTCAACGGTGTAATGTTAACCTAACAATGTCTTTAGGTGGACCTGTTATTCTGTTGAAGAGAATAACAAGTGAAACTAGACCCGCGAGGAATCTAGTAAAGCTTTTACCGTTAGAGGTGTGATATTAACTTAACGGGTTGGAGACAGTCTTGTCAGAAGTGTGGTGTTAACTCGATAAGGATGTGAGTCAGAGGTGTGATATTAACTTAACTCAGAATGTCACTGTCATAGGTGTAATGTTTAACTTAACAGTGAGGTAATGCTAGAGGTGTGATGTTAAACTTAGCATTGGTCATCTCGACTTAGACGAGGAAGTCGAGGAACGGTCATGGCCATAGGTGTATTGTTGAACTTAGCGATGACTCGGATGCTAGAGGTGTAGTGTTAACTTGGCATCATTCATCTCGGCTTGAACAAGGAAGTCGAGGAAAGGTCATGGCCATAGGTGTATTGTTGAACTTAGCGATGACTCAGATGCTAGAGGTGTATTGTTAACTTGGCATCATGCATTTCAGCTTCGATATGGAAACCTGAAGAAAAGTGACTGTCAGAGGTGTAATATTAAACCTGACAGGCACTCGATGTACTGCTTAGAGGTGTAATGTTAACTTAAACAGTAGTTTATCAGAGGTGTAATGTTAACTTGACAAGAATTGGCTCGTGATAAGAGCAATTTGAGGACCTGTCATTCTATTGATGAGAATTGACAAGTGGAATTTGAAATGCCAGAGGTATAGTGTTAACTTGGCAAATTTGAGAGTTTGTTACTCTATGCAGAGTTAACAAGCAAAGTTTATACTCGACAAAGAGTATTCATTACCAGAGGTATAGTGTTAACGTAGTAATGATTGCATTTTGTGGTCCTACCATTCTATGGACGAGAATTGGTAAGGGATTTTGGAGGAAAGAGTGGACTCGAGTCCACTTAAGATTTTTAGCAAACCCTCAGCTATCAACGGATTTGACATGCCTTTACCAACTACCGTTTGAGTTGGGCTAGCCATGCTATTCCCCTCAGCATGATGAGTTGTCGAAGACTTATGTTGGGCTTAAAGGCCAACATTTTCCCCTATCCTTAGCCGTCGAGGGCGTCGGATGTTTGATCAGAGGTGTACTTTTAACTTGATCGGAGGAAGAGTACTATTAAGGATAGTACTTCTTCAAGAATTTGCCATTGATCGGCATCATGAGTGTATCGCCATTTGAAGTTATGAGGCGATATGACCCATTTGAGTAGACTGACTCTACCACAAATGGTCCTTCCCATTTGGGTTGAAATTTTCCTTTTGTCTTGTGCGTCATGACCATAGGTCTTCGGACGGCTAAGACAAGGTCGCCTTTCTTGAAAGTTCGCATTTTAACTTTCTTGTTGAAGGCTCTGGTGATACGAGCTTGGTAAAGCTCGATTTGTTGTTAGGCCTGCAAATGCTTGTCGTCTAAGGCTTCCAACTCCTGGAGTCGCTGTCGATGCTTCTCCTCAGTTGTCATTTCCGCTGTCAAGGCGACGCGTAGAGAGGGAATTTGAATTTTCAGTGGAAGGACGGCTTCGCATCCGTATACCAAGGAAAATGGCGTGGCTTTAGTTGGGGTTCGCACCGTTGTGCGGTAGGCCATAAGCATTCACCCAGCTTGTCGTCCCAGTCCCGTTGACTTTTCGAGACAAATTTCTTGAGAAGCTTGCCAATAGTCTTATTGAAGGCTTCTGCAAGACCGTTAGCAGCAGGATAGTATGCCGTTGAGGACACACTCTGGATTCTGAACTTCGCGCAGAATCTCTGGAAAGCCTGGCTGATGAACTGGGGTCCATTGTCATGGATGATACGCCGAGGCACACCGAAGCGGTAAATAACGTGATGTTTCACGAACTTGATCACGTTAGAAGATTTTACCTCTTTCAAAGGGATAGCTTCGGCCCACTTTGAGAAGTAATCGGTTATCGCTAGAATGAACCGATGTCCTTTCGATGATGGTGGGCTGATAGGGCCAACCACGTCCATCCCCCACATTTCAAACGGCCAAGTAGAGGTCGTAGAGTGGAGGTACCCTGGTGCTTGATGGATGAAATCGCCGTGTATTTGGCAGGCGTGACATCTCTTAGCATAAGCGACAGCATCGGCGATCATCTTGGGCCAATAGTAACCCAACCTTTGGAGTCGATGTGCCAATTTCGGGCCAGGTTGATGAGCTCCACAAGTACCATCGTGGGCTTCTTTCAATATTCCTTGGGCTTCTTTTGATGAGAGGCATCGGAGCAGGATCCCGTCATGCGATCGATGATACAATGTTCGCGAAATCGCATTATAGTAGAATTTGGGGGCTTTCCTTCGGATGGCAGCCGCCTCCCTGGCGTCTTCAGGCAAGATGCCGTATAAGACATAGTCGATGTAGGGGAATCGCCAGTCTTTAAGCTCTAGACCGGTTGACACTTCAAGTGTTTCCTTGTCGTGATGATCTCCCGTTGACCCTGGGCAGTCTCCGAGTGAAATTTTTGGACAATACAGGTCGTGGCTGTAGACGAATACTTTCTCCATTGCTCCAGCTGGAAGAGCTAGGGAGGCAGCAAGGGATGCAAGTGCATCTGCATGCGCATTTTGCCTGCGCGGTACATGGTCGATGTAGAAGTTTGAAAACCTCTCGGCCATGTGGATTGTCGCATTGTAATAGGGTACCAGATCTTCATGTCTGACCTCATACTCTCCGCGAACTTGGCTGACGATGAGTTTAGAATCACCGTACGCCTCGAGATTTTTAACGCCAATCTCATCGGCGAATTGCATCCCAATCAAAAGAGCGTTGTATTCCGCCACATTGTTGGAGCAGGGCTCGGTTAACGAGATAGCTCGGGGAATCACATAATTTTGTGGGGAGACGAGTACTACTCCCACCCCCGCTACTGAGTGTCCCGTTGGGCTTGTTCTTGATGCTCCATCGAAGAAAAGTTGCCACACTTGCCCTTCGAACAACGTCTGAGTCAGGCAAACTTCGGCGACCTCGTCTGGGAGATCCTCATAGAGTTTGGCTGCCCTCGGATCTGGGTGCTCAGCTAGGAAGTCCGCCACCGCTTGTCCCTTAATGGCTTTCTGCAGCATGAAGTGCATATCATACTGGGATAGCAACATGGCCCATTTTGCCAGCCGGCCATTTAGTGAAGAAGGCTTTGTCATAAGTAACCTCAAAGGATTGACTTTTGATATGACATTTATAGTCTGGCCTACCAGATAGTGTCGCATTTTCTGAATGGCGAACACTAGTGCCAAACATTCCTTCTCGATCGGGTTGTACCGATGTTCGGCTCCGACCATTGTTCTACTCAGATAGTAGATTGCTTGTTCTCGTCCTTGTTCATCATTCTGAGCTAGTAGAGCTCCCAGGGAATGATCCATTGCTCGAACGTACACCAGGAAAGGCTTTCCGGACACCGGAGCTGCAAGAACTGGTGGTTGGGTGAGGTAGTGTTTGATCTCCTCAAATGCTTTTTGACAAGCGTCGTCCCAAATGAATGAAACGCCCTTTTTCATCAGCTTGGTGAAGGGTTGGCATCTCCCAGAAAGGTTGGATATGAACCTGCGGATGTATGCCAATCGTCCTTGTAATCCCCTGAGCTCCTTGAGGCTTCTCGGGGGTTGCATCTCCTGGATAGCGCGGATCTTTTCCGGGTCCAAATGGATTCCTGTGGAAGTCACAACAAATCCTAGGAATTTGCCACTGGCTACCCCCAGGAAGGATTTGGTGGGGTTCATCTTCAATTGATGAGCCCGCATGATGTCGAAGACCACCTTCAGGTCTGCTATGTGATCACCTTTAGTTCGACTCTTCACCGCGATGTCATCGACATAGCATTCCACCGTTTTCCGCATTTGCTGATGGAAAATGGCGTTCATGGCCCTTTGGTATGTTGCCCCTGCATTTTTCAGTCCGAAGGGCATGACGGTGTAGCAATATACCCCTAGAGGAGTCCTGAAGGAGGTATGCTTTTCGTCATCGGGATACATCTTGATTTGATTGTATCCTGAGAACCCGTCCATAAAGGACATTCGCTCGAATCCACAAGTATTGTCAATCATGACATCTGTGATTGGCAATGGGAATTCGTCTTTGGGGCAGGCCTCGTTTAGGTCACGGAAGTCGATGCAGATCCGGATCTTCCCATTCTTCTTGGCGACGGGGACGATGTTGGCTACCCAGTCGGGATGTTGTTCTTCCCGGATGAAGCCAGAATCGATGAGCTTTCTAACTTCTGATTGAATTGCTTCCATTATTTCGGGACGGAACCGTCGCTGCTGTTGTTTGACAGGTTTTACGTCCGAATTGATGTTGAGGCGGTGCATGGCCACTTGTGGATCAAGCCCTGGCATGTCCTCATAGTTCCAGGCGAAGACATCTATATACTCTTGTACAAGAGATATTAGATCCTTCTTCTCTGGAGGCGACAGGCCGTCACTTATGAAGATGGGCTTGGGGTTGGTCTCATCTCCTAGGTTGATCTGAACAACCTTGTCATCTGTGGGTGGCTCACGCTGTTCAAAGCGGATATCCCAAAGAGCATTCAAATATTTGATCCAAGGATCTGTATCAGGTTGGATCATTTCTTCATCTTCATCTTCCAGATGGCCTGTTGAAACCATGTTTACTGAAAGCCCTTTGAAGATGTTGCCGACACTGACATCTGACTCCCACGATGACGTGTCTGAAGAGCAATCGTGACTTGACGACTCTCGAGAATCAGAGGCCGATGGGACTGGAGTTGATACATAGCCCAACCCCCTGCGCGTCCGATGATAATAATCGGAGGCCTTCCCTTTTGGCACAAAGGATCGAAGTAGCGTCCTCCTTCCTTTGCCGAAGTTCAACCCGGGCTTGTTGGTTAGATCGTACCCCATTTGCTTCATCATTCTGAGTGCTTTCGATTCATAATGGTCGAGCTGAGGGGATTCCTCCTCGCTTTCCGATTCTTCGCGGGGCATCGGTTCAGACGAGATTCGCCCGAAAAGTATTGGTCTTTGGCCTTTTCGTCTTGCCGGAACCAAGAATATAGATTCCTGCGCATCGCCATTATCTTGGTATGTCCCGAAAGATGATTTTACTGGTACATGCAATGATGTCAAAGCATCCATTGCCGACCAGATGTCATCGTCTACGTCGGTAGTAGTATCCGACGGTATTGAATCGGATGCACACGCAGAAAAATATTCAAAGTCTAGATTCTCATTAATATACCAACCGCTTGCATCGTCGGTGGTATTATCAACATCGAGCTTATTAGTGCTCTTTACAAGTGGTTCTAACTCCCACAGGCATTTTTCTTGCTCGGGCTCAGTGTCAGCCTCATTACCAGAGTCTGGCGCCTCCAGTTGCGGGGTTTCATCCACTGGATCCTGATATAAAAGGGAATCCGTGAAATAATTCTTGACCCCCTTGAACGGATATCTTTCGGCAACCAACGTTTGCACCTTCCCACTCGCGTCAATGTATTTCATGACTTGGTGAAGAGTGGAGGGAACGATGGAGTTGCGGTGGATCCATGGTCGTCCCAGCAGCAGATTGTAGGAAGTGTCGGCATCGATGACGTAGCATGTCACCTCCGACTTGAGGCTCCCAATCTGGCACTTGAGCTTGATCTTCCCCATCGGACGGGTGCCGTTGGCATTGAACCCGTAGATGGTCGTCTGTGTAGGGCTCAGACGGTGGGTAGGGATGCCGAGGTGTTGCATGACTCGGCGGGGCATAATGCTCAATGCGGACCCTGGATCTACCTGAATGCGGTTAACCTCAGATGATCCGATGTAACCTGTGAAGTACAGGGGTCGATTATGCTTCCCTTTCACCTGCATATCATCTGCCGTAAAGGTGATGCAGGGGGCATTCTGGGAAGCGTGGAGGCAATCCTCTACATCTTCCTCCTTCGGCACCTGGGTCATGAAGACCTCAGCATTTGCCAGAGCTTCTTGCAGAGCCTCTCTGGTTGACTTTGATAGCCTCAGGAGTTCATACAAGGTAATGCGTGCCGGAATGTTGGCCAGCTGAGCCAGAACATCGAAGCGGTAAGGTGTCGAGGATCCTTCCGCGATGCCTCTTTGAAGGGCTCGAGAGAATCGAGTCTCCTTCTGCTTCTCCACAGGTGGCTTCGTGGAGGGCCTAGTTGGCTCTGCAGCCGGTTGCGGAGGGTTTACCGCCACTTCGTCGTACTGCTTCAAGTAGGGTTGACCCGAACGAGTTCCCGTCATCGGTTGATTGGGTTCTGCGGCCAAGACTATTGTTTCCTCTTCTGAGTCGGTCAGTGAGGGAACATCATCCTCTGCTTCTCGGGAGGAGGCACATACCACATGGCAAGACGAAGCTTTTGCCTTGCCTTTGGACTTCCTGTTGGTTACAGTAGTCCATTGTTGTTCATCGACGAGGTCAGGGTGGACCCACATGGTTTCCCTCTGAGGTGTAGGGACGGCTACCAAGCCCTTCTCCTGCTGCTGGTGAGGGTCTGTGTTGACCACTCTTAATTCTCCCCTTGGAATAGGATTTACCCCCGCAGGCGTTGGGGGTTGTCTCCCGAATTGGAGAACCGACGTCACATTAGCCGTGACCTTCTTCTGCTCTGGTCGGAGCTTGAGCACCTCCGCGTCAATCAAAGCCTGAAGGATGTCTTTGAAGACGTAGCAGCTTTTGGTAGGATGTCCCAACATCCTATGGTACATGCAGTAGTTGGGATTGTCGGTCTTGCCGACTTCTTCCGGGCGCCTAATTTCAGGGAGCTTCAGTCGATTGCTCTTGTTAAGTAGCTTGAAGAGCGAATCGACGTGTTCCTCCTTGAAGGAATACTGCTTGTTGGGGCGTGGCTGGCTTGAAGAGCCACTTGCCCTGCCTGTTTGAGGTTTGGTGGGAGATTTGGTCTCCGTCGCCAAATTATCCTTCCGCTTCGTCTGGAGGGAGGTGTCTGGTGCCGGTGCACGCCTTGTCGACCTTTCCGGCCGCAGCTTGCCTTCCTCTGCCTTGACACGGGCAACAATCTCCTCAGCCTGTTCACCTTGTTGGACTAACTGCTTCCAGGTGCGGCTTTCAGCAACTCCTATTTGAGCAAGGAGTGAGGTTTGGAGATTGTGGCGGCATGTTTCCACCAGGGTGGCCTGGGTCATACCGCTTGGGCACCGAAGTGCCGTGTTCCGAAATCTTTCCACGAAAGATTTGACGGACTCCCCTCTCCGCTGTTTGGTAGCTAAAAGGGTGGGCATTGTGACTTCGGAGTCATCTTCGAAGAAGCGTGTTAAGAACAGCTTCTCCAGATCCCCCCAGTTCTTGATAGAACCCTCCGGGAGCTTCATAAACCACTCAAAAGCCAACCCTTTCAGGGTGCCGATGAACAGTCGCGCCAGGATGGCGTCATTATCTACTACATTCCCAGTCTGGGATTTGAAGTAGTAGATGTGCTGGTTGGGTGACCCCTTCTCGTCGAATGCTTGGAGGGTTGGAGCCTTGAACTTAGGAGGGTATGGAACTAAGTCCCACTCAGCCGGATAGGGCCGGACCACTCCAGCTTCTTGGAGGTCCTTGCGATTGGCAAGGGCCTCGAGGCGTCGTTCCAATTGACTCATCCTCTTAGCATGAGTCTTCTCCTGGTCTTGGTCGCTTCTTGCCTGCGACGAGGGCTTGGACACATCCGAGGTAGATCGTCATGTCTCGTCGGAAGGTTCGGAGGGTGGGCTTCCTCCCTTTCTCCCTTTCCCTTCGGCCGTCTAGGAGGAGATCTCGCTCTTTCTTCAAACAATTTCTCAAGCATATGCTTGAGGGAGTCAATGGATCTCTGTTGAGAGGCGATTATATCCATCTGGCGCTTCTGCGTCTGTTCTAAACGCCTGGCCGTCTCCTCAGGAGTGTCTGCCATGTAGGCGGAAGCCTCCTTCTCGACGGAAGAGTTTGAAGCCTGCGACTCCACTACAGCGGAGTGAGAATCACCCATTCTAATGCCGCGGGCTAAGGCATTATAGTCAATTGGGGGAATGGCCCCCGTCCGGGTGCGAGTGTGTTGATACACCCCCTCCGGCTCAGAGTCAGATTCCTCTGAGTTGACCATTGGTTGTTTTTCCTTACTTCTGCTAGTCATGTTTGCAGTAAGCTCCGGGTATTCAACATCTGAAAAGGTTCTCCTTCTGTGGGAGCGTCTTCTTTTGGCTGACGGGGGAATCAGGGTCAGCTGTCTGATTGAGGACTGCTGGTGCATGCCTGATCCATAATGGCATCCAGAGAGCATATGGATGAGCTGTTGACAGCAGCATGACGAAGTGGCTTGATTGGCACTTCTTTTCCTTGTCAAATAATCTCTCAAATCCGTAGGAGGGGGATTAAAGGGACTGGTCTCGCAACGTCGAAGACGGGAGACAGTCATGTGCTGTTCAGCCTGGACGCAGACTTCAGGGACGCGGCTCTCATGACGCGGCTGTATGACGCGCACGCGAGTCTCGCGTTGCTGCCTGATGCGTTTGGGCAGAGTTGCTTGAGAGAGAGCGGACTGCTGGGCCCCACGCCTACGAGTGCGTACTTCCTGCGTTTGAAAAGACGCGGAGGTTTCACCCTGGCGTTTGATGAGTTGGTCCTCAGAGGACTCAACTTGAGGAGTCTCGCGTTTGGGTCGCCAAACGCGAATCTCACGCACTGGACGAGGTGCGGGCAAGGCATCAGATTGTACGCCGCGTCCACCCCCAGTCAGACAACCAATGGTTCCGACTTGGAGTTGACGCGCGCGTCTCCTCTGTCGACGCTCAGCATTCCGGTTGCGTCGTGGAGGAGGGGAGAAACCAATAACCTCCTGGTTTACAGAACCAAGAGTGTTCACCACGCGGGTCTCCTGAGAGACGTTGACGCGGGTATTCTGCGCGACGCAGTTGATCGCAGCAGCAGTGGTGCCTGGGACCACGCGGGCCTTCTGGGAGGCGTTGGCGCGTGTGTTCTGTGCGACGCGGTTGATCGCAACAGCAGTGCCTGAGGTCACGCGGGCCTTCTGGGAGGCGTTGGCGCGTGAACTTGTCTTGGCACAGTGGGCATCGGCACCCGGCAGAGCCTCAGATTGGGCTTCGGGTAGCTTTTCAGTTGAGACCCTGCGGCAGACGCGGGTCTTTGGGCTCTTGGAGCCAGAAGAGAGGTACTCTTCATACTTCGCCTGGTCGAACTCGACGACGAGCGTTTCGACCATCTTCCCCTTACGGAGAACATCATCCTGCGCCACGGCTTGTTCGTCAGTGACAAACAGAGTCCCCAGCGGAGTCGCCATCTCTTGTTTGACACGGAAAAGGGTGGCTGGTGTAAAATTTCCTTGAATCAGATGAAAAATTACAGCCGGCTTAATCTTCCGGTTACAAGGGAGGGAGAATATTGAATCTTGAATTCCCCCTTTGTTTAGTGCTGGGTTCTTCGGGTGGCGGTGGAGAGTGAATCTTGTTCTCCGTTGACCAGATGACCGTTCTGGACCGTCGAGGGATCTTCTCCTTGGCAGGTAGAGGGAGTAACTCAGCTCCGTCTACCAAAACTCTAGAAGAGGAGGTAGGCGAAGAGCGGCTAGTACTCAGTAAGCTCGCTGAAGGGTCTTCTCTCTCTCTGTCGATGATCTCTCCTTTTTTTTTTCTCGGATCTCTCCTTTGCCCGATCCCCTTTCGTCCTCAATAGTGACGGGACTATTTATATGGTTTTTAGGGGGTGATCGTGCCCCCTAAAAGTGCTCCACGATGAGGGCCAACTTCCCCGCTACATGGGCGGTGGATGGCGCCATAATCGGGGTGGTTACAACCAAGGTGGGGGCACCTTGTTGCTGAGACGCGGGCGTTAAGCCAACGCGTCTTGATGCGGAGACGCGGGTGTTGAGCCAACGCGCCTTGATGCTGAGACGCGGGTGTTGAGCCAACGCGCCTTGATGCTGAGGCGCGGGCGTTGAGCCAACGCGCCTTGATGCTGAGGCGCGGGCGTTGAGCCAACGCGCCTTGATGCTGAGACGCGGGCTATCTCTCGCCATCTTGATTGTCACATTTAGCCTTGCGCCTGGATCTTGGATCTCCGTTTTGGTGGCTTGTCTTTGTGATTTTTAGACAGCCTACAGGGTACGTTGAAAATCTCTACCATAAGAAATACGAACTAGTTAAAGGGAAAAAAATTTTAAACTAGTACGAAATCCTTCAAGTAAGGAATAAAACAAATTACTTTTCAGGAAACACATGTAAATCACATGATCACTAAACACTCAAAGTCCATAAAGCTCATATCAAATTCTCATGAAAACAAATCATGAGTAAACTAATAAAGTGAATGTACAAGTATAATGTGACCATATCAACATGAAAATATTCAATTAAGCTCATATGAAATTCCTTACAGACATGAAACAAAAAAAAACTAGATTTTCATTACCAATTGAGATTACCTAAAAACATGAAAATCATCAAAACGATTTAAACTTCAAGGCATATGTATGTCATGTACAAACTAAAGTATACATACATATTCTAAACATAATGAGTCCACAAAAGTATATGCATGAAGGCACGTGGCTCAAGGATGTACATGTATAATCAATAGTTTGGACAAGATTGACATATACATGAGGTTAAAACACATGATCATAGACACATATTCAAGATGAGGAATACAAGTTAGAATGCATGAATCATCAAAACTAGGCTATACTAGCACATTTAATGGGTACAAGTAAACATCCAAGCACAAACATATATAAAGATTTATTTGTGGCCCACTATATGTACAAGTATAAATTCTAGTCTTAATGAAAACTAACATCTAAACAAGTAATCAAATCATTAAGCATAAAACGGGATATAAATCAACATGAAAATCATAAACATGATCATTATGTAAATTCACATGCTATTAGAATCAAGATATACATAATAGCCAAACAATGGTGAGAACACAACCAATTGGTCTATCTAAACATGGGTGATCTCAAAAGCTATACATGCATTTCAAAGATCTAATAATCAAGCATTTAACATACTAAACATGAATCATCAAAACAAAAATCATAAAACATCCATATGATCATTATGAAGATGCATGTGCATTAGATCTAGGGCATACATATTTGTTTAAACAAGGTGAGAACACTAAATATAGATCCATATAAAACATGGGTGTCTCAAGTAACTAAACATGTATATCACTAATCTAATCAACATGACATAAGCATAATGAACAATAAAACATGACATGCTATAAATAGATGAACATGAAAAGCATGTAAATATAAACAGGAGTTAGAGATAGATACCAAAACCGATGAAGGCATCTCTCAAGTTCTCCAAAACAAGGTGGTCCTCCCACCAAACCTTCCTTGAAAGTGATGCATCCAAAAATGGTTCTCTTTAAGCTTGGAACGTATCCACCTCAAGGCACCAATACTCTCACGTGATGCGAGAGCCCACACCTACATCAAAAATCAAAGGGGTGGTCTTTGGTACCCATTTTCTTTTGGGTCCATAGGGGTTAGTATCTTTTCTAACCCAAACAAGATTATTTGCTAAATTTTCAATATGTAGACGATCATAGCAAAATCTAGCAAGGTGGCCTTTTCGACCACAATGTGTACACGTGTACATATGTGCATACATGTTATAGTTGTGTCCGTGATGAGCAAGTGTATGCCGTGATGGGTGTACATGTAAAGATGGAACTTGTTTCTTGCGAACCAAGGTTTCCAAGCGTGTATGATTCAAAGTACATTGGCTCAAAGTGGAGCCCAAACAATCTACACTTTTCTTCAAAACATTTATGTCATTTTCAATTGTTGAAGGTAAAGTGGAGCATGCAATAGGAGTGCTAGAACAAGAAGCTATACTAGCATGACAAACATGAGAATCTATATCAATTTTAAAGATTCATTTTTCTTTAAAATCAAATCCAATTCTTTAGTTATGAAATCAATTTCATTTTTCAAAACAAGGTTATCTTTTAAAACAAAATCCAATTTAGAAGATAAAACCTCATTGTTTTTCACAACATCATCATAATCATTTTTGCTTTTCAAAACATCAATCTCTTCTAGGGCAAGGTCTAGTTGAGATCTTAGTGAGTCACGTTCACTAGTAATCTCTTCCTTCTCTTACAAAACCGATTCAAAAGTTGAGCATAAATCCTTCATTTCTTCTTTTAGTTCAAGATTATTCTTTTTCAAAAGATTATGTTTTTCCAAAAAATTTTCAAGCTTTGTGGAAAGTTCCATATTTAAGGTTTGAGCTTCTAAACAACCATCGCAATAGGAAATAGAGCAATCATCTAGTTGAGAATCCGATTGTACCTCAAGGGAGTCTTTCCCTTGGACCATGAGGCAATGCTCGTCGGACTTGTCTCTCCTAGATCTTCTCAACTTGTTGATAATCACGGGTAGCTCGGGAGACGTCAATATACTCCAAACTGCAAAAGCCGAGTCATAACGATCAAACACATATAAAGATCTTCATTAAGAGATGCTCTAAGTGTTTTAAGTGCTAATACATTGGCCTTTTTATGCTTGCTACTATTAGGGAAGGATTCCATAGTGGAGGCTTGATAAACTAGATGTCCTAGTCTTTTCAAATGGCTACTCATATTGGCCTTCCAAACATCAAGTCTAAAAAAGTCAAACATAGGAGGGCTATCCATGAGTGCAAACTAAATGTGTGCAAATGAAAATGCAAATGAAGATTAGCAAACCAAGATCTCACTCCTAGGTGGTTAAACCTAAATATCAGGAGCGGAGGCTCTGATACCAATTGAAAATCACCTAGAGGGGAGGTGAATAGGTGATTATGCTAATCTAATGAACTTAATGCGGAATTCAAAAACTAATTGCAATAAACAAGAGATGCACACTCAAACAAGCAAAGCAATTATGAATGAACAATATGAATTGATGCAAGGCACTAAGTAAAGAGAGAGAGAGAGGAGCCAAGGGATCAAGCGCAAACAACAAGATATGTTTCGAGGTTCGAGCACCCAGCTCTACATCCCCGCCTTCACCCAGAAGGATTTTAAGTCCACTAGCTTGTCCACAAAGGACTCCCACAAAGGGAACCTCCACCGAGGATTTGGGGCAATAACAATTACAAGGAGTACCCAACTCCTCTCCTTACAACACAACCTCCTCCTCCTTGAGGCACAACTCCAAGCCAACAACAATCACCTCACAACTTGAGGGATTAGCACAAACCAATACAAGGATCACCTCACAACTTGAGGGATACAACCCAAAGGCACGAAGCCAAGAAAAGATTGGGTTTACAACTTGGTGGTCTAAACAACAACCACAAACAATCTCTTTCTCCCACACAAAGATCCTATAAAATAAGAAAGTAGATGTAGCTCAAGTGTGGAGAAAACCAATGGAATGGAAATCAAAATCACAAAGAAAATCCTTGGGAAAAAGCTAGAAACCAAGATGAAGAAATTGAATCAAAATCTTTTCCCAAAAACCCTTTTCTTTGATCTTCCAAACCCTAGCAAAAACACCAAAAGATTGTTCAATTTAAATCCAAAAACTTCTTTTGATTGCTGTGAAAACACCAGAGGTAAGGAAAAATTCGCACAAAAAACCTTATGGAAAACTGGCCATTAATGGGGTATTTATAGCCCCCAGAAAAATATAGCCGTTGGCAGCCAAATCTGCCAAAATTGACCTACCGGTCGACCGTTCAGTCGACCGGCCAACGGTCACATTTTGACCGTTGCCAGCTACCGGTCGACCGAAACAAACAGAGAGTTGCCTGCATGCAGTCGGTCGCCCGTGCGGCGGTCGACCGGACCATGTGGCAGCTAGCGTGCACGTATCCGTGCACGTCGGTCGACTGATACGGTCGACCGGATACTTGGTGTGGTCGACCGTAGTGTTGGCCCAAAGGCCTTCCACTCTAGTTTTGATGATGACTCACTCATGTAGTTATGTTTACTAATAATCTTGTGTTTCTAAGTTTCAGATCATTAGCAGGTTATTAGTTTTGATGATTAGCTTCAACAGGGTTTTGGAAGCATATCATGGTGATTCCGGTGCCAAAGCTTCAAGATTATACCTTTGCACTTGGAAGATCACGGTTTGGGAGCTAGTCTACTTGAAGATAGAAGATCTACAAGCAAGACTTAGGTATCCTAGTTTAGATAGAGTTTTTAGATCCATTTGTAAAGCTTAGTTTAGTTGATATGCTCAAGTGCACAACACACAAGTTTTATGTTTTGATATTTAGTTTTCATGAATAGTTTGATCAAAACAAGTTTTCATATTCTATATGTATAGTAGATGATTTCTTTCTATACATACATGCATTAACCTTCAAGATAAACTTATTTTGATATTTCTATTCATGTTTGGAAAATCATGTTTGATAAAAATACATGTTTGGTTTTTGATTGAATCGGTTTTGGATTTCAAGGCTTGACATCCTTCTATAGTTATTATCATAACTTTTTATTTTTATATTCAAATAATATGATTTAACTTTCATCTCAAAGATAACTTTCAGATCTAAATTTCTTATTTAATAACCATTTCCTGATTCTAATTTTAAGTTGTCAAATTTTGGTTGAAATCTGTTCTTGTTCTGAAAACAGTTTACAGTTTCTGTTTTGACACCTTTTAGTATTTTATTGATAACTTTTAATTCTGAATTGATATTGATTTGATTTAAGTTGCATTAGAAAGTAGACTTCAATATCTACAACTTCATCCTATATACTTATTTCCAAATTCTAACGTTTTAGACCTCAAAAATGCGTTCCAACCTGACCTATTTTTACTGTCTGCCAGGTTGGGCCAGTCGACTGGGACAGTCGACTGGGCCAAGCGGCCAGTCGACCGACCAGTCGACCGGACGTGCACAAAACTGTGCACGTCGGCCAGTCGACCGGCCAGTTGACTGTACTGAAACAGGTTTGGTCTCGGGTTGTTACCAGTCGACCGACCAGTCGACCGGCAGCTGTCAACGGTCAAAAATAGCCGTTGGACGGTCGACCGGCCAGTCGACCGACCGCCTGTCAGGCTGACACGTCAGCCTAACGGCTAGTTTTGTATAGGGGCTATATAAACCCCATTGTTTGGAGTTTTTGGTTAAGATTTTTGTGCTAGTTTTTCCAGATCTTTTTCATTGTTTTAAAGTGTTTTCAAAGAGCTTAAGTGCTAAAAGTGATTCATCTTTATTTGTTTTGTGTTTTTGGAAAATCAAAGAAAATAGGATTTGGGATATTTGTGTTGATTTTCATTCTATATCTTTTGGCAAGAATTTTCCCAAGTATTTTTCTTTGTTGCTTGTTTCCAAAACACTTAGTTTCCACTTGAGCTATATCTTCTATCCTAAGTTATTAGGATCTTTGTTTTGTGTGGAAAAAGAAAAGAGAAAAAGAAAGAGAAGTGTTTGAGGTTGTTGTTGTAAACCTCTTTATTGTAAAACACCCTTGTTATTTGTGAATCCCTCTTAGGTAGAGGTGATCGGGTGATTGAGTTTGTTGTGAGCCTCTTCGGTAGAGGTTGTGGGTTTGTTGTATTTGGCTACGGGCCGTATCCCTCTTCGGTAGAGGTGGATTGTGGTTGTATAGCCTCGGTGGCTTTGTAAGGTTGAGAGAGGAGTTTGGTACTCCTATAGTGGATTGGGAAATCCTACACGGTGGTGTAGGCGGGGATGTAGAGCTAGGGGCTCGAACCTCGAAACACATCTTGGTCTTTGCGTTTGATCCAATTCCTCTCAACTCTATCTCTTTTCATTTGTGCAAGCATCATTCATTTCATACAAGCATTATTATTATTCCATAGCATTCATATTATATACCTTGCTTGTATTGCCTTGCATTTATTTCTTATTGTTATAACCTTGTATGCTTGGCTTAATTGTTTGTGTGTATATTGCTTGGATTGCTTGAGTGTGTTTGCCTTACTTGTACTCATCCAACAAGAGCTTCACATAGCGCCTCAACCCATATCAAGGGGAATCAAGAGGAGTTAGTCCAGAGCCTCGCAAGGGGAATTCGGCTACACTTGTTGAATTGTATTAGTTTGTGCAACTCTTGCATTTAGCTTCCGCATCTAGTTTCATTAGTTTGCATTAAGTTTTTCAATTAGCCCTAGATTAGCATTAACACCTATTCACCCCCCCCCCCCTCTAGGTGTTTTTCAATTGGTATCAGAGCTAGTGCTCCTGATACTTAGGCTTAACATCCTAGGAGTGATCCATTTGCTTGCTAATCTCATTTGCATTTGTTTGTTTGCACATTCATATATAGTTTACCATGGACTTCATGACCCCTCCTAGCTTTGACCCTTCCAACATTGATGTTTGGAAGTATAGGATGTCCATGTACCTAAAGACCCTAGGTTTGCATGTTTTCCTTGCGGCCACCAAGAGATGTTATCTTGGTGATTGCAATCATATAGGGGCCAATGCACTAGCCCTAGAGGCTATTAGAAGCACATTACCTAAAGATTATCTTATGTGTGTTTCTAATCTTGATTCCGCTTTTGCAGTGTGGAACAAGTTGACAACAACCACCACCTCCAAGCTTCAATTGCCAATCCAAGAAGAGGAATCTAGTGGAGAATCCGATCCACAATGCTTCATGGTCCAAGGGAATGACTCCCTTGAGGTACATTCGGAATCCCACCTAGATAGTGATTATGATGCTAGTTCTTCAAGTGATGATATCGTTGATCCCCATGTTTTGAATGAAGAACTATCTATTGTTTGTGAAAAACTTATTGAAAAATATAAAGTTTTGAAAAAGAAAAGTCTAGAAATTGAAAAAGAAAATAAGTGCTTGCATGCTAGACTTGATTGTGTTTTGTAAGAGAAAGAGGAGATTTCAAATGATAGGGATTCATTGAAATCTCAACTTGAACTTGCTTTAAAAGAAATAATGTTTTAAAATCTAAAAATGATTGCCATGCTATTTTGAAGAAAAATGAAAAATTGTCTTCAAAAATTGATTTTGTTTTAAAGAGAATGTGGACTTGAAAAATAAAATTATTTCCATTTCTAATGAGCTAAATGCATGTTTAGAGAAAAATATTGTTTTGCATAATAAGATTAATGCTCATGTTTGCCATGCTAGTGTAGCCTCATCATCTAGACTACCTAATGCATGTATCTCTTCTTCTAAAATTAATGATGATATTTGTTTGATTAAGAAGAGATTAGATTATTTGGGCTCCACTATGAGCCAATGTGCCTTGAACCATACACGGTTGGAAACTTTGTTTCGAAAGAAACAAGTTCCACATATTCATGCACACCCTCCACGGCATACACATGCTCCTCACGGACACCATCAACACATGTATGCTCATGTGTACACATGTACACATTGTGGTCGTAATGGCCACCTTGCTAAATTTTGCTTTGATAGATTAAATAATGTAAATTTAGCAAATAAGTTTGTTTGGGTTAGAGAAGGGACTAACCCCCATGGACCCAAGAAGGTATGGGTACCAAAGACCACCCCTCCAATTTTTGATGTAGGTGTTGAAAAACACCTAGAGGGGGGGTGAATAGGTGTTAATGCTAATCTAGGGCTAATTGAAAAACTTAATGCAAACTAATGAAACTAGATGCGGAAGCTAAATGCAAGAGTTGCACAAACTAATACAATTCAACAAGTGTAGCCGAATTCCCCTTGCGAGGCTCTGGACTAACTCCTCTTGATTCCCCTTGATATGGGTTGAGGCGCTATGTGAAGCTCTTGTTGGATGAGTACAAGTAAGGCAAACACACTCAAGCAATCCAAGCAATATACACACAAACAATTAAGCCAAGCATACAAGGTTATAACAATAAGAAATAAATGCAAGGCAATACAAGCAAGGTATACAATATGAATGCTATGGAATAATAATAATGCTTGTATGAAATGAATGATGCTTGCACAAATGAAAAAAAAGAGTAGAGTTGAGAGAAATTTGACAATCGCAAACACAAGGATATGATTCGAGGTTCGAGCCCCTAGCTCTACATCCCCGCCTACACCACCGTGTAGGATTTCTAATCCACTATAGGAGCCCCTAACTCCTCTCTCAACTTACAATGCCACCGAGGCAATACAACACACAATCCACCTCTACCGAAGAGGGATACGGCCGTAGCCAAATACAACAACCACCTCTACCTAAGAGGCTCACAAACCAATCACAATACCACTCCGATCACCTCTACCGAAGAGGGATCACAAAAGCAAGGAGGGTTTACAACAAGTGGTTCCACAACCACAAACTTCTCTTTCTTTCTTTTTCTCTTTTCTTTTTCCACACAAAACAAAGATCCTAATAACTTAGGATAGAAGATATAGCTCAAGTGGAAACTAAGTGTTTTGGAAACAAGCAACAAAGAAAAATACTTGGGAAAATTCTTGCCAAAAGATATAGAATGAAAATCAACACAAATATCCCAAATCCTATTTTCTTTGATTTTCCAAAACACAAAACAAATAAAGATTAAATCTTTTAGCACTTAAACTCTTTTAAAAACTCTTTTGAACTCTACTGAAAACCAGAATTTTTCCTCTTAAAAACCTTAGCCAAAATCCCAAATGAATAGGGTATATATAGGCCAAACCAGAAAACTAGCCGTTAGGCTGATGTGGCAATTCTGACAGCCACCGGTCGACCGGCCCGGTCGACCGGCAACGGTCGAAAATATGACCGTTGGGGCTTCGGTCGACTGCCAGTCGACCGACCAACAAGGAGGAAACACAGTTTCCTTCTATCGGTCGACCGACCCAGTCGACCGAAAAGATACAGAGAGCAAACTCTCTATATCGGTCGACTGGGTCCGTGACCCGGTCGACCGACGGACATGCACAGCCTGTGCATATCCGGACACAGCAGCCGGTCGACTGTCCCGGTCGACCGGTCTGCCTGAAATACAGTTTTTTCTGGGCAGATTTTTGAGATAGAAAATTTGTAAAAAATTTTTAACACTTCTAAAAAATCCACAAATATGTTTTATCATTTTACTTGAAAACTAAACTTGTGATAAAAATTTCAAGACAATATATCAACATATCAATTCATTTTGTGTCTTGCAAATTTTATCAAAAACAAATCCTGTATTTTTGTCAAACTTGATTTTTCCAAAACATGAATAGGAATGTCAAAATAAGTTTGTTTACCAAGTTAAAGCATGTATGTATAAATAGAAAACATCTACTATACATATAACATATGTAAACTTGTTTTGATCTATTATTCATGAAAACCAAATACCAAATCATAAAACGTGTGTGTTTGTGCACTTGAGCATATCAACTAAACTAAGCTTTACAAATGGATCTAAAACACACTAAACTAAACTAGGATACCTAAGTCTTCTCTTGATGATCTCCATCTTCAAGTAGACTTGCTCCAAACGCGATCCACCGAGTGCAAAGGTATGATCTTTAAGCTTTGGCACCGGAATCACCATGATAAGCTTCCAAACACCTTGTTGAAGCTAATCACCAACACTAATATCCTGTTAATGATCTGAAACTTAGAAACACAAGAATATTAGTAAATATAACTACATGAGTTGATCATCATCAAAACTAGAGTGGAAGGCCATTGGGCCAACAGGTGTGGGGTCTCACATGACGTGAGAGTGTTGACACCTTGGAGTGGATGCGTTCCGGACTTAAAGGAAATCATATGGATGCATCACTTTCAAGGGAAGAGTTGGTGGGAGGACCACCTTATTTTGGAGAATTAGAGAAGTGCCCTCATCGGTTTTGGTATAAATCTCTAACTCTCATATTATTTGTTTACATGCTTTTATGATTCATTATTTATAGCATGTCTCATTTGTTTAAGCATATTTTTGATGTCTTTGGATTAGTGTGTAAATTCCATGATTATTAGATCCATGACATACATGTATAGTATTTGAGACACATATGCTCACTTGAATTCATATTTAGTGTTCTCACCGTTTGTTTAGCTATAATGTACATCATGAATCTAATACATGTGAATTTACATAGTAATCATGTTTTAGTTTTATCATGATGTTCTTTTTATGATTGTTTTAATGTTTCATGTGGTGATAACATGTTTAAATGTAGATTTTATCAAAACTTGCACAAATAGTGAACTACAATTGTTTCTTATATGCTTGTTCTTCATGCTCACTTGTATTCACCATATGCACACGTATGAGCTAAGTTTTGATGATTCGTTCATTTGCACTTGTTATGTCCATTTGCATGTTTATGTATTTTAGAATTCAAATAAAATAATTTTTGATGAATCTTATATGTGTTTTATTTAAAAATATGGTATTCATGTTTGTTTTAATGCTTCATGACTTGATTACATGTTTAGATGTTAGTTTTCATTAAGACTAGTTGTATACTTGTACATATAATGGGAAACAAATAATCTTTATATATGTTTGAGCTTGAATGCATATTTGTACCCATTAGATGTGCTAGTATAGTCTAGTTTTGATGATCCATACATTTTAGACTTGTATTCATATTTTTGGATTTATAAGAGTTTTTATTTCATGTATATGTTTATTTTGCCAAAACATTAAGATATACATGTATACCTCTTGAGTCATTTGCCTTCAATGCAAAATCTATTTATGGACTCAATTGTGTTTAGGGATATGTATGTATACTTAGTGTAGTGACAATTCATACATATACCTTGAAATGAAATTGATTTTGGATGAAAATTTAGTTTTTCATGTTTCATGTATTATAAGTTTAACCTCATGTATATGTCTTTCTAGTTCAAACTAATCTTATACATATACATCATTTTTGAGCCACGTGCCTTCATGCATATACTTTAGTGGACTCGTTGAGTTTTGGATATGTATGTATATTTTAGTTTGCATCAGACATACATATGCCATTGAAGATTAAACTAGTTAGTTTTTATGATTTTCTAATTTTGATGTTTAAAGGAATAATTGAGTTTAATGAAATATTTTTCATGATTATGATCTTCACATTTTATTTGTACACTCATATCTATTACTCATGTTTTGTTTCTCATGAGTTGCGCTTAATTGATTAGAGTAATAATTATTATGTGATTTTCATTTCTATGAAAAATAATCTTGTTTTATTCCTTACTTGAAGGATTTCATACTAGTTTACAAAACTTTTCATTTTAACTAGTTCGGATTCTTCTTTGTGATATGAGATATACCATACTTATTATTGTTAATTCAATTGGTATCATTGAACTCTTTCAATTGGTATCAATTTGATTTCTTTATGTATACTCATATTTGTTGATTTGTGTATGTATGCTTACAACTTGGTATCATCTATTAGTGATTGGTACTCATTTTATCTTCATACACATTTACATGTTTTATTTGTGCTATTATATTTCTATATCTTAAGCACAAATATTGTTTATGCTAGTGCTTGTGACTTAATTTTTATTTCAATTGATTTAGTCTTTCAATTGATACCTTAATCAAGCCTAAGCATGTTTTTAGTTAGTATTTCATAAAGGGGGAGAAAATTTGAATTTCTTATTTCAATTGGTATTTGATTTCCACTCCCACACTTTATGACTTTAAAAATTGAATTTGAATGAAATATACTTTCAATACATATAGTATCAATTTGGTATCATTGGTATGCTTGCTTATCAATTAGTATCAAAATGTTTTAATATGTTAAAACATGTAACAATCAATAAAAAAATTATGATATGTATTTTTGACTCTCTTTTATGATTACATGATTTTGTTTCTATTGGTATCTAGATGCACTTTATTGACATATTTTTAACTGATATCAATGTTTTGATTTTTAACCCTTTATTGATTCTTGGTTTAGAACAAAAAGGGGGAGAAGATTTTGTATTGTTTCGAATGTTTTGATTACCCCTTCTTGATTTTTTTTGTTTTTAACAAAAAGGGGGAGAAAAATTTGTTTTTATGTTTTTTTTTACCCCTTTGTTGATGATTGACAAAAGGGGGAGAAGAATTTGTGTTTTGTGTTTTATATATGCATGTCTTCCTTGTGTTTGCATATATGTTTGGTTGTTTGCTTATTTTAATTGGTATCTAGAACATGCTTTATGTTGAATATTCCATTAGTATCTAGAGCACCATGTTTATATGATGCATGAGTTAAGGGGGAGCTTCTTTGAAGCTTAACTTTAATCCATGCATATATAACTCCATGAGTTTTGTCATCATCAAAAAGGGGAGATTGTTGGCCCAAAGGCCTTCCACTCTAGTTTTGATGATGACTCACTCATGTAGTTATGTTTACTAATAATCTTGTGTTTCTAAGTTTCAGATCATTAGCAGGTTATTAGTTTTGATGATTAGCTTCAACAAGGGTTTTGGAAGCATATCATGGTGATTCCGGTGCCAAAGCTTCAAGATTATACCTTTGCACTTGGAAGATCACGGTTTGGGAGCTAGTCTACTTGAAGATAGAAGATCTACAAGCAAGACTTAGGTATCCTAGTTTAGATAGAGTTTTTAGATCCATTTGTAAAGCTTAGTTTAGTTGATATGCTCAAGTGCACAACACACAAGTTTTATGTTTTGATATTTGGTTTTCATGAATAGTTTGATCAAAACAAGTTTTCATATTCTATATGTATAGTAGATGATTTCTTTCTATACATACATGCGTTAACCTTTAAGATAAACTTATTTTGATATTTCTATTCATGTTTGAAAAATCATGTTTGATAAAAATACATGTTTGGTTTTTGATTGAATCGGTTTTGGATTTCAAGGCTTGACATCCTTCTATAGTTATTATCATAACTTTTTATTTTTATATTCAAATAACATGATTTAACTTTCATCTCAAAGATAACTTTCAGATCTAAATTTCTTATTTAATAACCATTTCCTGATTCTAATTTTAAAGTTGTCAAATATTTGGTTGAAATCTGTTCTTGTTCTGAAAACAGTTTACAGTTTCTGTTTTGACACCTTTTAGTATTTTATTGATAACTTTTAATTCTGAATTGATATTGATTTGATTTAAGTTGCATTAGAAAGTAGACTTCAATATCTACAACTTCATCCTATATACTTATTTCTAAATTCGAACGTTTTAGACCTCAAAAATGCGTTCCAACCTGACCTATTTTTGCTGTCTGCCAGGTTGGGCCAGTCGACTGGGACAGTCGACTGGACCAAGCGGCCAGTCGACCGACCAGTCGACCGGACGTGCACAAAACTGTGCACGTCGGCCAGTCGACCGGCCAGTTGACTGTACTGAAACAGGTTTGGTCTCGGGTTGTTACCAGTCGACCGGCAGCTGTCAACGGTCAAAAATAGCCGTTGGACGGTCGACCGGCCAGTCGACCGACCGCCTGTCAGGCTGACACGTCAGCCTAACGGCTAGTTTTGTATAGGGGCTATATAAACCCCATTGTTTGGAGTTTTTGGTTAAGATTTTTGTGCTAGTTTTTCCAGATCTTTTTCATTGTTTTAAAAGTGTTTTCAAAAGAGCTTAAGTGCTAAAAGTGATTCATCTTTATTTGTTTTGTGTTTTTGGAAAATCAAAGAAAATAGGATTTGGGATATTTGTGTTGATTTTCATTCTATATCTTTTGGCAAGAATTTTCCCAAGTATTTTTCTTTGTTGCTTGTTTCCAAAACACTTAGTTTCCACTTGAGCTATATCTTCTATCCTAAGTTATTAGGATCTTTGTTTTGTGTGGAAAAAGAAAAGAGAAAAAGAAAGAGAAGTGTTTGAGGTTGTTGTTGTAAACCTCTTTATTGTAAAACACCCTTGTTATTTGTGAATCCCTCTTAGGTAGAGGTGATCGGGTGATTGAGTTTGTTGTGAGCCTCTTCGGTAGAGGTTGTGGGTTTGTTGTATTTGGCTACGGGCCGTATCCCTCTTCGGTAGAGGTGGATTGTGGTTGTATAGCCTCGGTGGCTTTGTAAGGTTGAGAGAGGAGTTTGGTACTCCTATAGTGGATTGGGAAATCCTACACGGTGGTGTAGGCGGGGATGTAGAGCTAGGGGCTCGAACCTCGAAACACATCTTGGTCTTTGCGTTTGATCCAATTCCTCTCAACTCTATCTCTTTTCATTTGTGCAAGCATCATTCATTTCATACAAGCATTATTATTATTCCATAGCATTCATATTATATACCTTGCTTGTATTGCCTTGCATTTATTTCTTATTGTTATAACCTTGTATGCTTGGCTTAATTGTTTGTGTGTATATTGCTTGGATTGCTTGAGTGTGTTTGCCTTACTTGTACTCATCCAACAAGAGCTTCACATAGCGCCTCAACCCATATCAAGGGGAATCAAGAGGAGTTAGTCCAGAGCCTCGCAAGGGGAATTCGGCTACACTTGTTGAATTGTATTAGTTTGTGCAACTCTTGCATTTAGCTTCCGCATCTAGTTTCATTAGTTTGCATTAAGTTTTTCAATTAGCCCTAGATTAGCATTAACACCTATTCACCCCCCCCCCTCTAGGTGTTTTTCACGTAGGGGTCGACCGACCTAGCCTGGCAGAGACTGTTCAGGTCAGCAAAAACATGTAATTTTTAATCCTAAAAATTCCCATTAAATCTCTAAAATTTCACAAAATAGTTTTCTCATTTTATATTGAAATACAAACTTGTGTTAAAAAGTTTAACACAAATCTCAAACATTTTGAACTATTTTTGTATTATAGAAATTTTGCCAAAAATCAAAAACTGTATTTTCTAAAAACTTGGATTTTTGAATAGAAAATACGTTTTGTCCAAAACTTATCCAAATACAAAAACATGATATTAAACAACATTTAGGTATGATGTATATGGATATAATCCTATATACATGAAACATATATATATATAATATATATATATATATATATATATATATATATATATATATATATATATATATATATATATATATATATATCCATGTTTTTGACATTAATTCCAAAATATGTTTTGTTAAAAATACCAAAACATAAAACACATGAATAAGTAAGTCAAAACTAAGTTTGTCTAGGAAATTAAGCATGCATGTATATAGAATAAATCTAATATATATTAAACCATGTAAACTTGTTTTGAATCTATCTATTCATGCAAACCAAGATCGGTTAAACCTAAAACCGAAAAACTGAAAACCAATATTCAAAACATGAAACGTGTGTGTTGTGAACTTGAGCATATCATACTATTCTAATCTGTACAATTTGGAACTAAACACAAAACTAAATTAGGTACCGAAGTCTTCTTGTAGAGCGCAATCTCCAAGCCGACTCGATCCAAAACTTTTTGATCCACCGAGCAAGTGCTATATATGATCTTTGACGCTCGGGCTCTTGAATCAACATGTGAAAGCTTCCAAATCATCTTGTTGAAGCTAATCACCTACTAATAACTTGATTAATGATCTGAAACTAAAATCACAAGATTATTAGTACACATAACTACATGAGTTAATCATCATCAAAACTAGAGTGGAAGGCCTCTGGGCCAATAATCTCCCCCTTTTTGATGATGACAAAACTCATGGAGTTATATATGCATGGATTAAAGTTAAGCTTCAAAGAAGCTCCCCCTTAACTCATGCATAACCAAATAAACATAATGAATATACAATGAAGGCTCTTAAACATGAATGCATAGAAATGCATAAACAATAAGAGGCTCTAGATACCAATGAAATGTTTAAAAACAAAACATGCTCTAGATACCAATTAAAATTAAACTAAATTAAACTTAATATATGCAAAACATAAACATGCATATATAAAACTCAGTCAAACTCAAAATCTTTCTCCCCTTTTTGTCAATCATCAACAAAGGGGTAAAAACTAAAACAAAACAAAATCTTCTCACCCTTTTTTTTTTAATACAAAGAATCAATCATCAATAAAGGGTAAAACTAAATCAAAGAATTTTTCTCCCTTTTTGTACGAAACAATGAATCAACAAAAGGGTTAATAAAAACAATGTTCTCCCCCTTTTTGTCTAAAACAAAAAACAAAACCAAATAGGGGTGACATTCAATTAAGGTACCAATTGAAAATATGTCAAAGAATAGCATCTTGATACCAATTGAAAGGAAACAAACAAAAAAAAAATATTGATACCAATTTTAAGCAAAACATATGAAAATCTTGATACCAATTTGAAATTAAACATAATAAATTTTGAATGTCTAAACAAAAATTTTGATACCAATTGTAAATATTTTTCATTTTGAACATATGATACCAAATTTTAATTTTCAATCATAAAGTATGGGAGTGGAAAACAAATACTAATTGAAAGATGAAATACAAGTTTTCTCACTCTTTATGAATTACCAACAAAAATAATGCGTAGGCTTGATACCAATTTAAAAGTAATCAATTGAAATAGGATAATCATTAAGGTTTTCAAGCTTAGCATATACCAATTGAAAATTGAACCATTGAAAAGCAATTGAAAACTAATCAATTGAAACAAAATTGAAGCTCAAGCACTAGCATAAACAAGATTTTGTGCTTAAAGATATAGGGATATAATAAGCACAAATAAAACATATATATGTATGAAAAATAGATACCAATTGAAATTGATATTCTTGGAATTGAAAACTAATACTATGTGTTATATGAATGTATGCTTTCAATTCACTTACATAAAACAATTCATGAGTATACAAGAGGATCAAAATTGATACAATTGAAAGAATTTCAATGATACCAATTGAAATAACAATAAAATCAAGTGTATATCTCATATAACTACCACCCAATCATGGTTCAAGTTTTAAATGATTTTCATTTTAAAGCATATATGAACATGATCTCCCATCCAACCTCCATTGAAGGTAGGGGTTTTCAAAAATAGGTTTGAAAAAAAAGGGTACGTTTGAAAATCTCTACCATAAGAAGAATACGAACTAGTTAAAGGGAAAAAATTTTTAAACTAGTACGAAATCCTTCAAGTAAGGAATAAAATAAAATTACTTTTCATGAAACACATGTAAATCACATGATCACTAAACACTCAAAGTCCATAAAGCTCATATCAAATTCTCATGAAAACAAATCATGAGTAAACTAATAAAGTGAATGTACAAGTATAATGTGACACATATCAACATGAAAATATTCAATTAAGCTCATATGAAATTCCTTACAGACATGAAAACAAAAAAAAACTAGATTTTCATTACCAATTGAGATTACCTAAAAACATGAAAATCATCAAAACGATTTAAACTTCAAGGCATATGTATGTCATGTACAAACTAAAGTATACATACATATTCTAAACATAATGAGTCCACAAAAGTATATGCATGAAGGCACGTGGCTCAAGGATGTACATGTATAATCAATAGTTTGGACAAGATTGACATATACATGAGGTTAAAACACATGATCATAGACACATATTCAAGATGAGGAATACAAGTTAGAATGCATGAATCATCAAAACTAGGCTATACTAGCACATTTAATGGGTACAAGTAAACATCCAAGCACAAACATATATAAAATTTATTTGTGGCCCACTATATGTACAAGTATAAATTCTAGTCTTAATGAAAACTAACATCTAAACAAGTAATCAAATCATTAAGCATAAAACGGGATATAAATCAACATGAAAATCATAAACATGATCATTATGTAAATTCACATGCTATTAGAATCAAGATATACATAATAGCCAAACAATGGTGAGAACACAACCAATGGGTCTATCTAAACATGGGTGATCTCAAAAGGCTATACATGCATTTCAAAGATCTAATAATCAAGGCATTTAACATACTAAACATGAATCATCAAAACAAAAATCATAAAACATCCATATGATCATTATGAAGATGCATGTGCATTAGATCTAGGGCATACATATTTGTTTAAACAAGGTGAGAACACTAAATATAGATCCATATAAAACATGGGTGTCTCAAGTAACTAAACATGTATATCACTAATCTAATCAACATGACATAAGCATAATGAACAATAAAACATGACATGCTATAAATAGATGAACATGAAAAGCATGTAAATATAAACGGGAGTTAGAGATAGATACCAAAACCGATGAAGGCATCTCTCAAGTTCTCCAAAACAAGGTGGTCCTCCCACCAAACCTTCCTTGAAAGTGATGCATCCAAAAATGGTTCTCTTTAAGCTTGGAACGTATCCACCTCAAGGCACCAATACTCTCACGTGATGCGAGAGCCCACACCTACATCAAAAATCAAAGGGGTGGTCTTTGGTACCCATTTTCTTTTGGGTCCATAGGGGTTAGTATCTTTTCTAACCCAAACAAGATTATTTGCTAAATTTTCAATATGTAGACGATCATAGCAAAATCTAGCAAGGTGGCCTTTTCGACCACAATGTGTACACGTGTACATATGTGCATACATGTTATAGTTGTGTCCGTGATGAGCAAGTGTATGCCGTGATGGGTGTACATGTAAAGATGGAACTTGTTTCTTGCGAACCAAGGTTTCCAAGCGTGTATGATTCAAA
The DNA here is from genome assembly GCA_038442645.1 of Agave tequilana. NCBI lineage: Eukaryota > Viridiplantae > Streptophyta > Magnoliopsida > Asparagales > Asparagaceae > Agave > Agave tequilana. Next base: position 249,606 of record JAVJIF010030894.1, read on the forward strand.
GTACATTGGCTCAAAGTGGAGCCCAAACAATCTACACTTTTCTTCAAAACATTTATGTCATTTTCAATAGTTGAAGGTAAAGTGGAGCATGCAATAGGAGTGCTAGAACAAGAAGCTATACTAGCATGACAAACATGAGAATCTATATCAATTTTTAAAGATTCATTTTTCTTTAAAATCAAATCCAATTCTTTAGTTATGAAATCAATTTCATTTTTCAAAACAAGGTTATCTTTTAAAACAAAATCCAATTTAGAAGATAAAACCTCATTGTTTTTCACAACATCATCATAATCATTTTTGCTTTTCAAAACATCAATCTCTTCTAGGGCAAGGTCTAGTTGAGATCTTAGTGAGTCACGTTCACTAGTAATCTCTTCCTTCTCTTGCAAAACCGATTCAAAAGTTGAGCATAAATCCTTCATTTCTTCTTTTAGTTCAAGATTATTCTTTTTCAAAAGATTATGTTTTTCCAAAAAATTTTCAAGCTTTGTGGAAAGTTCCATATTTAAGGTTTGAGCTTCTAAACAACCATCGCAATAGGAAATAGAGCAATCATCTAGTTGAGAATCCGATTGTACCTCAAGGGAGTCTTTCCCTTGGACCATGAGGCAATGCTCGTCGGACTTGTCTCTCCTAGATCTTCTCAACTTGTTAATAATCACGGGTAGCTCGGGAGACGTCAATATACTCCAAACTGCAAAAGCCGAGTCATAACGATCAAACACATATAAAAGATCTTCATTAAGAGATGCTCTAAGTGTTTTAAGTGCTAATGCATTGGCCTTTTTATGCTTGCTACTATTAGGGAAGGATTCCATAGTGGAGGCTTGATAAACTAGATGTCCTAGTCTTTTCAAATGGCTACTCATATTGGCCTTCCAAACATCAAGTCTAAAAAAGTCAAACATAGGAGGGCTATCCATGAGTGCAAACTAAATGTGTGCAAATGAAAATGCAAATGAAGATTAGCAAACCAAGATCTCACTCCTAGGTGGTTAAACCTAAATATCAGGAGCGGAGGCTCTGATACCAATTGAAAATCACCTAGAGGGGAGGTGAATAGGTGATTATGCTAATCTAATGAACTTAATGCGGAATTCAAAAACTAATTGCAATAAACAAGAGATGCACACTCAAACAAGCCAAGCAATTATGAATGAACAATATGAATTGATGCAAGGCACTAAGTAAAGAGAGAGAGAGAGCCAAGGGATCAAGCGCAAACAACAGATATGTTTCGAGATTCGAGCACCCAGCTCTACATCCCCGCCTTCACTGATTAGTAAAACCAAGGTATGTGAAGTTATTTGCACAAGAATTAGGTATTAAAGAGATGGTTTATGGTTTAGAATTCACCTTTGATCTTGTTTACTTCGAATATGTGATTATTATACCTTGTTCCAATCTTTCGTTATAGCATATAGCTATACCGAGTCGAACCACAAGGAGAGCTCGCGTAGAAGCTTTACAATACTAGTGAGAAAAAGAAACGAGATCTCTTCTTTGTCAATTACACAATGGCAAGCAATGTACAAGAAGTGGTGTATTGGTGGTGCATTGTGAAAAAGAAGTGAAGTGAATGAAGTGTGATGTAAAGAAAAGAAGAAAAGAATGCTAGAATAAAATGTGTAAAACTCTTTTGATAGAAAGATGCATGGCTAGCCTAACTACACCTCATTGCTAGCATACTAACTCTATGTTGATTTCAAGATTTGTCTCAAATTGAATCATAAACAATTGAAGATAGCTTGCATGTTCAAGTGTGATATTCCTTCTTGAAGACTAGTGTTTCTTTTAGTTAGTTAGCTTGAAGCCTCTTCTTGAATCTTAGGTTCTCTTACTAGATGAACATTGAGGAACTATAGGCTTGGTACTCAATTAGTGCATAGGTTAGAAGAATCAAACTCTTTTGGACATTCAAAGCTTAACTACAAAGTTAGCTTGAAGTACATGAGATGATCTTGCTACACAAGTGACACAACCATGGTAATCCATCCTTATGATCCAATCAAAGGCTCTTTATAAGAGACACACAATTCATATAGAGATCTAACAAGCAATCACCAAAGGATACAACCATACTTCATTGGAATTCACAAGAAACATAGAATTATGCAAGTATTGAAGTATACAATCAACTAGAGATAGTAGTAGCTAGGTGAGTCTTAGCTAGCCATGCAACTAGAACTTAGCACTCCATTACACTAACAACAAAGCTATAATTCTCCATGGAAAGCAAAGATCTAAGCAATTAAACTAAAACTAGAATTGAATGCAAGAAATTAAAGCACATGAAATGAAAACATACTCAAGTTCTTGCAAAGAGAAGAAGAAAGCTCCATTGATGAATCCTTGATTCAAGAGTGTCACTTCTCTTGATTACAAGCTCTCAAACTGAAATCTCTCTCTCAATTTGTCTAGAACTCAAGGAGGAAGGAGAAGAGAACTAAAAACCTAGAACAAAAATTACAACAATTCCCTAATTTTCTCTCTCTCTTCACTAGCTTCGCACACAGACCCTTGGCCAGCTATTTATAGGCAAATTTGAGAAGTCTCTGGAATCTTGACCGTTGGCACGAAATCCGAGATCTTAACGGCCTAGATCTGCCGCGGATTTGCCGCGGATCGCGGCTTGATCTCGTCCGTTGAGATCTGATTTTCTGGTGAGATCTGGTAGTTGGGTAGTTAGCCACGTGGACTACTTGGATTTTCCAGTTGGCGCGCGGATCTTGGTGAGATCTGATTTGATCTTTTGGCTATTTTTGAATTAACCCCCTTAATTATCACTAATTAAGGTGATTAATGACTTCTTCTCTTTAAAGTGTGGATCTGCAAAATTAGAGAAAATAGGGGTTAAAAATCACATTTAATATACAATATGCAAGGTATAAAGGTGGTATAAAATGCAAATATGTGTAACAATCACACCCCCATACCTAGCTTTTGCTCGTCCTCGAGCAAAAATAAAAGAAAAAGAAAGAAAAATCCTAACTAATTATTACACCACTTTCGTAGGTGACACGATTGCACTGAGCACGTGCAACAAGCCGTTAAACCTCTAGGTTACCCTAGAGGAGGAGTGTTGTCTCCTGAGGGTTTTCAGCGGATTACACCCACAAAATCCAAAAAAGAAAAAGGTTAGTGAAATTTTTGATCCATGCTTTAAAGATTCTAAATTGACCTATAGGTTTCAGGTTACTCAAAACTCTTCATTCTTCTTATAAGTATCTATTTAGAATTTTGTTTTCAGCTTAGGTTAAGATTTTGGGAGAAGATCAAAAACCGGATTTTGCATCAATCCTAGGATATATATATCTATAAATATGAAGGATCTTTCTCAGACTAAGTTCATTTATTTACTTATATATATAACATATTTTTATGTATATACAATGTTTATTTATTTACATTTCCTTATCATCCTTAGGTATCCTAGTCTACCCATGTAGCGAGCATCTTACCGATGACTCCCAGACCAGACGGTCTTAGGGCACCAGATGAGAATACATCCCACGGGTTCGAAGACTCGAGTAAACTAGGTCACTTAGGAATCTAAGGACTTAACCACTTTTAGGCGTGACCGGTAATGCTTCCTGAGGCACGACTAACCAGCTTAATCAGTGGCTAAGTATTATTTTTTTTTCTATTTTTTTTCTATCACCTTTAGGCGTGACCGGTAATGCTTCCTGAGGCACGGCCTACCAGCTTAATCAGTGATTTATTATTTCTTTTTTTTTTTTCTTTTTGACCATCTTTAGGCGTGATTGGCAATGCTTCTTGAGGCACGGCCTACCAGCTTAATCAGTGGTTTTTTTTTTTTTTTATATACACACATTTTTTTCATTTTTTTTTATTATATATATATGTGAATAAAGTCACAAAGTCTTTGATTAATCCCTCAATATGTTCAATATATATATCCTAAAGAAAGAATTAAAATCTAGTAATTTTTCTAATCCTTTATTACTTAAACTAAAAATTCAACAAAAATTCCTCTTTTCAACTTATAATTGGAAATCTTAGTTAAGGGCTTCCTTAATCCCTAAATTTCAATTTAGATTCTTTAAACATGGATCAAAGAATTTCTTCTCTCTTTTTTTTTTTTTATTATTATAATTTTTTTATAATTTTTTTTATTTTTCTAAAAGAAAGGTAAAATCTAAAAATAAAAGAAAAACCTAAAAGAAAGTAAAAATCCTAAAAAAATAAAAAGGCCTAAAAAGAAAGTGAAAAATCCTATGTTAGCATCTACCCCCCATACCTATCTCATGCATTGTCCTCAATGTATGAAATACGAAATGATGCATGACATAGGTAAAGGATAAACTACTCCCTCGTCCTCTTTGGACCCGCAGTGGTACTGGGTCCAGCTGATTGTGTCCTCCTCAAAGCCGCCTCCATCCCATCTAAACGAGAGGATAACCTGGATGATTCTTCCTCCACTTTCTTCCTAAGCCTGACTTGTCCCCGAAATATCTTCTTCATGCCTTTCCAAATAGTAGACATGAAGGCTGTTGGTTCCGTTGGGGGCTCCTGCCTCCAGAATTGGGGCTCATCTATCTCCGCTAAGCTTTCCTCTGAAGAGGACTCCACAGGTACATTTTCATGCAAGGCACTGGGTGTCCAGAGCGCCTGTAAGCAGCTATTGTAGGAGCTTGTGGGTCTCTCTAGTGTAATCGTCACTCGGGCAAATGTCGAAAAAAACAGCGTCTGGCATGAAATGTTGACACAGACGTGTAATTAATATAGAATGAGAAAACTTTGCACCCCGAGTGCGAGAGGAGTTTTCAATAATAGCATGGAAGATAGTCCGGTTCAAACAGACCGTGTGATTCTGTGTCATCAAATCATGAATAATCTGTAGCACAGGTCTGTTGAAGGAAGAAGTGTGATCTAGCCCAAGGATATTTCGTTGGATCCAACGTCCAACGCAATGAATGTTTCTGAATGTAGATTGGGCTTTGAGCCCCCGATCCTGGACAGTACAGCGTGTACCCATAATGGTTAAGTAATCGATTAAGGGCAAGGGGTCGCTAGGATAGGGAAAAATGGGGGCATGAGTGATTTGTGCAAGTAGTGGAAGTGTGACCCAGATGTCACCAAATGGCAGGTGAGATACAAAGTGGTATGGGTCATAATTCACTGAGTCATAATCTATGGAATTGTAAAAAATGTTCACAAGATCGGGGCAATAAAAGGCTTCATGCTCATTATGATCAAACACCAAAGTGTACCAATTCCAAGCGCGGATTCGATCCACAAAAATATGCCCATATCCCCCTCCTTCATTAAAGAGTGCAGAAAAATCCCTCTCCACATATAGATTTGGTGCCATAATAGCTAAAGACAATGAAGTAAAGGATTTGAGATAGGAAATTGCAAACCACCCCCGGAGATCGTGGGGGGAAATCCAACACAGTAGTAAAGAAGGCACAGAGATGGCCTCGGGAAAAATTACTCAGGATCTACCACCAGCAGAGGAAGATAGTCAGAATGGAGCTTTCCGACACGCCTGAGGTGGCAGAGTTGCCGCGGATCGGCAGCAGGGCGCGGCAAAGGGAAGGAAATGTGGGATCAGATTTTTGGTGGAGGTCGGCTGTGAAGGGGGAAATCTAGATCTGAAGTAATTTCTCGGGTGAGGGAGAAGAGTTGGGGAGGAGAACTTTTATAAGGGTAGGTAAAAAGGGATGTACAAAGTTACCCCTAGGTCAAAGTTTAAATTACCACCCTAGGTCAAAGTTTTTGAATGTGAAAGGAATCCTAAGGAGGAAAGAGAATCCTAGAGATGTGAAATTCTTTTCATGCACAAAAATCCCAAAAAAAAATTTTTATTTTTTTATTTTTTTATTTTTATTTTATTATTTTTTTTTTTTTACAAAAAGTGTAAAAAGAAAAATATTTACAAAAGAAGTCCCAAAATGATAATCAGGAGAATGCATGGGAAAATATACAGATGGAAAATGTCACAAATAAACTGGGTCGGAAAGACCCAATTCGTGAACGTCGTGTGACAATGAATCCGTGGTAAAAAATGGCTTTAAGCGTTGTCCGTTTACAGTGAATATATTGCCATTAGTTGGGTCAAGAATTTTGATTGCTCCGTGAGAGAAGACATTCTGCACAATAAAAGGTCCTGACCACCTGGTTCGCAGTTTTCCAGGGAAAAGGTGGAGTCGAGAATTATATAACAGAACCTGTTGTCCGACAATAAAAATCTTCCTGTGAATGGCTTTGTCGTGAAAGAGCTTGGTCCTGTGCTTTGTAATCCGAGCGTTATCGTATACCTCGTTTCGTAACTCTTCCAGCTCAGATATCTGCAGCTTCCTGAGAACACCGGCTTTATCCAAATCAAGATTCAGTTGCTTTAAAGCCCATAGTGCACGGTGTTCCAACTCAACGGGCAAGTGACATGGTTTTCCAAATATAACTCGGTATGGAGACATACCGAGGACAGTCTTGTAAGCGGTCCTGTATGCCCATAAGGCATCAGTCAGTTTGACGGACCAATCCTTACGATTCTGCCCTACAGTCTTTTCCAGAATGAGTTTTATCTGTCTGTTTGTTACCTCAACTTGCCCATTGGTTTGAGGATGATAAGACATGGACAATTTATGAGTAATGGAGTATTTTCGCATCAAGGCTTCAAAAGCCCTATTGCAGAAGTGACTCCCATTGTCGCTCAGTATCGCACGGGGGGCTCCGAAGCGCGAAATAATGTACTCTCTCAAAAATTTAATGACAACTTGGTTGTCATTTGTCCGTGTAGGAATCGCTTCAGCCCACTTAGAAACATAATCTACGGCTACCAAGATGTATTGGTTACCGTAGGACAGAGGAAAGGGTCCCATAATATCGATGCCCCAGAGGTCGAAAATTTCGACTTCCAAGATGGGTGTGAGGGGCATCATGTTCTTTTGAGTAATACGACCCGTCATTTGACATCTATCACAAAGCTTGCAAAAAGTAAAGGCATCCTTAAAGAGAGTGGGCCAGTAGAATCCACTCTGGAGCACTTTTTCCGCAGTTTTCCGTGGACCAAAGTGTCCACCGCAAGCTAACTTGTGACAGAATGTCAAAACACTCTGATGTTCATCCTCTGGAAGGCATCTCCGTATAATTTGGTCAGGACAGTACTTGAATAGATACGGTTCATCCCAGAAGAAGAATCGCATTTGTCTCAGAAAACGGTGTTTTTCTTGTCCTGACCAATGGGAAGGAATTTGCCTGGTAGCAAGGTAGTTAACAATATCAGCATACCAGGGCTCTCCACTCATCACAAGAATGTGCTCGTCAGGAAAGTCTTCATTAATGGGTATTTTCTCATGAGGCGCATTCGAGATTCTTGACAGGTGATCCGCAACCACGTTCTCAACGCCCTTTTTATCTTTTATCTCCAAGTCAAACTCTTGCAAAAGAAGGATCCATCGAATCAATCTTGCCTTTGCGTCCTTCTTTTGCATCAAGTACCTCAGGGCGGAGTGATCAGTAAAAATTATGGTCCTGGACCCTAGCAGATATTGTCAGAACTTCTCTAACGCAAAAACGACTGCCAAAAATTCTTTTTCAGTGGTCGTGTAATTCAGTTGGGCATCGTTTAGTGTTCTGCTAGCATAGTATATTACGTGCTGCCTATTTTCAATACGCTGTCCTAAAACAGCGCCTATCGCAAAGTCAGAGGCATCGCACATAATTTCAAATGGCTTGGTCCAGTCCGGTGCAGATATGATCGGCGCAGAGACAAGTCTATTCTTTAGCTCTTTCCACGACTTTCGACATTCCTCATCAAAGATATAGGGTACGTCTTTTCCTAAGAGATTTGTCAAAGGTCTCGCAATGTTGCTAAACCCTTGAATGAATCTCCTATAGAAGCCAGCGTGCCCTAAGAAAGATCTAATGTCTTTTAAACATTGTGGCTCAGTGAGCTTGGTGATAACCTCCACCTTGGACTTGTCTACCTCGATTCCAATGCTTGATATCTTGTGCCCCAGTACAATTCCGTGCTTGACCATGAAGTGACACTTTTCCCAATTAAGTGTCAAATTCTTTTCCGTGCATCGTTGCAAAACCAACTTCAGATGGTACAAGCATTGCTCAAATGAATCCCCATATATCGAAAAGTCATCCATAAAAATTTCTAAAAATTTCTCCACCATGTCCGAGAACAGGCTCAACATGCAACGTTGAAACGTTGCTGGAGCATTGCAAAGACCGAAGGGCATCCTTCGGTATGCAAATGTTCCAAACGGACAGGTGAAGGTTGTCTTATCTTGGTCCTCAGGAGCAATTGGGATCTGATTGTATCCTGAATATCCATCCAGGAAACAGTAATACTCGTGCCCCGCCAATCTCTCCAGCATCTGATCAATAAATGGAAGTGGGAAGTGGTCCTTACGTGTGGCGCTATTCAGTTTCCTGTAATCAATACAAACTCGAATCTTCGTTGGAAGACGTGTTTGTATCAATTCTTTTTTTTCGTTTTCCACAACAGTAAAGCCAGCTTTCTTTGGCACAGCGTGAACAGGACTAACCCATTGACTATCAGATATGGGATAGATAATCCCATTGTCTAATAGTTTCAGAATCTCCGATCTAACAGCTTCTTGCATAATTGGGTTAAGTCTCCGCTGTGGATCTCGTTTAGGCTTGGCATCTTCCGTTAAGTGAATCCTGTGTTGGACAATAGTAGGACTAATCCCCTTAATATCAGCCATGGTCCAACCAATGGCTTCTCTATTTTCCCTTAGCACAGTCAATAAGTCCTCTTCTTGTTGTTCCGTAAGATTAGATGCAATGATTACCGGAAAGGATTCTTTATCATCCAAGTACTTGTACTTGAGATGACCAGGAAGAACCTTAAGCTCGGCAGAAGGGACTGGATCTATAACTGGTTGCTCATGGTGCAAGGGAAGAATAGAAGTGGGATTAGTACTCCTTTCAGCATTTGATCCAACAATCTGATCAAGAGTTAGGTCGTCAGCTTCTAACTCGAATTCCTCTTCAGATTCATACTCCATCTCCTCCACATGTTCACTGGTCAATCCTTCTATCAAGTTGACATCAAAAGAGTCATTCTCCACATCCCTTGGCTGCTTCCCCAGATGGAAGACATTCACCTCCTTTGTCATATCTCCGAACGTTAGCCGCATTGATCCATTTCGGCAGTTGATGATCGCATTCGCGGTGGCTAAGAAAGGACGTCCTAGAATGACAGGAGTTTGCGCTCTGTGATTATGTACGGGTTGTGTTTCTAAAACAACAAAGTCAACGGGGTAAATGAATTCCCCCACCCGTATTAAAACATCCGTAATTTCCCCCTTGGGAATCTTAACAGAGCGATCAGCCAGTTGAATAGTCATTTGGGTTGGACGAAGGTTGCCCAACCCTAACTGTTGGTACACGGAAAAGGGAAGAAGATTGATGCTAGCGCCCAAGTCTAGCAAAGCCCTATTTACTGTGGTCTGCCCTATGATACAAGAGATGGTAGGGCTCCCTGGATCCTTATACTTCACAGGGATTGGACCATTAAGCAATTCACTCAGGTTGGAAGCCAAAAAGACTTTCTTAGGGACATTTGCTTTTCTCTTCTTGGTACACATCTCTTTCAGAAACTTGGCATATGATGGGACCTGTTGAATAGCATCTAAGAGAGGGACATTGATTTGTACCTGGTTAAATATCTCTCTTATCTTCTCCATATGAGCATTATTCTTATGATTTGTAAGCCTATTTGGAAATGGGGCAACAGGCTTATAAATTTGCTCATCAATTTTCCCTTTTCCTTTTGATTGGGACGTGGAAGGTTGTGAACTTGATGAAGGCCTATCTTGCACAGGTTGAACTGGAACAGAAGGTGATGGTTTTGACAAAGATTTTGGAGATTGATTGGAGACCTTGTTGTCTACTTGTTTTCCAGACCTTAAGATTTGAATGGCTTGGCACTGGCTGGGTCCCAAGTCTTCAACTTCATGCAGAGGAAAATGAGCTTTGGGATTAGGCACAGGTTGGCTAGGCAGCATTCCTTTTTGCCTTTCAGTTAGGGAATTAGCCAACTGTCCTATTTGGATTTGTAATTTATTCATATCCTGCTGCTGATTGTTCATCATTGCAGCTTGGGTCTTAGACAAGGTTTCAATCATTTTCTCCAACTCAGAAATTTTCTTATCTGAAGGATTGGGTGGTTGATGCTGTTGTTGTTGTTGATACTGGGGTTGAAAATTAGCTTGATATGGTACAGAATTTTGATATGGTTGGAATCTGGGTGGACTCTGATATGAATTGAAATTTGGTGGGTTTTGGTGGTAAGTCGGTGGATGTGCCTGAGCAGGGTATTGTTGATGTGGAAATGGTTGTCTCGGCTGCTCATGACCAGACTGACTCCAAGAGAAGTTAGGATGGTTACGCCACCCTGGATTGTAGGTCTTGGAATAAGGATTGTATGGAGGTCTGGTGTAAGTGGCATTTGTACTCTCCTGATAGCTTTGAGCATGGTACACTGGACACTCTTCCAATACATGATTCAAATCATGACAGTAAGTACAACCCGGGTGAACCATGGGTGCCACAAGTGGTGGGCTGGTCACTCGTGATGGGTTGACTTGATTCACAGAATGTTCCCTTGACTCTAACAATTCAATCCTCTTCATTAACTGTGTAATCTTAGCTTCTGCAGCTATAGAGGATCCTATAGAATGTAAACCAGTTCTGGAAGTTGTTGGTGTGGGTTTCTCAGAGCAGGATTCCCACTGAATAGTTTTCTCAGCTAGAGCCTCAAAAAGGTCCCAACCCTGGTCTTCATCCTTTTTAAGAAATTCTCCTTGACACATAGTTTCAAGGAGAGTCTTAGTCTGATAGTCCAGTCCATCATAGATAATCTGGCATTGACGCCATTTCTCTATACCATGATGGGGACACAGGGCTACTAGGTCCTTAAAGCGCTCAAAATACTTCCAGAACGGCTCATTGGGCTCTTGTTTGAATTGCATTATGTTTTTACGCATGAGGGCTGTTTTATGGATCGGATAAAATTTTTTAAGGAAGACCTTAACAAACTCATCCCACGAAGAGATTGAGCTGACAGGAAGACTGTACAGCCACTTCTTTGCAATATCCTTTAGTGTAAATGGGATGAATCTAAGTCTTACAGCATCCTCTGTCAACTGGGAAATCCTCATCATGAGGCATACCTCCTCAAACTCTCGTATGAAGACGTAAGCATCCTCAGAATCTAATCCATGAAATCGTGGAAGAGTGTTTATGAACTGAGGTTTCAGCTCAAAATTATGGTCATTGGTGTCCGGGAGGAGAATACAAGAAGGAATTGATGTGCGGATAGGATAGAACTTGTCCTGCAGCGACACGTTATTCGTCATGATTGTGTCGAGTGGTGGTGTATGTGGCAGTGTAGAAGTTCTCACAAGCCTAGCAGAAATTGGTTCTCGATACCACTCGCGCATACAAATACACAATCAACGTGCACCTTTCACACAGTCGGAAAATGAAAAATAACAATCAAGAAAAAAGAAAAACAATCAATCCAAGCTTCTAGATTTTCTGCCCTAGACGACTCCTAACTTTAGATCGTCCACAGGAGGTTCGGTGCAGACACTGACTATAAGCAAATCAGCCAGGGAAGGGTAAGGTTGGTGGGAGGTTTTCCGTCCGGAGACGTTCCTTAATTAAGTAACCACCGCCCTTCGGGTTTTCGGCCCTCAACCCCTTTCCTAGACACTGATTTTACGGAAGTCAATTTCCAACACTTTTCCCCCTTAGGAAAATCTCCTGAATGAGTCCGAGTGTCCCTAGGGGCCAACGTCTAGCAATTTTTAATTAGAAGCTTAGGATAGTGAGTACGTGGGGAAATGGTTTGTGGGCTAAGGAAGGGGTGATAAAATCCCCACCTTATCTTTGTTATGGGATTTGCCCTTAAAGTTGATTCGTGCAAGTGTACGATGTAAACAACAAAAGATTACTCAAAGCAGAATTAAATCATACAACGAGTGAATCCTATTCAATATGCAATGCTTTACGTACCTTGTCCCACGCGCTCTTCAACAGTAAATGTAAAGTAATTGAAAGACACGTGCCTATAATGCAAGATGTCTAACAATTTTTATCAATTAACACCAAATCTTTTACTGTTGATTAACAAATATCAGGTGAAGAATACAAGATTTCAGATATATCAGCAGAAGTAATTTGCAAAGCAGCAAGCCCTGCAGAAAACAGATGAGTAGTGAACTCCTCTGTGCCGCGTTCCCACGGCAAAAGTTGTGGATCCGCGGCACTTTGGAGGGATCCTGGTCTCTGCTTTCGAGAGCAGAGGCCCAGGTCCACTTGTATGTTTCTGCTGTGCAAAAATTTCTGAATCTTCAACCTGTACCTGCAACAGAGAAGATATATCATTTAGTTTCTCACTTTTAAAAATACCGTTGCTCTCCCCGGCAACGGCGCCAAAAATTGATTAGTAAAACCAAGGTATGTGAAGTTATTTGCACAAGAATTAGGTATTAAAGAGATGGTTTATGGTTTAGAATTCACCTTTGATCTTGTTTACTTCGAATATGTGATTATTATACCTTGTTCCAATCTTTCGTTATAGCATATAGCTATACCGAGTCGAACCACAAGGAGAGCTCGCGTAGAAGCTTTACAATACTAGTGAGAAAAAGAAACGAGATCTCTTCTTTGTCAATTACACAATGGCAAGCAATGTACAAGAAGTGGTGTATTGGTGGTGCATTGTGAAAAAGAAGTGAAGTGAATGAAGTGTGATGTAAAGAAAAGAAGAAAAGAATGCTAGAATAAAATGTGTAAAACTCTTTTGATAGAAAGATGCATGGCTAGCCTAACTACACCTCATTGCTAGCATACTAACTCTATGTTGATTTCAAGATTTGTCTCAAATTGAATCATAGACAATTGAAGATAGCTTGCATGTTCAAGTGTGATATTCCTTCTTGAAGACTAGTGTTTCTTTTAGTTAGTTAGCTTGAAGCCTCTTCTTGAATCTTAGGTTCTCTTACTAGATGAACATTGAGGAACTATAGGCTTGGTACTCAATTAGTGCATAGGTTAGAAGAATCAAACTCTTTTGGACATTCAAAGCTTAACTACAAAGTTAGCTTGAAGTACATGAGATGATCTTGCTACACAAGTGACACAACCATGGTAATCCATCCTTATGATCCAATCAAAGGCTTTTTATAAGAGACACACAATTCATATAGAGATCTAACAAGCAATCACCAAAGGATACAACCATACTTCATTGGAATTCACAAGAAACATAGAATTATGCAAGTATTGAAGTATACAATCAACTAGAGATAGTAGTAGCTAGGTGAGTCTTAGCTAGCCATGCAACTAGAACTTAGCCCTCCATTACACTAACAACAAAGCTATAATTCTCCATGGAAAGCAAAGATCTAAGCAATTAAACTAAAACTAGAATTGAATGCAAGAAATTAAAGCACATGAAATGAAAACATACTCAAGTTCTTGCAAAGAGAAGAAGAAAGCTCCATTGATGAATCCTTGATTCAAGAGTGTCACTTCTCTTGATTACAAGCTCTCAAACTGAAATCTCTCTCTCAATTTGTCTAGAACTCAAGGAGGAAGGAGAAGAGAACTAAAAACCTAGAACAAAAATTACAACAATTCCCTAATTTTCTCTCTCTCTTCACTAGCTTCGCACACAGACCCTTGGCCAGCTATTTATAGGCAAATTTGAGAAGTCTCTGGAATCTTGACCGTTGGCACGAAATCCGAGATCTTAACGGCCTAGATCTGCCGCGGATTTGCCGCGGATCGCGGCTTGATCTCGTCCGTTGAGATCTGATTTTCTGGTGAGATCTGGTAGTTGGGTAGTTAGCCACGTGGACTACTTGGATTTTCCAGTTGGCGCGCGGATCTTGGTGAGATCTGATTTGATCTTTTGGCTATTTTTGAATTAACCCCCTTAATTATCACTAATTAAGGTGATTAATGACTTCTTCTCTTTAAAGTGTGGATCTGCAAAATTAGAGAAAATAGGGGTTAAAAATCACATTTAATATACAATATGCAAGGTATAAAGGTGGTATAAAATGCAAATATGTGTAACAATCACACCCAGAAGGATTTTAAGTCCACTAGCTTGTCCACAAAGGACTCCCACAAAGGGAACCTCCAGCGAGGATTTGGGGCAATAACAATTATGTTGGCTCAAAAGATTACACTCTCCATTTGTTTAGAGTTTTGATGATAACAAAACAAATAAGAGCTAGTTGGTACTAATAAATTTGTTCAAGATAAGTTTCAGGTTTGTACCATGTTTGGAAGCCATTGTTTAGTTATTGCAAGATCTTCTAGGTTCATGAAGTAAAGAAGTCTTATGGCACATCAAGGAAGGATCATAGAAGAGAAGGCTCTAGCAAGACTTTACATGGCTCAAGACTTTAAGATTGCTCAAGATAATTCATTAGTTTTGTTTCTAGCTTTTGTAGTTTTGTTAAAGAATAGTGATTAGGATTGAAGCTCTATATTCCAACACACATGTTTTTGCGCACATGCATTTCCTAGAAATATTCCCTATAAAGATATACAAAATATTTTAATACAAAAACTTTTGTTTATAAACTCACTTTTAGGTATTATACATGTTTCATATCAAAAATATTTTATTTCATATCAAAATCCCCTTAAAATTTTGTTTCAATTTCAGCTTTTGGCCTGATCGGTCGACCGTCCGGTCGACCGACCCTGTGCCAGGTAAAGCCTGCCGACTGACCCAGTCGACCGAGGTTCTGGCAGCAGTGTGTATCCGTGTGCATGTTTCACGGTCGACCGTGCGACCGACCGGAACCTGCCTGACTGTAAGACATTTGCTCTCTGTTTATTTCGGCCGACCGGGCGGTCGACCGATAGCCTGCAACGGCTCCCGGTCGACCGGCCGGCCGACCGAGGTAGCCGTTTCAGCCATAACAGCTAGTTTTTTAAACACGTTTTAAAACTGTGTTTTTCGTTTTTAAACGTATTTAGAAGATATTTTATGGGTCAAAATCTTCCTTATTAACATTATATGTGTTTACCTTTTGATCCCTAGCCCTATCCTATAAATAGTGGTGATTAGGGTTATATTTATACAAGAAAAATAACAATCAAGCTATATACAAAAGTTTCAAAGTCTTCAAAAGTTTTCAAGAGAGTTTGGTCCTTGGTTTTCGTGCTGAAGATTCTCTCATCGCTGAAGTTTTATTTTCTAAACTCTCTCTAGTTCATTTTCTTTTTCCACTTACACTATTTGAGCTTCAATTCTAACCATTAATCTACAGGGCTCTTGTAAGGGAAAGAGGCGTTTATAAAAGATAGTTTGTGGTCTTTTGATCACTAAGAGAGAATTTGTACTTGAGATTGTGGAGTTGGGTACTCCGGTGTTTTTGTAACCTCTTTGTGAAGTTATAGTTGTTAGAAATCCTTCTGAGTGAAGACGGGGACGTAGAGCTGGGTGCTCGAACCTCGGAAAAATTCTTCGTATTTGCGTTTGGTTTACTTGTTCTTACTTGCTCTTAATTCTTGTTAACTTTATATTCATTGCTTTATCTACTTGCTTCACATTTTCTTTGCAACATTGTACTTACTCTTCATTTTCATAGTTATATTCACTTGTTGCATCAAATTTTTTTTATTGTGCATTGATTAGCATAATCACCTATTCACCCCCCCTCTAGGTGATTTTCAATTGGTATCAGAGCTTGGACTCTAGGTTTGGCTTAACATCCTTAGAAAGATCCTTAAAAATTTGCTAATCAACATTTGCATTCTTTCATTCATACACTAGTAAACATGGCCGATAACATCAAAACTCCTCCTAAATTTGATGGACTTAATTTCCCTATTTGGAAGGTTAGGATGACTATCTTTTTACAATCTTTAAGTAGCTTAGTTGCAAAAGCCTTGACCAAACCCTATGTTAGACCCGATAGTGATGAAAGCACATGGTCCGACTTTACCTTTAGAGAATATGAGGCTAATTCAAAGGCCCAAAACTCCCTCCTAACCGCCTTGAATGAGGATGACCTTACACGGGTAATACATTACCAATCCGCCTATGAGATTTGGCAACATTTGTTGGTCACACACGAGGGGACTTCACAAGTTAAGAGAGCTAAGATAGATCTCTTAAGGTCCCAATATGAATCTTTTAAAATGATTGATGATGAAACCATTGATTGCATGATTACAAGGTTTACTAAAATCACCAATGCTCTTTCTTCTTTAGGTGATGATATTTCCAATGACCAAAAGGTGCGAAAAGTGATTCGGGATCTTCCTTCATCATGGGAGATAAAGGCCACCACCTTGAAAGAATTGAACGACAAGGATGAAATAGGCCTCATGAGTCTCATCGGGAACTTAAAGACCCATGAGATGGAAAAGAAGGCAAGAGAAGAGGCCGCTCCGCTAAAGAAGAAGTCCATAGCATTCAAATCGTCATCCACTCTTGAGGACGATGAAAAGGATGAAGAAGAAGATGAGGAGCTCTCCCTTCTTGTGCGAAAAGTCAAAAGGATGTACCGGAAGAACAAGCTCAACTTCTGAAGAAAATTTGAAGGTAAAGAGGAGAGAAGAATTATTTGCTACAATTGCCGAAAACCCGGACATATCATGGCCGATTGCCCGGATTTCAAGAAGAAGATGACTTCCTCCTTCAAGCCAAAGAAGCCGGTCGAAAAGAAAGCCTATAAAGCCACACGGGATTCGGAAAGCGAATCCGAAGACGAGGTAGACATGGCGAACATGTGTTTCATGGCAAACACACCAAAGGTAACCCCACAACCTCTTGATGAAGATGATGAATTATCTAAAGAAGTTATTGTACATGCTTTTGTTGAACTCTCCGAAACATATGATAATAAAAAGATTGAGTGTTCAAAATTGGAAAAGGAAGCTGCTTTTCTTAAAAATCAACTTGCTATGATTTCTAAAGAAAAGGATGAAATTTCTTCCAATCTCATTTCTATCCAAGAAAATTTTAGTGCTTATAAAGTTGCTTGCAAAGCAAAATTTCCTAAGATTGATGAAAAAGAAATTTCTTCTTTAAAAACTAAAATGGTTGATTTTGAGAAGGTTTTGAAAGATTGTGCTTTTGACACAAAGAAACTTGAAGAAAAGTTTTCTAAAAAGCACACTTCTCATGTTAAAGATTCTCATGTAAAGATTTCTCATGCTCACACTTTACACAACACTCATGTTAAATCCACACATGCTCACAAGTCTCACACACACTATGCTTTTAAATATGGTAGAATGTATAGATGTACTTATTGTGGTAAGAATGGACATTTGGCTAAGTTTTGTTATGACCAAGTAAATAGATCAAATAATCTTGTTTGGGTTCATGGCACTAACCCTTTAGGACCCAAGAAAATGTGGGTACCAAAATCAAGTCCTAAGCTATTTGATGTAGGTACACACCAAGACTCCAAGACGTAAGGAGCGGTGGTACCTTGATAGTGGTTGTTCGGGACACATGACATGGGATATCAACAACTTTACAACCCTATCAAGGTACATGGAAGGTGGCACCGTCACCTTCGGGATGACTCCAAGGGTATTATCATCGGTATAGGTAACATTCAAATTGGTGCATCTCCTATTATAAAAAATGTTGTACTTGTTGATAGTTTAAAACATAACTTACTTAGTATAAGTCAACTTTGTGATCGTGGACTTAAAGTTGTTTTTGATGACTCTTCCTGCAAGATTTTTGATTGCAAAACTAATGATTGTATTCTCACCGGATTTCGTGATGATAATGTTTATATCATTGACATGCTTAATTTGGATTGTTCTACTAAATGCTTGAATGTTTTTGATGAAAATTCTTCGCTTTGGCATAGAAGATTAGGACATGCATCTTTTGAACATCTTTCTAGGATTAATTCTAAGGAATTGGTGAAGGGTATTCCTTACTTGAAATTTGAGAAAGACCGCATTTGTAGTGCGTGCCAACGTGGGAAACAAACCAAGTCTTCCTTCAAACCAATCAAGGATATCATGTCAACAAGGCCATTAGAATTAATTCATATGGATCTTTTTGGACCAACTAAAACTAAAAGCTTAAATGGCAGTAGATATGCATTTGTTTTAGTTGATGATTTTTCTCGATTTATTTGGGTTTTCTTTTTGGAAATTAAAGATCAAACTTTTTCTCATTTCAAGATTTTTCGAAAAAGGGTTGAAAAAGAAAAAAGTTTTTCGATTTTGAAAATAAGGAGTGATAGAGGTGGTGAGTTTGTTAACCAACTCTTCATGACTTATTGTGATGAAAAGGGAATTAAGCATGAAATGTCATGTCCTAGAACTCCACAACAAAATGGAGTTGTAGAAAGGAAAAATAGAACACTTCAAGAGATGGCTAGGACAATGATAAGTGAATATGACCTCCCTCAATATCTATGGGCCGAGGCCGTAAACACCGCATGCTACATATCAAATCATATTTATTTGTGTAAAAATTCTTCCAAAACATCTTTTGAAATGTATCATTCTAGAAAACCTAATGTTTCATATTTCAAAGTTTTTGGATGCAAGTGTTTTGTTTTGAATACTAGAGATAACTTGGGTAAATTTGATGCTAAGGCTTATGAAGCTATTTTTGTTGGATATTCTTCTACTAGTAAAGCTTATAGAGTATTCAATAGATCTTCCCTTACCATTGAAGAATCCATGCATGTTAAATTTGATGAATCTAATGTGGTTGTTGAGAATGTTGTAGAAATTGACCCATTAGGTGAAGACATGGAGAGACTATCCTTGAAGGACTCACCCACTCAAGAAGAAAAGCAAGAATCCATTGGTGATGTTCATAAGGATGAAGTGAAAGATTCTTAACCACTTCCTAAAGATTGGAGATACGCTACAAATCACCCCAAGGAACTCATTATAGGTGATGTATCTAAGGGGGTAACAACTTGCTCCAAGCTCCATGACTTATGTGATAACTTTGCATTCATTTCTCATTTTGAACCCAAAAGCATTCTCGAAGCCGAGACGGACTCATATTGGTTACTAGCCATGCAAGAGGAACTCAATCAATTTGAGCGCAACCAAGTTTGGCATCTTGTTCCTAGGCCCCATGATAGACCAATAATTGGTACTAAGTGGATCTTTAGAAATAAGTTGGATGAGTTCGGAAATGTCATTAGGAATAAAGCTAGGTTAGTGGCCCAAGGTTACACTCAAATTGAAGGAATTGATTTTGAGGAGACCTTTGCACCCGTAGCACGGCTTGAAGCCATATGGATAACACTAGCTTTTGCATCTTTTAAAAATTTTAAACTTTTTCAAATGGATGTGAAAAGTACATTTTTAAATGGTTTTATAGATGAAGAAGTTTATGTTGAACAACCTCCCGGTTTTGTTGATCATGTTCATCCAAATTTTGTTTTAAACTTGATAAAGCTTTGTACGGATTGAAACAAGCTCCAAGAGCTTGGTATGAAAGGCTTTCTAGTTTTCTCATTTCAAATGATTTTGTTAAAGGCAAAGTAGACACAACTCTTTTTACTAAGCATGTTGATAATGACATTTTAATTGTGCAAATTTATGTTGATGATATAATCTTTAGTTCTACTAATGAGTTTTTATGCAAGGAGTTTGAAAAGGTTATGCAAAGTGAGTTTGAAATGTCTTCCATGGGTGAATTGAATTTCTTCCTTGGACTCCAAATCAAGCAATTGCAAGATGAGAATTTCATATGTCAAGCCAAGTATGCAAAGGAACTCGTAAAGAAGTTTGGACTTGAAAGCTCAAAAGTTTGCAACACTCCCATGGCAACTACAACCAAGCTTGATAAGGATGAACAAGGTAAAAATGTTGATATTAAATTGTATAGAAGCATGATAGGTAGTCTTTTGTATTTGACGGCAAGTAGGCCGGACATAATGTTTAGTGTGTGTCTTTGTGCTAGATTCCAATCGTGTCCTAAAGAGTCCCATCTTATTGCGGTAAAACGCATTATTCGTTATATTAAGGGCACAATTGAAATGGGTCTATGGTATCCGAAAACAGGAGATTTTTCAATGACAAGTTATTCGGATGCTGACTATGCGGGTTGTAGAGTAGATAGAAAGAGTACTAGTGGGACATGTCAATTTCTTGGTAATTGTCTTGTTTCATGGTCCTCTAAGAAACAAAATTCCGTAGCTCTATCAACCGCCGAGGCGGAGTATGTTGTAGCGGGGGCTTGTTGTGCACAAGTCCTTTGGATGAAACATACTCTCCTTGATTATGATTTGCATTATGATCATATAAATTTTTTTTGTGATAATACTAGTACTATTCATATGACCAAAAATGCAAATCAACATAGTAAGATCAAGCACATTGAGATTAGGTATCACTTTCTTAGAGATCATTTTGAGAAAGGTGATATAGATATTGATTATGTTTCAACGGATTTGCAACTTGCCAATATTTTTACTAAACTACTTGATTTTGCTAGATTCTCCTTTATTTGTGGTGAACTAAATATTTGTGTTATTGACTAAAATTTTTTGTCCTTTTTGATGTATGACAAAAAGGGGGAGAATAAGGTGTGAGCAGGTTTGAGTTTGTATTGTTTTTGTTTTTACAATAAGTTTGTATTGTTTTTGTTTTTTACTAAGTGTTTTTGATTTTCTTGTATTTACCGTTTAAGTGTTTTATACCTTTAGTTTCATAGTTTTTGCTTGCATATTACATTTTTTTAATTGTTTAATATAGCATAATTTGAGGGGGAGCTTAGACCTCTCCTTTATTTTTAACACAGCCTATTTGTTTTGTCATCATCAAAAAGGGGGAGATTGTTGGCCCAAAAGGTTACACTCTCCATTTGTTTAGAGTTTTGATGATAACAAAACAAATAAGAGCTAGTTGGTACTAATAAGTTTGTTCAAGATAAGTTTCAGGTTTGTACCATGTTTGGAAGCCATTGTTTAGCTATTGCAAGATCTTCTAGGTTCATGAAGTAAAGAAGTCTTATGGCACATCAAGGAAGGATCATAGAAGAGAAGGCTCTAGCAAGACTTTACATGGCTCAAGACTTCAAGATTGCTCAAGATAATTCATTAGTTTTGTTACTACCTTTTGTAGTTTTGTTAAAGAATAGTGATTAGGATTGAAGCTCTATATTCCAACACACATGTTTTTGCGCACATGCATTTCCTAGAAATATTCCCTATAAAGATATACAAAATATTTTAATACAAAAACTTTTGTTTATAAACTCACTTTTAGGTATTATACATGTTTCATATCAAAAATATTTTATTTCATATCAAAATCCCCTTAAAATTTTGTTTCAATTTCAGCTTTTGGCCTGATCCAGTCGACCGTCCGGTTGACCGACCCTGTGCCAGGTAAAGCCTGCCGACTGACCCAGTCGACCGAGGTTCTGGCAGCAGTGTGTATCCGTGTGCATGTTTCACGGTCGACCGTGCGGCCGACCGGAACCTGCCTGACTGTAAGACATTTGCTCTCTGTTTATTTCGGCCGACCGGGCGGTCGACCGATAGCCTGCAACGGCTCCCGGTCGACCGGCCGGCCGACCGAGGTAGCCGTTTCAGCCATAACAGCTAGTTTTTTAAACACATTTTAAAACTGTGTTTTTCGTTTTTAAACGTATTTAGAAGATATTTTATGGGTCAAATCTTCCTTATTGACATTATATGTGTTTACCTTTTGATCCCTAGCCCTATCCTATAAATAGTGGTGATTAGGGTTATGTTTATACAAGAAAAACAACAATCAAGCTATATACAAAAGTTTCAAAGTCTTCAAAAGTTTTCAAGAGAGTTTGGTCCTTGGTTTTCGTACTGAAGATTCTCTCATCGCTGAAGTTTTATTTTCTAAACTCTCTCTACTTCATTTTCTTTTTTCACTTATACTATTTGAGCTTCAATTCTAACCATTACTCTACAGGGCTCTTGAAAGGAAAAGAGGCGTTTGCAAAAGATAGTTTGTAGTCTTTTGATCACTAAGAGAGAATTTGTACTCGAGATTGTGGAGTTGGGTACTCCGGTGTTTTTGTAACCTCTTTGTGAAGTTATAGTTGTTAGAAATCCTTCTGGGTGAAGGCGGGGACGTAGAGCTGGGTGCTCGAACCTCGAAAAAATTCTTCGTGTTTGCGTTTGGTTTACTTGTTCTTACTTGCTCTTAATTCTTGCTAACTTTATATTCATTGCTTTATCTACTTGCTTCACATTTTCTTTGCAACATTGTACTTGCTCTTCATTTTCATAGTTATATTCACTTGTTGCATCAAATTTTTTTTATTGTGCATTGATTAGCATAATCACCTATTCACCCCCCCTCTAGGTGATTTTCAAATTACAAGGAGTACCCAACTCCTCTCCTTACAAACACAACCTCCTCCTTGAGGCACAACTCCAAGCCAACAACAATCACCTCACAACTTGAGGGATTAGCACAAACCAATACAAGGATCACCTCACAACTTGAGGGATACAACCCAAAGGCACGAAGCCAAGAAAAGATTGGGTTTACAACTTGGTGGTCTAAACAATAACCACAAACAATCTCTTTCTCCCACACAAATATCCTATAGAATAAGAAAGTTGATGTAGCTCAAGTGTGGAGAAAACCAATGGAATGGAAATCAAAATCACAAAGAAAATCCTTGGGAAAAAGCTAGAAACCAAGATGAAGAAATTGAATCAAAATCTTTTCCCAAAAACCCTTTTCTTTGATCTTCCAAACCCTAGCAAAAACACCAAAAAGATTGTTCAATTTAAATCTAAAAACTTCTTTTGATTGCTGTGAAAACACCAGAGAGTAAGGAAAAATTCGCACAAAAAATCTTATGGAAAACTGGCCATTAATGGGGTATTATAGCCCCAGAAAAATATAGCCGTTGGCAGCCAAATCTGCCAAAATTGACCTACCAGTCGACCGGCCAACGGTCACATTTTGACCGTTGCCAGCTACCGGTCGACCGCCCGGTCGACCGAAACAAACAGAGAGTTGCCTGCATGCAGTCGGTCGCCCGTGCGGTCGACCGGACCATGTGGCAGCCAGCGTGCAAGTATCCGTGCACGTCGGTCGACTGATACGGTCGACCGGCTACTTGGTGCGGTCGACCGTAGGGGTCGACCGACCTACCCTGGCAGAGACTGTTCAGGTCAGCAAAAACATTTAATTTTTAATCCTAAAAATTCCCATTAAATCTCTAAAATTTCACAAAAATAGTTTTCTCATTTTATATTGAAATACAAATTTGTGTTAAAAAGTTTAACACAAATCTCAAACATTTTGAACTATTTTTGTGTTATAGAAATTTTACCAAAAACCAAAAACTGTATTTTCTAAAAACTTGGATTTTTTAATAGAAAATACGTTTTGTCCAAAACTCATCCAAATACAAAAACATGATATTAAACAACATTTAGGCATGATGTATATGGATATAATCCTATATACATGAAACATATATATATATCCATGTTTTTGACATTAATTCCAAAATATGTTTTGTTAAAAATACCAAAACATAAAACACATGAATAAGTAAGTCAAAACTAAGTTTGTCTAGGAAATTAAGCATGCATTTATATAGAACAAATCTAATATACATTAAACCATGTAAACTTGTTTTGAATCTATCTATTCATGCAAACCAAGATCGGTTAAACCTAAAACCGAAAAACCGAAAACCAATATTCAAAACATGAAACGTGTGTGTTGTGAACTTGAGCATATCATACTATTCTAATCTGTACAATTTGGATCTAAACACAAAACTAAACTAGGTACCGAAGTCTTCTTGTAGAGCGCAATCTCCAAGCCGACTCGATCCAAAACTCTTTGATCCACCGAGCAAGTGGTATATATGATCTTTGACGCTCGGGCTCTTGAATCAACATGTGAAAGCTTCCAAATCATCTTGTTGAAGCTAATCACCTACTAATAACTTGATTAATGATCTGAAACTAAAATCACAAGATTATTAGTACACATAACTACATGAGTTAATCATCATCAAAACTAGAGTGGAAGGCCTCTGGGCCAACACAACATTTTGACATATTTTTTGTAAGAAATTAAGTCAATTTTAAAGAATAGAAAAATCATAATTAGGATTTCTTATACTTGATCAAAATAAGATTATTTGTTTGACTTCTAGGATTAGGAAGAAAACTTGAAAAAATAATTTAGTCTTGATCTTTTCCTTGATGAAATATGCAACTTTATAACACTTACACACTTGGGGTTCAAAAACAAAGATTCTTATACCTTACAAATATATATATATATATATATATATATATATATATATATATATATATATTTCTCTGATTAAGTTGGGTATTTGTGCCTTATAAAGCATAAGTATTCATGCCTAAAAGTGGTCCACATAATAAATCCTTTGTTTTGTGGCCTTGTTTACTCGAGTCCTTAAGTCCTTGTGGGTATTTTCTCACCCGGTGCCCTAAGACCGTCCGGTTTGGGAGTCACCGATTAAAGGCTCGTTACATAGGTAGATTAGAAAGCCTAACAGAATGAAGGAATAATACCATAAAATATGTATATATATAAATAAAATAAGCTATAAGAGTTAGAGTTAAAGAACCCTTCGTTAAAAATTTCATGGTTACGAAGGTGCATATGACTTAAGGTATAGTAATAGACTAGGTGAGAAATACAGTTTGACTCCTTATTTTGATTGATAACAAGTTTTGAATAGAAAACTAAGTTTAGGAATGAAAAATTCAATTTTTCTATAACTTATAGATTATTTGAACTCTTACTACAATATTATTCAAATATTTCTCTCTTTTTCAAAATGCTTTTCGAAAATACTAACACTTTGTTTCTTTTTTTTATGGGTTTTGTAGGTGCAATTCACTGAAAACTCTCATGAGACAAAACTCATCCTCTAAGGGTAATTTAGAGGTTTAACGATTTGTTGTACATACTCAGTGCAATCGCGTGACCTGCGAAAAGTGGTCTAATAAATTTTTAGATTTAGTTTTGATGTTTTGCTCGAGGATGAGCAAAAGATAAGTGTGGGGGTGTAATAACACACATGCGTTGGATGTTTTCATATCATATATGTCACATTTCTGCATTTTTATTTAAATAAAACTCTTCTATTAATGTATTTTTTATATTTAATAGCGTGTAGGGTAATTAAGGAAGAAAAGAGAAAGATAGATAGATTTATCCAATTAAATTTAAAAGTTCAAAAGAAAGGGATTGATTCAAATCCAGAGGTTCTAAAGGCCATCTTATATGATGACCAGGTATATCAGATGAGATAATATCATCCAAATTCAAAAGAAATGGATTAGAAGAAGACCCTATCAGTTTTGCTGAGAATAAAGAGATAGATCGTAAATCTAAAGCTGAAATTCAAAATCTAAAAGGATAAATGGATAGAGAGAAGATCAACAGATGAGATAAAGCAATTTAGACTCGAATTCAGACTGGATACATTTTAGTATTTTAATCATAACTTTCGCTATCAAAACTCAAATCTGATAATTCAAGATGATTCAGAAAGAAGACTTAAAGGGATACAACTTTACACTGATCACTATTTTTAATTCTATTATTTAATAAGTTATATTCAGCAATCAACAAGCCAACAAACTGCAGATCATAATTGAAATTCTATATCAAATCAAGTTTGAAGATAAGTGAAGGATTCAAATTCAGAAATAGTCAAATCCCCTATCTCTCCACTCATTTTCTTATCCATTTCTATCCTATAAATACCCCCACACATTAGAGGCAGAGGGACGATCAAGCAGAGAATAGAATAGTTTTTTGCATAGGTTTAACTTAGGTTTTTCTTTCTCTTTTAAATGTAATTTTTATTTTTTTATGTAACTGAGATCGAAGAATAGTTTCATAGGAGAACAAAAGTGATGCTTGTACTGAGAGTGGCACCATATAAGTATTTTTTTCTTTCTTTCATTGTTATTTAATTCAATCAAAGTTTCTTTTCTACTCTTATTTTTGTTTCTTCTCTCTTCTGTGTTTGTGAATCCAAACGACTCCAGTAGCTTCAAAGTTGCCTCGCCCTTATAAGTGTCGTTGATGGCCTATGGTGATGAGTAACCATTTCTATTGTAGTATAGTTGCACCTTCATTTCGAAGTGTAGATCGGGAATGGGGATGATCTCATCTGTCATACTTTACTCGCCTTTAAGCAAAGGTACATCGTTGACAAGGATTTCAAGTAAGTCATCAACTGAAAGAGGTAGGTAAGTTCTTTAGTTTTCTTTTCCTTTCTGTTAATTTTTAGTTTAGATCATCAATAACTTTCAACTCTATTCACTTTTTCACTTTTCTGTGTAATTTCATTTTCTATTTTCTCCATCTACTCCAACCTACCACTTTCACAATTTGGCATAACTTATTTTTCTTTTCTTTTAAAGAACAAGAGAAGAACTTTAACCATTTAAGTAAGTTAAAAGAGAACACATAAAAAGCTTCAATCGCTAGTCCCTCCTTATGGATCATGACCCGCATAGCCACTCGCTATAGCGGTAGAATTGAGAACTTGCACACTTCTATTATAAAGTTCTGAAATTCTATATTTTTTGTGTGTATGTTAAAATCTCAATCAATATCCATACACATCATGCTTCAAATATGTTTCAAATATATTATTTTAGTATCTATACAAGTTTTAGAAAAATCAGATTTTCATTTCAAAGTTTGATTTTTGGAAAAATACGGTTTTCGATTTATGCTTTAATTTCTATACCTCAAAAATAGTTCACATATTTGTAATATGTATTGATTTTTAATCACATATTTGTACTTCAATTTATTTACATGAACTTATTTTTGTGGAATTTATAAGGTTTTATTGAAATTTATATGGGTTTTAAAGTTTAAGTTTTAATCCCTTAAAAATCTATTTTTGGACTGCTTGCCATCGACCGACTGGTCGACCTAAGTAAGGCTCGGTTGACCGACCGGTCGACAGACGTGCACAATGTGTACTAGCCCATAGTGGTCTACCGGGTCAGTCAACCGACTGAGAGACAGTTTGTCTCTATTGAGTCGCGGTCGACCGACCGGTCGATCGACAGAGCCTGGCCTGGGTATGGTCCACTGACGACCCCAACGGTCAGAAAAATGACCGTTTGTTGGCCCAAAGGCCCATCTCTAGTTTTAATGATGATTAACTCATATAGTTATAGTACTAATGATCTTATATTTATATAGTTTTAGATATTTAATCAAGATCTTAGTAGGTGTTTAGCTTCAACAAAAGATTCGAAGTCAAGTTTTGAAGCTAGCATGTGTTGATTCAAGAGCTCGCGCAATCGCATCAAGTACTCAAGAGGAGTCTAGCTCTTTGGATCAACGTTTGGACCAAGTCAAGAAGGAGAAGAAGTTTTCAAGAGAAGATTTTCAAGAAAACTTGTGTCATGTTTGTAAGTGTTAAAGATTTATTTTTAGATAAAATGTAAAGGATAGATTAGTTGTGGATTGCTCAAGCTCATATACATACAAACACACACAAAATTTATATGTGTTTCATAAAATAGTTTTGATTTTAGAAAATACCGTTTTGATTTTTGAGCTTCAAAGTATATGTCTTTGTGTTTTATGATTAGAGTTCATCAAAACAAATTTATATGGTTTATATGTGTTTTGAATTTCAACCATACATATTGTTGGTTCAAAAGTTTAGAAAAACTTACTTGGTGATTCTATATCATTTGTTTAGGTTTTGTATTTATCAAAACTTATTTTAGAGCTTATTGTCAAAAACATAGATATGTCATCTTATATGTGTATTGGATCATATCCATACACACTAAACTTCAAAAGTGTTTAAAATATCTTATTTTTGTATTTGGAGAAGTTTTAAAAAAATCGTATTTAAAATTAAAGATTAATTTTGAAAAATACAAATTTTTGTATAAAGCTAAATTATTATATTACAAAAATAGTTCAAAAAGTTTGTAATATGTGTTGATTTTTGATCACACATATTTGTACTTCAATGTATTTCAATGAACTTATTTTTGTAGAATTTATGAGAATTTATGGGATTTTATTAGAGTTAAAAGGACAAGGTTTTTAATCCCAAAATATCAGCCACACCTAGCTAGCGGTCGACCGGACGGTCGACCAGACGGTCGACCGATCTGTACACAGACGTGCACGGACCCAGCCTACAAAGCTGGTGGACCGCACGGTCAACAGACTATAAGCACCCAACTCTCGGGTGCTGCCGGTCGACCGGGCGGTCGATCGTGGTCAGAAATATGACCGTTAGCCGGTCGACCGGGCGGTCGATCGACATGTCATCTTGGCTGCAGATTTGTCCCAATGGCTATATTTTTTAGGCCTATAAAAGGGGGCTGTTTTGGGCTGTTTTAGACAAGATTTTTGGAGAGTTTTAAAGCCAATTTTTCTCATCTCTTTTAGAGGTTTTCTCCACTTATTTTAGAGCAAATACTTCCATATCAAAAGGTGAGTTTTCAAGAGTGTTTTTCTAAAGAGATTTCTTAAGTTTTTCCTCCACTACTCTATCTAGTTTTTCTCTCACAAACTTGAGCTTTCAATTGCTATATCAATCCTCCTAGGATCTTTGTTGAGAGTGTTTATAGGTGATCAAAGTGTTGAGATCACCAAAGTGTTCATTTTTATTTAAGAAGATGAACTTGCGGGTTCGTGTTGTTTCGAGTTCTTGTTGGAGCTCGATGTAAAAGTGCGGCCTTGGCAAGCTAGTGTGCTTGCATGTATTGTTCTTACGGGAACAAAAGAGGGACTAGTGAGTGCAAGAGTTCTAGTGTGAACTCGTTATAGGTGTTGTGGTATCGAGTGATCTTGTGGGATTTTTTTTAGTGGAAATCCTTCATAGTGTTGAAGGCGGGGATGTAGAGCAAGGGTGCTCGAACCTTGAAACAATTCTCCCGTGTTTGTGATTGCTCACTCTATCTCTCACTTATGTTTATATATCTTGCATGCTTACATTGTTTCTCTTTATATGCTTGATATATCTTGTACTTAATTCTTATATGCATGGGATTGTTTGCTCACACTTGTATTCAACCAAGAGAGTCATAATGGCACCTCAACTCTTGATCTAGAGGAATCTTGAGGAGATAGTCTAGAGCCCTTCACTGAAAATTCGGCTACACTCTTGTATTATACTTGATGTGTTTTGCATAATAGTTTTTAGTTTGCATAATTAGTTTTAATTTCGCATCATTTGCAGTAGATTAGTTAGTACACCTATTCACCCCCTCTAGGTGTACATTCAATTAGTATCAGAGCATGCTGTCTTGATTTGGGTCTAACAACCTTGAGTTAAAGATTCTCTTTTAGCTAATCACAATATTTATTTACACACACATGGATTCATGACACCTCCCATGTTTAATATTCTTTACATCCAAATTTGGAAAGTTAAGATGTTAATGTACCTCAAAATCCTAGGTATTCATGTTTATTTTGCCACTATTAAAGATTCATATTGTTTAAATGGCAAAAACCTTGAGGCCAATGCAAAAGCCATTCATGCTTTAAAATCTACCCTAAATGATGAATATTTATCTAGAATTTCTAATTTTGATTCGGCTTTTGTAGTATGGAACACTCTAGTCTCCCTTGGTGAACAAAAGCAATACTATGCGGGGAGTGACTCGGATGATGGAAGTGATACTTCCAACATATGCTATATGGTCCAAGGGGATAACCCCCTTGAGGTAAACTCTGAATCCGACCTTGATGAGGATGTTGACATGCCATATAATGAGCTTGCCTTATTTTATCTAAAACTTCTTGAAAAATATGATTTGCTTAAAAAGGACAATAAAAGATAGAAAAATAAATATGATTCTATTTCAAAAGAAAAAGATTCTTTTCAAAATAAATTTGAATACATTTCTAATGAAAATAAATTTTTAAAAAAGGAGAATATTTTCTTGTCTTCCAAATTAAATGATATTTGTGAAGGAAATAATTCTTTGAAAAATAAAATTATTTTGGGAAAAAAGAAAAGGAGATTATTTTGGAAGAAAATAACTCTCTGAAAAGAAAATTTTGTTCAAAGGAAAAAAGAAAACATTTCTAAAAGGAAAAAGATAGTTGATTCTCATTCTTGCCATGCTAATAATGTTGATTGTTGCCATGTTTTTCATGCTACTATTGATAAAAATGAGATTCATGTCTTGAAAAATAGAGATGATTTTTTGAACTCAACTTTGAACAATTGTGCATTTAACCATTCTAAATTGGAAACCTTGTTTCAAAAGAAACAAGCTCCACATGTTCATGCACATAACTCGCAGCATACATATGCACACTATGCTCACAATCACACCACTCATATGAATGCTAGAGTGTACAAATGTATACATTGTGGCCGCAAATGCCATTTAGCAAAATTTTTTAATAAGATAAATCATATAAATTTTGCAAATAAAAATGGTTGGGTTCCTTATGATGCTAACCCCCGTGGACCCAAAAGAAATGGGTACGAAAATTCTCACCTCTTGTGTTTGATGTAGGGTTGGGCTCTCACACGACGTGAGAGGTATGGTTCCTTGGTGGTGGATGCATGTGGAGCTAAATGGACATACCCTATTGATGCACCGCTATCAAGGAAGTTTGGTGGGAGGACCACCATGGTTTGGAGATCTAGAAATGAGTCTTATTGATTTTGGTAGCTATCTCTAACTCCTATTTTTATTTACATGCTTTAATATAAATATTTTTAGCATGTTTTGATTTCAATGCTCATTATATTAATTGATCATATTTTATACTTCATGTGGTGAATACTTGTTTAGATGTAGTTTTTTTAAACTTGTGTTTATACTTGTACAAGTAATGAGCTACACTTGATTATTATATGTTTGTGCCTCATTGCTCAGTTATACTCATTACATGTACATGTATAACTAGTTTTGATAATTATTTCATTTATACTTATTTTCTCTATTTTTGTACATGTTTTGCTTCATGTATATGTTAATTTTTTTAAAACTAATAAATATACATGTATACCATTGAGTCACTTGTCTTCATGCAAATTCCATTATAGACTCGTTTGTGTTTGGGATATGTATGTATATTTTTAGTTTTGATAGAAAATACATATGTCTTGAAGTTTGTTTAATTTTGATTAAAAATTAAATTTGTATGATTTTTTATATGCTTTGATATTTTTGAGCTTTATTGTTTACTTTTATGAATATGTTATTCACATGATTCTTGTGCACTCACCTTATTTTTGTTTACTCATGACTTTGTTTTCATGAACTTTATATGAGCCTTGTAGATTCTTGAGTGACAATTTTTATGTACTTAGCAATGTTTCATGATATATATATGATTTGGTTTCATGTTTGATGGATCTTTAACTAGTTTTTCAAATATTACTTTAAACTCGTTATTTATTCTTCATTTGGTAGTGTTTTCAATCTACAACTATTTTCAAATCTATTTTTAAAAATTTCTACCCTGTAAAGGGCGGATGGTTGGGATACCATGCCTTGTATGCTTTAATGAATATCTTTTAAACTTGTGCATGAATAGGATGACAGTTATGAGAAATACACATGATATTCATGATATTTCACTTTTTTATCTCATATATGTTTCCTATATATGTATGCTTCAAACTTCAATTAATATCAATTTCAATTGGTATTTCCATTTTCATACATATTTATAATTTGATTGTGCTTGTTTTACAATATCTTTACATGTTTAAAGTACAAATTATGTTTATTCTAAGCTTGACTTAATTTTAAATATTAATTAGTATCTTAATGAGCTTATGCATTATTTTCAATTGGTATTTCAATTGCTAATCATTTCAATTGGCATTTAATTGGTTTCAAAATATACTTCATATTTTATTTTTCACTTGGTATCAAAATTTACTAGATATTTCTATTGGTATCAAAAATGTACAATGTTTTATTTTCAATTGGTATCAAAATCTACAATTGGTATCTAAAAATTTTGTTTATTTACAAGTGGTACCAATTTTTGTTTTGTCAACTACAATTTGATTTCATTGGTATCAAAATTTATTTTGTTGACCTTAAGAAATTTCAAAATTTTTATAAAAGTGGTTTCAAAATTTGTTGATATGTATTGCCTATATGCAAGGGGAGCTTAACATCTTCTCTATATATAGATTCATGCTGAGTGTATCTCACATTGAGGAGCTTGACATCTCTTCTTTATGTGATACACGTGTGTAGGGGGAGCTTAACATCTCCACTTATATATATTGTATATTATGTTTTATGTGGGTTAGGGTCTTGTCATCCCTTCTTCATGTAATGCATGTATACAGGGGGAGCTAACTTTACATTTCTCTTCTTCATGAATGTATATCGCATATATATTTTTATTGTTTGATTTTTCTTCATCCCCTTGTTGATGAATTGAAAAAAAGGCGGAGAAGAATTTAGTAAGTTTTATATGCATGTTTATATCTCTGTTTATGCATATATGTTTGTTTTGTTTATGCACTTTATTGAATATCTTTATTGTTTATTACTATGCATGAGTTAAGGGGAGTTTCTATGAAGCTTATCTTTAATTCATGCATATATAACTCTATGAGTTTTGTCATCAGCAAAAAGGGGGAGATTGTTAGCCCAAAGGCCCATCACTCTAGTTTTGATGATGATTAACTCATATAGTTATACTACTAATAATCTTATGTTTATATCGTTTCAGATATTTGATCAAGATCTTAGTACGTGTTTAGCTTCAATAAAAGATTCGAAGTCAAGTTTTGAAGCTAGTACGTGTTAATTTAAGAGCTCGCGCATCAAGATCGCATCAAGTACTTAAGAGGAGCCTAACTCTCTGGATCAAGGTTTGGACCAAGTCAAGAAGGAGAAGAAGATTTTCAATAGAAGATTTTCAAGAAGACTTGTGTCATGTTTGTAAGTGTTAAAGATTTGTTTTTAGATAAAATGTAAAGGATAGATTAGTTATGGATTTCTCAAGTTCATATACACATACACACAAAATTTATATGTGTTTTCATAAAATAGTTTTGATTTTAGAAAATACCGTTTTGATTTTTGAGCTTCAAAGTATGTCCTTGTGTTTTATGATTAGAGTTCATCAAAACAAGTTTATATAGTTTATATGTGTTTTAGATTTTATCTATACATATTGTTGGTTCAAAAGTTTAGAAAAACTTACTTGGTGATTCTATATCATTTGTTTAGGTTTTGTATTTATCAGAACTTATTTTATAGCTTATTGTCAAAAACATAGATATTTCATCTCATATGTGTATTGGATTATATCCATACACACTAAGCTTCAGAAGTGTTTAAAAAATCTTGTTTTTGTATTTGAAAAAGTTTTGAAAAAATCGTTTTTCAAATTAAAGATTGATTTTGAAAAATACTGATTTTTGTTTAAAGCTAAATTTCTATATTACAAAAATGGCTCAAAAAGTTTGTAATATGTATTGATTTTTAATCACAATATTTGTACTTCAAAGTATTTCAATGAACTTATTTTTATAGAATTTATGAGAATTTATTGGAGTTAAAAAGACAAGGTTTTTAATCCTAAAATATCAGCTAGACCCAGCTGGCGGTCGGCCGGACGGTTGCCGGACCGGTCGACTGATGTGCACGCAGACGTGCGCGGACCTAGCCTACAAGGCCGATCGATCGCACTGTCGACCGACTGTAAGCCCTCAACTCTCGGGTATTGTCGGTCGACCGGGCGGTCAACCGGTAGCACAACGGTCAGAAATATGACCGTCGATCAGGCGGTCGGCCGACAGGTCATCCTGACTGCAAATTTGTCCCAACAGCTATATTTTTTAGGCCTATAAAAGGATTGTTTTAGGTTGTTTTAGACAAGATTTTTGAAGAGTTTTAAAGCTAGTTTTCCCATCTCTTTTAGAGGTTTTCTCCACTTATTTTAGAGCAAATACTTTCATATCAAAAGGAGAGTTTTTAAGAGTGTTTTTCTAAAGAGATTTCCTGTGTTTTTCCTCTACTACTCTGTCTAGTTTTTCTCACACAATCTTGAGCTTTCCATTGCTATATCAATCCTCCTGGGATCTTTGTTGTGAGTGTTTTTAGGTGATCAAAGTGTTGAAACCACCAAAGTGTTCATTTTGTATTTGAGGAGGCAAACTTGCGGGTTCGTGTTATTTCGAGTTCTTGTGGGAGCTCGGTGTAGAGGTGCGGCCTCGGCAAGCTAGTGTGCTTGCGTGTGTTACTCTTGGGGAACAAGAGAGGGACTAGTGAGTCCAAGAGTTCTAGTGTGAACTCATTGTAGGTGTTGCAGCACCGAGTAATCTTGCGGGATCATTTTTGGTGAAAATTCTTCATAGTGTGAAAGGCGGAGACTAGAGCAAGGGTGCTCGAATCTTGAAATAATTCTCCCGTATTTGCGATTGCTCCCTCTATCTCTCATTTGTGTATATATATCTTGCATGCTTACATTGTTTATCTCTTTATATGCTTGATATATCTTGTGCTTAATTCTTATATGCTTGGGATTACTTGCTCACACTTGTATTCAACCAAGAAAGCCATAATGGCACCTCAACTCTTAATCTAGAGGAATCTTGAGGAGATAGTTCAGATCCCTTCACCGGAAATTCGGCTACATTCGTGTGTTATACTTGGTGTATTTTACATAATAGTTTTAAGTTTGCATAATTACTTTTAATTCCGCATTATTTGCATTAGATTAGCTAGTACACATATTCACTCCCCTCTAGGTGTATGTTCAGGCCGATCGACTGAGCGGTCGACCGATAGGCCTATCTGGCTTGGGTTCATCCTCTAACGGCTAGTTTTTGATTGGCCTATGTAAAAGGGTTTTCTTAGCCAGTTTTCAAGAGCCATTTTACTTACTTTCTAAAGAGTTTTTGAACAAGTTTTTTGTGCTAAAATTCTTTATCTTTATTTGGTTTCAAAGTTTTGAAAAATCAAATAAGGACAAGTTTTAGAAAATCTAGTTTCTAGTTTTCATCTCTATATCTTTCAAGAGTTTTTCCCAAGTATTTTCTCTTTGTGTTTCTTTTCTAAAAACTTTGTTCACTCATATACTTGGGCTTTTCATTGCAAATCCATCCTCTACGATTTTGTATTGTGAGAGATTTTGTTTGTAATCCTTAGGATCCTAAGTTGTGTTTGTGATATTTGTGATCACCAAATTGTAATCTTTCTTTTTTGCTTTGTGCTTGGCTATGTGTCTACCCTCTTGTGTAGAGGTGTGAGAGAGATGGAGTTGTGTACTCCTTGTTTCTATTGTTGTAATTCCTCTGTTGAGGTCCCTTTGTGGATGGTCCTTGATGGACATAGGGTCTGTTTGTTTCACCGCAAAACGTCGCAAGTCGTAAGTCGTAAAATGAGAATGAAAAAAGTGAACTGTAGAAGAGAAAATATATTGTGTTTTATAGTGTTTGATCGATAAAGTGAAATTGTAAATG
This sequence comes from Agave tequilana, assembly GCA_038442645.1. Classification (NCBI taxonomy): domain Eukaryota; kingdom Viridiplantae; phylum Streptophyta; class Magnoliopsida; order Asparagales; family Asparagaceae; genus Agave; species Agave tequilana. The sequence goes on from JAVJIF010030894.1 coordinate 285,064, forward strand.
AAAAAGTATATTACGTTTTACGGTATTTGGTTGGTAAAGTGAAAGTGTGAATGAGAAAGTATATGTGTTTTACGGTGTCGGTAACTTTAAAGTGTAAGTGAAAAGTTGGCCACAAAATTAATTGTAGCAGTGATTTAAATATTATAAATACTATTAAATTAAATATACTATTGAAAATTAAATTGTACTAATAAATTTGAGATAAAATATTAATAATTTTAATATTTTAATTATAAAAATATATTAATAAAATATTAGTAAAATTAGAAAAATATTACTAAAATATTAACTAAATAAATAATTATAAAATTTTAAGAAATTATAAAGAACATTAATAAAATTTTAAGCATACTAATAAAACATAAATATTAAAAAATCTTAAGAAAAATAATAAAATATAGTTATAATATTATAATATTATAAAATACTTAAGATTATTATAATATTAAATTTTATTATAATAATATTGTAATATTATAATAATATAAAATAAACAAAGTAAAATATAATTATAAATTTAATAATAAAATATTATTATGATATTATTATAATGAATTATTACAATATTAACATAATAAAATATTAATATAATTTTAAAGTATATTATAATATGAATAAAGTAATTATTTATATTAAGAAATAAATAAATTAAATATATAATGATTTTATATTAAAGCATATTATTGTTATATTAAAAATATTAAATCTAAATAAATATTAAGAAAATTGGTGTAAATATTAATAAAATAATAAAGTATTAAATAACAATATTAAATAAAATATTAAATTAAAATAATTAAATATTAAATATTAAAAAAATATTAAAAATAATAAAAAAAACTAAAAAATACAAATATAAAATAATTAGATAAGAAATTAAACACTATTAACAATGTTAAAAATATTAAATATTTAATAATATTAAATTATATATTGATTATCAAGTAACTGCTTTGGGACTGCAAGTGTACTACAAGTGAAATTTACATGACTACACAATTAACTGTAGCAATTGTAAGTGGGAAAATGTGAGTGTAAAAATGAGATTTACATGACCACAAATTTAACTGTAACAACTGCAAGTAGGAAATGAGAGTTGTATTTTACAAGTTGTTTTGCAGCGAAACAAACAACAGAAAATGGAAAAGAGGTTTTACGAATTACGATTTTGCGGCCTTTTGCGGGGAAACAAACAGCCCCATAGTGAAAATCCTTCTGTGTGAAGGCGGAAACGTAGAGCAGTGGCTCGAATCTCGAAATATATCCTTGTGTTTGTGTTTGGATCTCTCTATCTCTCAACTCTCTATTCTCTTTATATCTTGCATTGTTATTTTTGCTCATATGCATACATGCTAGATATTATTTGTGTGCTCACACTAGTATTAAACCAAGGAGTCATTGAAACACCTCAACTCATAATTTAGAGTAATTGTGAGGAGAAGTTTCAGAGTTCTTCACGGAGAATTCAGACTCACTCTTAATTATACATTGTGTGTTAGGATAAAAGTTTTAATTTCGCATTATTTGTATAAGATTAGCACTACACCTATTCACCCTTCTAGGTGTATTTTTTCTAAGAGTTAGCAAGAGTTGACTCCCAACTCTCGCTGGTTCTTCCAAACATTCAAATTTGCACTTTGCCTCCCTTAACTCTTATACCAATCCGAATTTGGTGCAGGAGTTCACTCATCTTCTCTCTAACTCTCCCCAACTCTACTCTCTAAAGCCCTCTAACACTACACTGCCAACTTCACGTATCAAACTAGGCCTAAAATATTGTAAGGTTCCTTTCACTCTCATTCAATGACATGCCAACTTGGAAGCTAAATAATAAGTCGTAGGAAAGGATGAACCAATGCCACAGAACAAAGACTTTCGAGTAGAAAGGACAAGAGTAATAGTTTTTCAAAGCAAACTTTAACTTTCTTATAAGCATCCTAGAATCTATTTGCACCTTATAAATCCGTTCCCATCAGGGGCGGCTCAACCTCTAGGCAAATGAGGCAGTCGCCTAGGGCCCCAAATATAATAGGGCCTCCAAAATTATAGTATAAATTAGTATTTAACTAAAATAAGAAATATAAAATATAGAAAATGTTTTTTATTTGTTCAAGTGGGCGCTCCGGAGTGGTTATTGGACATGGCTAGAAATTGTGTGGGCTTTGCCTGCGCGAGTTTGAATCCTTTCATCCACGCTTTTTTGATTTTTTTTTTCCCTCTTCAATTTTATAATAACAGGAAAAGCATGAGTTACTTCCACTTTCTCAAGCTAATATCCTCCACTCCCTATAACTATTTAATTATAATTAAAGAGGAGTCTCTTCCACTTTCTCAGCTGTCTTTTTCACTCTCCCTAACTATTTAATTATAATTAGAGTATAACTATTTAATTATAATTAAAGAGGAGTCTCTTCCACTTTCTCAGCTGTCTTTTTCACTCTCCCTAACTATTTAATTATAATTAGAGAATTTTTCAAAATTAAAACTTTCTCTCTGTGTAGCAGCCTCGCCTTCACTGCCCCCGTCGCCCAGACCTCAGACTGACGGTAGGGCCTACAACTGCTCTATAGAAAAAGATACATTAATAAAACTTGAATACAAAAACTTGATTAAAAATTTTGCATTTTAAAAAGCTAGAACAATTATTTTTCAATAAAATAATAATTAAATAAAATATTAGTTAATATTAATTACTTTTTAAAGTATATTTTAAAAGGGCCCATTTGAAATTTTCGCCTAAGGTCTCCCTAAAAATTGAGCCGCCCCTGATTCCCATGTTCCCTTTCCTTGATCAGAACTCCAAAGTTGAGACAACTCACGGTTTGTTGATTTGCACTCTATCACCTCTTCTTGACTTTCCCATGGGAAACATGCCACAAATTATAATCAAGTAATTAATTAATCTTATTTTAGTTCGTGTGGACTCCAATTTTTCAGCGGCTTCTTTTACAAGAGAAGAGGGATTTTGACTTGAAATTAGCAAGACATGTTACTAGCTTATTAAGTAACGACTCAGCTGATATATATATTAAGTTAATTCCAGTTCCAAATTACAAGATTATTATCCATCAAAGATCTTTGATAGTGGGTTATGAAAAGTTCTATATATCCTAGGGTTGACTATAATATAGGTGTAGTAAAAAACGAAAATGAAAAATTCACAGAGACCTATCATGATTCCCATACCTAGCAACAATATGAACAATTTGTGTGTATCTTATTCAATATTTGATTGGTAGTTGAGAAGTGAAAGTGGAAAAGTATATTGTGTTTTCCGGTGTTTGCTTAGGGGCTGTTTGTTTCGCGTAAAAGGCCGAAATTCGTAAATGACTTACTACCCAGTTACAACTACGGCGTTTGTTTGGACCGTAATTCGTAAAAGACTTACGCAACTCAACTAACACTCACTTGCAACCCAGTTACCACTCACTTACAGCCCAGTTACAGTTAATTTTGTGGTCATACAAATTTGTATTAATTTTTATATTAATATTAAAATTTTTTAATATTTAACATTTTTAATATTTATTTGCAATATTAAAACTTTTTAAATGACCAAATAGTTAATTTTGTGGTCAACTTTTTCACTTAACGACTTACACATTACAACAATCAAATACCGTAAAATATAATACACTTTCTCACTTATAAGTTTATATTATCAACCAAACACCGTAAATTTACAACTGTAAAAAACTTTACCAATTACGATTTACGAATTACGACCAATTACGACAACCAAACAGGCCCTTAGTAATGGGCCTGTTTGGTTAAGGGTGGAAGTGAGGAAGTGACGAATTGAGGAAGTAGTAATAATTCCCTTTGGAACTTGGGAATTGGTTAGTAAGTTTTCCGGTGTTTAGATGTTATTGGTAAGTGTGGTTTGGAAAATATTTTGTCTTTTCCGATGTTTGGATGGTAATGTGAAAGTGGAAGTGGAAAAGTTGAGCACAAAGTTGACCGTAAAAATAATATTAAAATAAAAATTAATTAAGAAAAATAAAAAATAGACTGTAATTAGAATGTAAGTAAGATTTACATGGTAAAAAAATTAACTGTTTTGTGCTACAATTTATTACAAATGTGATTTATATGACCATAAAATTAACTGTAGCACTCTGGAAGTGGAGAAATGGTTGTGTAAAAGAAAAAAGATAAAAAGAAAAGAAGTTTTCTTATTTTCCTTTTCCGATGTTTGGATAGATAGGAAAGTGAGCAATTATACTTCCCTATTTCCTTACTTCCGCCCACTTCCTTGCAACCAAACAGTAGATACAGAAAAATAAGAGTATATTTCGTATACTTACACTAAAACTTGAGGTATATATTCAAACTTTAAGTTGTGAACATTAAAATATACTTTCACAAATAAACATGGACATAGATTTGCTAGAGTCTATGATGGAATTTGTTGAACTTTAATATGGCAAAAAAAAAAACCAGTGGATTTCCCAGCCTTCTTGGTCTTCTTCTTGCCTAGGGGTGCCATCGGATCGGATACGGATCGGATATTACCTCTACCATATCCGCACCCAACCTTCGGATACGGATACGGATACGGATATTGGCGGATGTGGAAAAATGATATCCGTATCCGCCAAAATCGGATATCAGATATAAATCGGATATTAGCGGATCGGATGCGGATACTAATCGGATATGTTAAAAATGGATATGGTTAAAGATAAATTAAACAGAAATACTTATATTACTTTTTAATCTCATCTACTACAATATTAAATGTGATACATACTATGATATTGTGTACATATCAATATATTCATCGTATTCATTGTCATTTGACTTTTATAACAATAGATTACACGTCCTCCGATGCTAAATGCCAATTCGGATGACATGGTTGATGTCGAAATACTCAAAATATCATGTGCTGCTCTTGCAAGAATCGAATACTTTTCACTATTATTTTTTCACCAACTCAAAATATCAAAATTTAAACCTTATTCCATTGAAGAATAGTCTTCTCCATACCGATATCATTATGAAGCACGCAACATTCGGATATCGGATCGGATACGAATAAGATATTACTTTTACCATATCCGTATCCGCACCTACCTTTCGGATACGGATACGGATACGAATATTGACGGATGTGAAAAAATGATATCCGTATTCGGATTGGAGGCGGATTCGGATGCGGATATCCGCGGATAATCCGTATCCGGTGGCACCCCTATTCTTGCCTCCCTTTCGATTCTTCCCTCTTGAGAACCACTGGCACTCGAAATCATAGTTTTCATGTTTATACGCCTGGAAGGTTAAAGCAACAAGTTGACCCTTTTGAGCGTCTAAACGATTAACCTCATGCTCGATTCACTTACTAAATCCTCTAAATTTCTGACACAGAGAGCAGGCATCAATATTTTTTTGCTTTTTACTTGTTTTTGTTGAGACTTGGGTCGATCAAATATTCTTACATCAGATAGACATGAGGATGGTCAGTGATGTCTCAAGTCTTTTATTTCAACCACTGTCATTCTTAATTGTCACGATCAAAATACATTTTATGAGTATTATGGTTGCAGTTAGTTAGAAATTTTTGAAATCGAGAAGATTACACACATTCCTGCTTCTATCCATTATAATTTTGTTAATTGCACAAAAAAAACGGTTCTAACACTCCTGATGTCGAAATCTCGAAAAACGTTTTACTATTGAAATTTGAGAAGCAAGTACGATTCTAGAATTTTGTAGCTGGCTTGTGAGACAAGTATAATTCTCAACGTAAGATCTAACACGTGCGCAAATCTGGAAAAGCATTTTCTAAGTTGTCCTCTCGTCCTTTTTCATGATAACCTTCATCAGACTTTGGGCCTGTTTGTTTCGTTGCAAAACGTCGCAAGTCGTAAGTCGTAAAATGAGAATGGAAAAAGTGAACTGTAGCAGAGAAAATATATTGTGTTTTACGGTGTTTGGTTGATAAAGTGAAGTGTAAATGGAAAAGTATATTGTGTTTTACGGTATTTGGTTGGTAATGTAAAAGTGTAAGTGGAAAAGTTGACCACAAAATTAACTGTAGCAGTGATTTAAATATTATAAATACTATTAAATTAAATCTACTATTGCAAATTAAATTGTATTAATAAATTTGAGATAAAAAATTAATAATCTTAATATTTTATGTATAACAATAATATTAATAAAATATTAGTATAAATAATAAAATATTACTAAAATATTAACTAAATAAATAATATAAAATTTTAAGAAATCTAAAGAACATTAATAAAATTTAAGAATACTAATAAAATATAAATATTAAAAAATCTTACAAAAATAATAAAATATAGTTATAATATTATAATATTAAAAATACTTTAAAATTATTATAATATAAATTTTATTATAATATTATTGTAATATTATAGAAATATAAAATTAACAAAGTAAAATATAATTATAATTTAATAATAAATTATCATTATAGTTTTATTATACTGAATTATTATTACAATATTAACATAATAAAATATTAATATAATAATAAAATATATTATGCTATTAATAAAGTAATTTTTTATATTAAAAAATAAATAATTAAATATATAGTAAAGTATAATATTGTTATATTAATAAAATATTAACTATAAATAAAATAATAAAAATGGAATAAGTATTAATAAAATAATAAAGTATTAAATAAAATATTAAATAAAAATATTAAATTAAAATAGTAAATATTAAAAATTAAAACAATAAAAAAATAAAGATTAAAAATATAAAATAATTAAATAATTAAATAAGAAATTGAACACTATTTAAAATATTAAATATTTAATAATATTAAATTATATATTGATTATCAAGTAACTGTTGTTAACTGTAAGTGTACTACAAGTGAGAGTTACATGACCCACAAAATTAACTGTAGCAACTGCAAGTGGGAAAATATGAGTGTAAAAGTGAGATTTACATGACCACAAATTTAACTGTAACAACTGCAAGTGGGAAAAGAAGAGTTGCATTTTGCAACTTGTTTTTCAGCGAAACAAACAACGGAAAATGGAAAAGAAGTTTTACGACTTGCGTTTTGCGACGTTTTGCGGCAAAACAAACACGCCCTTTCTCAAACATACACCCCTGAATAAATCGGTACGTCAAAAAATCACATATTGCTTCCCCTGCACGGCAAAAAAATGGGGACTGAACCGTTAGTTCGAGGCGGTTCATTGGTCCCGTGGTGACAAAAATGAAAAAAAAAAAAAAATATATATATATATATATATATATATATATATATATATATATATATATATATATATATATATATATATATATATATATATATATATATATATATATATATATCAGCCGTTACTGATGAGGCAAAGAAGGAGACAAAACTCAAGAATGGGCCTGTTTGGTTGTCGTAACTGGCCGTAATTCGTAATTCGTAATTGATAAAGATATTTATAGTTGTAAATGAGTTACATGCATGTAAACTTTATGGTATTTGGTTGGTAATATAAAGTTATAAGTAGAAAAGTGTATTGTGTTTTACGGTGTTTGGTTGTCGTAATGTGTAAGTCGTAAGTGAAAAAGTTGACCACAAAATTAACTATTTGGTGATTTAAAAAATTTTAATATTGCAAATAAATATTAAAATGTTAAATATTAAAAAAATTAATATTAACAAAAAAAATAATACAAATTGTGTGATCACAAAATTAACTGTAACTGGGCAGTAAGTGAGCGATAATTAGGTTGCAAGTGAGTGGTAATTGAGTTGTATAAGATTTTTACGAATTACGGTGCAAATAAATATCGTAATTATAACTGAGTTGTAAGTCATTTACGAATTACGGACCTTTACGCGAATCTCACCATAGAAATCTCCACACGCCTCTCTCTCTCTCGCGCCATCCCCTCCTCCTCACAACTTAGGTTCTGTGAAACCTAGCTCCAGCTCCCCAGGTACGCGATCTCCTCCCCCGATCCATTTCTCCTGAAATTCAATAGCTAGGGTCCCTCGATTCTTGAGTGAGTGTTGCGATCTGTTTCTCTGGGAATTTCAGCCTGATTGGGCATTCGTAATACATACCCGTTTATAGTTAGCTGTCTAAATTTATATTGTGTTCCATTTCCCACAGAAGTAAAGGTTTGGGTTTTATTATTTTGGGATTTGCAGAATGATGGCAGCTCTTGTTTAGCCTAATTTTTTGAATTGAGATAAATTTAGATATAGAGGGTGGATTCATTTTGTTGATTTAGCCTTATTTTTACTGGTTTAGTGTTAATTATGAAGATTTTGTACGTACATCTTCATTGCTCTGAACCATAATTGTGAGAGATGGTTTGTAGGAAGGTCATGTTTTGGATTGTGTTGCTTGTTTGCTGTTTTTATTTAAATTTGATGAATTTTTTTTTTAATCTTGAGGTATAATCTCATTATGTGGTTAATACCTTTATTCATGATTAAGGAATTAGAATATGATTCATCTTCTTCAGTGAAGTAAACATGCTTATAAACACATAAATTAGTTCATTGTATAAACTTGAACTTGAGTTGTCTTTAAGGGCCTGTTCGCCTTGTCTAAACTATGGTTTGCAAACCTCTAACAGTAGTTTTACTAGTCAAACAATGGAAAAAAAAATTGGAGTTTAAGGGGAAAAAAATCCACTCTTACTAATTTTTTTTTCTAAACTACAGTTAAGACCACTTTTGGGGGTAGGTAACTGTGGTTTAATAAACGATGAACAGTAGCCAAATGGACATTAGGTTAGTTTTCTGGAGTTGCAAGAATCAACTCCAGAAAACTAAAACGGCAACTACAGCTAAGAAAACTTTACCTCGAATCCAAACAGGCCCTAAAGGAGGAAAGCAAGAAAGAAAATATACTTAGGTCAAACCTCAAGTTTGAAATGGTGTTCATGTACTTCTTTGAGTGACTTTATGACTGTCACCAACTGTTCTCATAGTTGGAATGAGACCTTCTATACGTAAGCAGTGACGTACGCATGATTTTCACTCAGTGGGGGGCGGAGACATTATGAACTAAAATTGAAAATTTATTAAATGAACAATATATTCCAAGTTTGGATTTTACCAAAAAGATAGAGGTACGACCACTCTAAATTACAATGGTCCCTTCGAGGAGTCATATTCTGAAACTGTTGAATGATTGATTCATTGTCAATGCTGTCAAATATATCATTTTCAATGCCACCAAGCAATCATTCATCAACTCATCACCCATTCTATTACGCAATGAATTCTTGATAAACTTCATTGCAGAGAATGCTCGTTCGGTGGTTGTACTTGCAATGGGTAAGAGTAATGCCAGCTTTACGAGAAAATATACCAAATTATAGGTTTTATCCCTCTTTAACAGAATCATTTTTTTAGCAAGCTCACTAATCCCTTTAATTTTAGAAAATTGCCTGTCGGAGCGAAGATCAAGAATATAATTCTCAAGTTGGGAATCAAGTGTTGCTAGCTCAACTGGAGAAAAATTTAATTTGTAAAACTCTGCAAATTGAATCAATTTTCTCTTATCAAAAGCGGAGAAAGAATCAGCTGGACTCAGACAGGCCATACATAATAACAACTCGGTGTTCACTTCATTAAACCGGCTATTCAACTCTTGAAGTTGCATATCTATCACCACATAAAATACTTCAACAAGATAATGATGAAGGTTCGTGCTTTCTTCAACATTGTGGCGTGATCTCCCTCGAATAACAAATAAGTCTAACATATTTGGGACGATTATATAATGCTCATCACAAAATAAAAAGACTTCACCCAAAAGAGATTCCCAACCTTCATCTTTCATCTTCTGTAAATGATGCATAGAAAATTTAATAAGATTCATGGTATTCACAATATCTTGATCTTTTCTCTGCAATGCTTGTGATAAATCATTTGTAATTTCCAAGACCATTTCCATCAAGTGTAAGTGAAATGCGAATTCAATACACTGTATTACATCTAACAAATCAGTTGCTTGCGCTTTATGTATTGAAAGTGTTCCATTCTTTGCAATAACCTCAAGCACGTCGATGACGGAAGAAAATAAATATATCAAGTTCACAAGTGTATCGAAATGAGAACTTCACTGCATCTTTCCGGTTTCTTTAATGCCCTTTCTTAATTCATACCTCTCCCAGTCATAATTTCTCCCTGACAAATCCCTTCAACAACTTTTTTAAATTATTTTTTTCAAAGGTATGTCCTTATAGTTGCATGAACCTCCAATAATATTTGATAAAGTTGTAATCAAATTAAAAAAATGGGCATATCTTCTTATGGTTTTCAGCAACGGCTACAAGTGTCAATTGGAGTTGATGAGCAAAATAATGAACATAGAAATCACTTTCATTCTCCTTCAAAATCAAACTTTTGAGACCATTAAATTCTCCTTGCATATTACTAGCTCCATCATAATCTTGCTCACACAAGCTTGATATACTGAGCCTATGTCTAGAGAAAAGTGATTCAATAGCTGCTTTAAGAGATAAAAAACTAGTATCAGTAACATGTTTAACCCTAATAATGCGCTCAATTACAAACCCTTTTCTATTCACAAAATGCAAAGCAACAACCATTTGTTCTTTTACTGATATATCACGAGCCTCATCAACTAAAATAGTGAATAATTCGTCTCCAATATCGCTAGCAATGGCTGTTGTGTCTCAATTGCAACAACATTGATGATATCTTTCTGAATTCTTAGTGATGTCAATTTCAAGTTTTAAGGAGTATTATTCAATACAACTTTATTGATTTTTTCATTGTGTTCAGAAAGAAATTTTAACAGCTTTATAAAATTACCTTGATGTAGGGACTGTTTTGATTCATCATGACCACGAAAAGCCAATCCTTGGCGTAGAAGAAATTTAATGCAATCAACTGATGCAGTCAATGAGTACGGTAACACTTCGAACTTGTTCAGATTGCTTAGCCAAACTCAACTCTATCTGTTGATCTTGATTCATAAGATCTTGACATTGTCGCAAGCATATGTTGTGCATGCTATTATGGCCTCCAACACGTACATTGAATCTTTCTTTCGCTATTTTCCAATTTGTGAACCCCTCACTAATGAATGAATCTCCACCTCCTTGATTACCATGCTCGGATTTAAAAAGATAACAATATAAGTAATATGCTGCATCTTTTTCTACGTTGTACTCTAATCATTTACTATATTCATTGAACCATGTAGCTTGAAACCTTCGTTTATCACTTCCACATTGTCTCCGAGGAAGATCATGATTCTTGGACTGACAAGGACCCTTTTGCAAGTACGCTATATGGACTCTCTCTATATCATTAGGATCATATTCATAGATGCTTTTTCTTAGCCCCGGATCACTAATAAGATCATCAAATTGACCTCTTCTCGTGCATGTGTGTGTTCAATGCAAGGTTCTCAATATCGGATATCAGAATCGTATCGGATGGGGGTTTTTTATTTCGGATATCGGATATCCGGGAGATATCGAGGATACGCGCGCATATCGGGCGTTCATATTAGACACTATATATAATGAAATATTGATAATTAAGAGTTGGTTTAGGGTTATACATATCATCTATCTAATAAAACTGATGTAATATGCTTGCAGAGACAATAAAAAATAATGTACATTTGCACGCAGTCGTGCAATAAATAAGTTATTTCATATCGGGTGATATATCGAACGATTTATTGGCCAATATCAGGAAATTTATTGGGCGATATTTCAAATATCGGCCATTTTTTGCTGCAAACGATATGACGAACGATTTTACTATATCGTATCAGTAGTAGGCAAAAAAGGAGATATCAGACGATATCTCGGCCGTATCGGCCGATATTTAAAACAGGGGTTCGATGTTAAGACCCACATTGGAAGACGACTCATCAATTCTTTTCTTTTCAAAGTATCTTTCAATAACTGTTTCAAATAAATTAACTGTCATTAACACAAAATACACATTAAACAATAACATAAAACACCTAATACACATTAAGACTAACAAGTTTACTAACTAAAATTACTTGGTAATAGGATGATAGATCAACTAAAATTCAAACATCATTCACATAAGACTAACAAGTTTACAAGTGACAAAGTAAATATGCTTTAAGGTTCAGAACTTCTTAATTTTTTCACAATGAAAAAAAGATATAAAATTACCTCTGCAATTTGAGAGAGGTGAAGCAGAGATCTAATCTGTACTTCGAAGTTCGACCTGCAATAGACAATAGAAAAAAGAACTATTAATCCTCTGTAAATTGATCCAGAAAATAATCAAAAAGTAACCTCAATCGATGCATGTAAACTGATCAAAATCAACCCCAATCGATGCAGGAAAAATCAATTAAAAATCAACCTCAAAATGTCCCGAAATCCTCTGTAAATTGATCAAAACTCTAAATAAACTAACTAATTTGCATGTAAAAAGCGACAACATGATGAATCTTCCAAATAGTGAATTAGGAACCCTCAAAATTGAAAGAAAAGCAAACTAATTTGATCAAGAACCCTAAAAGAAGCATTCAAAAGCTCGAATTCATGCCTAATTCGAAGAGGATTGGGCTCGACCTGCGCTGGGGGGGGGGGTGATCCGGGCTCGGGGAGGGGGCAGGGGGCCGCTGAGATTTGCAGAGAGCGAGAGAGAAGGGGATCAGCGGTGTTCTGATTTTTTTTTTTTTTTTAAGAAGGGCGGGCGTGCGGGTATAAACCGGACCCGAAGTGGGATCTCAGTGGGGGCGATTGCCCCCTGGCCCATACATGGGTCCGCCACTGTACATAAGACTCCTCACAAATTGGTTAAGCACTAAGTAATTGAAAATCATCTAGAGGGGGGTGAATAGGTGATAATGCTAATCAATACACAATTAAAAATATGATGCAACAATCAACCCAAAACAAGACTAGAAGCCGAATACCCCGAGAAGGGCTCTGAACTCCTTCCTCCTGATTCCTCTAGATATGAGTTGGAGGTGCGCAATGCAATCTTGTTGTATGAGTATTTGATTGACAATGTGATTATGCAACAAGTGAATATAACAATGAAAATGAAGAGCAAGTACAATGTAGTAAAGAAAATGTGAAGCAAGTAGATAAAGTAATGAATATAAAGTAAGTGATTGAAGCAAGAATTAAGAGTAAGTAAGAACAAGTAAACCAAACGCAAACACCGAGAATTTTTTCGAGTTTCGAGCACCCAGCTCTACGTCCCCGCCTTCACCCAGAAGGATTTCTAACAACTATAACTTCACAAAGAGGTTACAAATACACCGGAGTACCCAACTCCACAATCTCAAGTACAAGTTCTCTCTTGGTGATCAAAAGACCACAAATTATCTTTTGCAAACGCCTCTTTCCCTTACAAGAGCCCTGTAGAGTAATGATTAGAATTGAAGCTCAAATATTGTAAGTGGAAAAAGGAAATGAACTAGAGAGAGTTTAGAAAATAAAACTTCAGCGATGAGAGAATCTTCAGCACAAAAATCAAGGACCAAACTCTCTTGAAAGCTTTTGAAAACTTTTGAAACTTTTTGTATAATGCTTGTTGTTTTTTTAAAACATAACCCTAATCACCCCTATTTATAGGAGAGGGCTAGGGATTAAAAAGTAAACTCATATAATGTTAATTAGGAAGAATTTGACCCATAAAATATCCCCTAAATTCGTTTAGAAACGAAAAATACAAATTTAAAACGTGTTTAAAAGCTAGCCGTTATGACTGAAACGGCTACCTCGGTCGACCGGCCGGTCGACCGGGATTCAAACAAAAGAGCCGTTGCAGGCTCTCGGTCGACCGCCCGGTCGACCGAAACAAATAGAGAGTGACACCACTTCAGTCGGCCAGCCGCCCGGTCGACCGAAGTCTTCGGTCGTCCGCCCGGTCGGCCGAAGAACGTGCACACGGATACGCATCCAGCCTGCCAGAAAACCAGTCGACTGGGTCGGTCGAGAGAACTGACCTGACAAGTGTCGGCCGACCGGTCGGTCGACCGGCTCAGGCCAAAAGTCGAAACTGAACAAGAATTTTAAGGAGATCTTGATATCTAATAAATATTTTTGATTAGAGATATATATAAAACATAAAATTGAGTTTGTAATCAAAAGGCTTTGTATTAAATTATTTTGTATATATTTATAGGGAATATTTCTAGGAAATGCATGTGCGCAAAAACGTGTGTGTTGGAATATAGAGCTTCAATCCTAATCACTATTCTTTAACAAAACTATAAAACTAGAAACAAAACTTAGGAAATGCATGTGCGCAAAAACGTGTGTGTTGGAATATAGAGCTTCAATCCTAATCACTATTCTTTAACAAAACTATAAAACTAGAAACAAAACTAATGAAATCTCATGAGCAATCTTGAAGTCTTGAGCCATGCAAAACCTAGCTAGAGCCTTCTCTTCTATGTTCCTTACTTGATGTGCCATAAGCCTTCTTTGCTCCATGAACTTAGAATTTCTTGCAAAAGCTAAGCAATGGCCTCCGAACATGGTACAAAACCTGAAACTTACCTTGAACAAACTTATTAGTACCAAATAGCTCTTATTTGTTTTGTTATCATCAAAACTCTAAATAAATGGAGAGTGTAACCTTTTGGGCCAACAATCTCCCCCTTTTTGATGATGACAAAACAAATAGGCTATGTTAAAAAAATAAAAGAGAGGTGTAAGCTCCCCCTCAAATTATGCTACATTAAACAAAGAAAAACAATATTATATTCAAGCTACGCAAACAAAAACCATGAGATATTAAACACTTATTGGAATCAAGACCATAATAAACTCAAACTTATTCTCCCCCTTTTTGTCATACATCAAAAGGGTAAAAAAAATGTATTATTCAATAACACAAATATTTAGTTCACCACAAATAAAGGAGAATCTAGCAAAATCAAGTGGTTTAGTGAAAATATCGGCAAGTTGCAAATCCGTAGAAACATAATCAATATCTATATCACCTTTCTCAAATGATCTCTAAGAAAGTGATACCTAATCTCAATGTGCTTGTCTTACTATGTTGATTTGCATTTTTAGTCATATGAATAGTACTAGTATTATCACAAAAAATTTTTATATGATCATAATGCAAATCATAATCAAGTAGAGTATGTTTCATCCAAAGGACTTGTGCACAACAAGCCCCCGCTGCAACATATTCCGCCTCGGCGGTTGATAGAGCTACGGAATTTTGTTTCTTAGAGGACCATGAAACAAGACAATTACTAAGAAATTGACATGTCCCACTAGTACTCTTTCTATCTACTCTACAACCTGCATAGTCGGCATCCGAATAACTCGTCATTGAGAAATCTCCGGTTTTCGGATACCATAGACCCATTCCAATTGTGCCCTTAATATAACGAATGATGCGTTTTACCGCAATAAGATGGGACTCTTTAGGACACGATTGAAATCTAGCACAAAGACACACGCTAAACATTATATCCGGCCTACTTGCCGTCAAATACAAATGACTACCTATCATGCTTCTATACAATTTAATATCAACATTTTTACCTTGGTCATCCTTATCAAGCTTGATTGTAGTTGCCATGGGAGTGTTGCAAACTTTTGAGCTTTCAAGTCCAAACTTCTTTACGAGTTCCTCTGCATACTTGGCTTGACATATGAAATTCCCATCTTGCAATTGCTTGATTTGGAGTCCAAGAAAGAAATTCAATTCATCTATGGAAGACATTTCAAACTCACATTGCATAACCTTTTCAAACTCCTTGCATAAAAACTCATTAGTAGAACCAAAAATTATATCATCAACATAAATTTGCACAATTAAAATGTCATTATCAACATGCTTAGTAAAAAGAGTTGTGTCTACTTTGCCTTTAACAAAATCATTTGAAATGAGAAAATTAGAAAGCCTTTCATACCAAGCTCTTGGAGCTTGTTTCAATCTATACAAAGCTTTATCAAGTTTAAAAACAAAATTGGGATGAACATGATCAACAAAACCGGGAGGTTGTTCAACATAAACTTCTTCATTAATAATACCATTTAAAAATGCACTTTTCACATCCATTTGAAAAAGTTTAAAATTTTTAAAAGATGCAAAAGCTAGTGTTATCCGTATGGCTTCAAGCCGTGCTACGGGTGCAAAGGTCTCCTCAAAGTCAATTTCTTCAACTTGAGTGTAACCTTGGGCCACTAACCTAACTTTATTCCTAATAACATTCCCGGACTCATCCATCTTGTTTCTAAAGATCCACTTAGTACCAATTATTGGTCTATCGTGAGGTCTAGGTACAAGGTGCCAAACTTGGTTGCGCTCAAATTGATTGAGTTCCTCTTGCATGGCTAGCAACCAATACGAGTCCGCCTCGGCTTCGAGGATGCTTTTGGGTTCAAAATGAGAAATGAATGCAAAGTTACCACATAAGTCATGGAGTTTGGAGCGAGTTGTTACCCCTTTAGAGACATCACCTAAAATGAGTTCCTTGGGGTGATTTGTAGCGTATCTCCAATCTTTGGAAGTGGTTGAGAATCTTTCACTTCATCCTTATGACATCACCAATGGGTTCTTGCTTTTCTTCTTGAGCGGGTGAGTTCTTCAAGGATAGTCTCTCCATGTCTTCACCTAATGGGTCAATTTCTACAACATTCTCAACAACCAAATTAGATTCTTCAAATTTAACATGCATGGATTCTTCAATGGTAAGGGAAGATCTATTGAATACTCTATAAGCTTTACTAGAAGAAGAGTATCCAACTAAAATAGCTTCATAAGCCTTAGCATCAAATTTACCCAAGTTATCTCTAGTATTCAAAACAAAACACTTGCATCCAAAAACTTTGAAATATGAAACATTAGGTTTTCTAGAATGATACATTTCAAAAGATGTTTTGGAAGAATTTTTACACAAATAAATGCGATTTGAAATATAGCATGCGGTGTTTACGGCCTCGGCCCATAGATATTGAGGGAGGTCATATTCACTCATCATGGTCCTAGCCATCTCTTGAAGTGTTCTATTTTTCCTTTCTACAACTCCATTTTGTTGTGGAGTTCTAGGACATGACATTTCATGCTTGATTCCCTTTTCATCACAATAAGTCATGAAGAGTTGGTTAACAAATTCACCACCTCTATCACTCCTTATTTTCAAATCGAAAAACCTTTTTCTTTTTCAATCCTTTTTCGAAAAATCTTGAAATGAGAAAAAGTTTGATCTTTGTGTTCCAAAAAGAAAACCCAAGTAAATCGGGAAAAATCATCAACTAAAACAAATGCATATCTACTACCATTTAAGCTCTTAGTTTTGTTTGGTCCAAAAGATCCATATGAATTAATTCTAATGGCCTAGTTGACATGATATCCTTGATTGGTTTGAAGGAAGACTTGGTTTGTTTCCCAAGTTGGCACGCACCACAAATGCGGTCTTTCTCAAACTTCAAGTAAGGAATACCCTTCACCAATTCCTTAGAATTAATCCTAGAAAGATGGTCAAAAGATGCATGTCCTAATCTTCTATGCCAAAGCCAAGAATTTTCATCAAAAACATTCAAGCATTTAGTAGAACAATCCAAATTAAGCATGTCAATGATATAAACATTATCATCACGAAATCCGGTGAGAATAGAATCATTGGTTTTGCAATCAAAATCTTACAAGAAGAGTCATCAAAACAACTTTAAGACCACGATCACAAAGTTGACTTATACTAAGCAAGTTATGTTTTAAACCATCAACAAGAACAACATTTTCTATGATGGGAGATGCACCAATTTGAATGTTACCTATACTGATGATAGTGCCCTTGGAGTCATCCCCGAAGGTGACGGTGCCACCTTCCATGTACCTTGATAGGGTTGTAAAGTTGTTGATATCCCATGTCATGTGTCTTGAACAACCACTATCAAGGTACCACCGCTCCTTACGTCTTGGAGCCTTGGTGTGTACCTACATCAAATAATTTAGGACTTGATTTTGGTACCCACATTTTCTTGGGTCCTAAAGCGTTAGTGTCATGAATCCATACAAGATTATTTGTTCTATTTATTTGGTCATAACAAAACTTAGCAAATGTCCATTCTTACCACAATAAGTACATCTATACACTCTACCATATTTAAAAGTATAGTGAGTGTGTGACTTGTGAGCATGTGTAGATTTAGCATGAGTGTTGTGTGTAGTGTGAGCATGAGGAATTTTGACATGTGAAGCTTTAGCATGAGAAGTGTGCTTTTTAGAAAACATTTCCTCAAGTCTCTTAGTGTTGAAAGCACAATCCTTCAAAACTTTTTCAAAATCAACAATTCTAGTTTTAATGAAGAAATTTCTTTTTCATCAATCTTTGAAAATTTTGCTTTGCAAGCAACTTTGTAAGCACTAAATTATTTTGAGTAGAAATAAGATTGGAAGAAATTTCATATTTTCTCTAGAAACAATAGCAAGTTGATTTTTAAGAAAAGCAACTTTTCCAATTTTGAGCATTCCATCTTTTTATTATCATAACTCTCTGAAAGTTCAACAAAAGCATGTACAAGTACTTCTTTACTTAATTCATCTTCTTCATCAAGAGGTTGAGAGGTTACCTTTGGTGTGTTTGCCATGAAACACATGTTCGCCGTGTCCACCTCGTCTTCGGACTCGCTTTCCGAATCCCAAGTTGCTTTGTAAGCTTTCTTTTCGACCGGCTTCTTTTTCTTGAAGGAGGAAGTCACCTTTTTCTTGAATTCCGGGCAATCGGCCATGATATGTCCGGGCTTTCGGCAATTGTAGCAAATGATTCTTCTCTCCTCTTTTCCTTCAAACTTCCTTCTAAAGTTGAGTTTGTTCTTACGGTACATTCTCTTCACGTTTCGCACAAGAAGGGAGAGCTCCTCATCTTCTTCTTCATCTTCTTCTTCGTCATCAAGAGTGGAGGAAGACTTGAAGGCTATGGATTTCTTCTTTAGAGGAGCGGCTTCTTCTCTTGCCTTCTTTTCCATCTCATGAGTCTTCAAGTTTCCAATGAGATTAATGAGATCCATTTCGTCTTGTCATTCAATTCTTTCAAGGTGGTGGTCTTTATCTCCCGTGAAGAAGGAAGAGCCCGAATCACTTTTTGCACCTTTTGGTCATTGCTAATATCATCACCTAAAGGGAAAGAGCATTGGTAATTTTAGTAAACCTTGTAATCATACAATCAATAGATTCATCATCAATCATTTTAAAGCTTTCATATTGGGACCTCAAGAGATCTATCTTAGCTCTCTTTACTTGTGATGTCCCCTCGTGTGTGACCAACAAATGTTGCCAAATCTCATAGGCGGATTGGCAATGTATAACTCGTGTAAGGTCATCCTCATTCAAGGCGGTTAGGAGGGAATTTTGGGCCTTGGAGTTAGCCTCATATTCTCTAAAGGTAAAGTCGGACCATGTGCTTTCATCACTATCGGGTCTAACATAGGGTTTGGTCAAGGATTTTGCCACTAAGCTACCTAAAGATTGTAAAAAGATAGTCATCCTAACCTTCCAAATAGGAAAATTAAGTCCATCAAATTTAGGAGGGGTTTTGATGTTGTCGGCCATGTTTACTAGTGTATGAATGAAAGAATGCAAATGTTGATTAGCAAATTTTTAAGATCTCTCTAAGGATGTTAAGCCAAACTTAGAGTCCAAGCTCTGATACCAATTGAAAATCACCTAGAGGGGGGTGAATAGGTGATAATGCTAATCAATGCACAATTAAAAATATGATGCAACAATCAACCCAAAACAAGACTAGAAGTCGAATACCCCGTGAAGGGCTCTGAACTCCTTCCTCCTGATTCCTCTAGATATGAGTTGGAGGTGCGCAATGTAATCTTGTTGTATGAGTATTTGATTGACAATGTGATTATGCAACAAGTGAATATAACAATGAAAATGAAGAGCAAGTACAATGTAGCAAAGAAAATGTGAAGCAAGTAGATAAAGTAATGAATATAAAGTAAGTGATTGAAGCAAGAATTAAGAGCAAGTAAGAACAAGTAAACCAAAACGCAAACACCGAGAATTTTTCCGAGGTTCGAGCACCCAGCTCTACGTCCCCGCCTTCACCCAGAAGGATTTCTAACAACTATAACTTCACAAAGAGGTTACAAATACACCGGAGTACCCAACTCCACAATTTCAAGTACAAGTTCTCTCTTGGTGATCAAAAGACCACAAACTATCTTTTGCAAACGCCTCTTTCCCTTACAAGAGCCCTGTAAAGTAATGGTTAGAATTGAAGCTCAAATATTGTAAGTGGAAAAAGGAAATGAACTAGAGAGAGTTTAGAAAATAAAACTTCAGCGATGAGAGAATCTTCAGCACAAAAACCAAGGACCAAACTCTCTTCAAAACTTTTGAAAACTTTTGAAACTTTTTGTATAATGCTTGTTGTTTTTTTTAAAAACATAACCCTAATCACCCCTATTTATAGGAGAGGGTTAGGGATTAAAAAGTAAACTCATATAATGTTAATTAGGAAGAATTTGACCCATAAAATATCCCCTAAATTCGTTTAGAAACGAAAATACAAATTTAAACGTGTTTAAAAGCTAGTCGTTATGGCTGAAACGGCTACCTCGGTCGACCGGCCGGTCGACCGGGATTCAAACAAAAGAGCCGTTGCAGGCTCTCGGTCGACCGAAACAAACAAAGAGTGACACCACTTCAGTCGGCCAGCCGCCCGGTCGATCGAAGTCTTCGGTCGTCCGCCCGGTCGGCCGAAGAACGTGCACACGGATACGCATCCAACCTGCCAGAAAACCAGTCGACTGGGTCGGTCGAGAGAACTGACCTGACAAGTGTCGGCCGACCGGTCGGTCGACCGGCTCAGGCCAAAAGTCGAAACTAAACAAGAATTTTAAGGAGATTTTGATATCTAATAAAGTATTTTTGATTAGAGATATATATAAAACATAAAATTGAGTTTGTAATCAAAAGGCTTTGTATTAAATTATTTTGTATATATTTATAGGGAATATTCTAGGAAATGCATGTGCGCAAAAACGTGTGTGTTGGAATATAGAGCTTCAATCCTAATCACTATTCTTTAACAAAACTATAAAACTAGAAACAAAACTTAGGAAATGCATGTGCGCAAAAACGTGTGTGTTGGAATATAGAGCTTCATCCTAATCACTATTCTTTAACAAAACTATAAAACTAAAAACAAAACTAATGAAATCTCATGAGCAATCTTGAAGTCTTGAGCCATGCAAAGCCTAGCTAGAGCCTTCTCTTCTATGTTCCTTACTTGATGTGCCATAAGCCTTCTTTGCTCCATGAACTTAGAATTTCTTGCAAAAGCTAAGCAATGGCCTCCAAACATGGTACAAAACCTGAAACTTATCTTGAACAAACTTATTAGTACCAAATAGCTCTTATTTGTTTTGTTATCATCAAAACTCTAAACAAATGGAGAGTGTAACCTTTGGGTCAACAGTAATATGGTACAAACAGCTGTCAGCTCAGAATAATCACTTCTACAAATTATGCAACACTTTGTATTTTGCACTGAAGTGCTTGGTGGATGGCAGCCCATATGAGGGGTCTCAAATTTTTTTTTATTTTTTTTAATTGTTATTTGGGTCTCTGTGTGGTGTGTGTGTGTGTGTGTGTGTGTGTGATTTGTGGTTGTTGGTGTGTGGTTTGTGTGTGTTGGGGGTGTGTGTAAGAATTTAATTAAGGAGATTTATGGCAGTCTTAAATTTAGAGAAAGAAAGAAGCATTAGTTTATCTATCATATGGATCTCTCTGAATGATGCAAACTGAAAGGAGTTTAGGAAACCCGTGCTTCAAATTTGCATTTTTTTAGGGTTACCTCTTCTAAATAGTGGTTCTTTTTTTTTTTTTTTTGGGTTAATTGTCAGTTTATGGTAATCATATCATATTACTAGTGATTTCAGTATCATAGCACCTGCGTGTTGAGAACTTTGCTTATCTAGCCTGTAGCTTGCACAGATGTATATTAGTCATTACACTATATCAGAGATTTATTTGGGACTTTTTGGCTGGGTGTTCATTTTATTAATTAGTTGTAGTTGTTAAATAGTAAACATTGTGTCAGTTCTGTGGTGCTGTTTTAATCTATGTCATTTTGATCCACTGATCTTACCAATTTCAAGCAACATATGTATCTATATTTTTCATGGTTTAAAATCTCGGTATAGGTATCGGGTATCGATCAATATTTTTTAATATCAATATCGTCAATATCAGTCATATCGGCAATATTAGCTTGATATTTGCTGATATTACTGAGTTAACATCATATCGGGTTCCTTAAAATTGAGACGATATTGCCAATATATATCGGAATTGACGGATATCTGAAACCATGATATTTTCTCTTCACTGATTTATTTCCTTGATTTCTTGTGAGCCCAAACATTATTCTTATTTAAGGATTGAGCGGTCGCTATGATTATTGTGTCTAATTCTATCAAGCAGACATGTTCGCACTACTTTTGAATCTTTCAGATAAGGTCATTAAGATATTATGGTGCCCACTGATGGTGTTAGTACCATTGCTACAACCTGTCAACATGGATGTTACTATTCAGATCCAGACTACAGTGTCCGAATTGTCTTCGGCCATGTTATTTAGTGTCATATATTCCCATATGCGGGTAGCGAGCTATGTTGATTATCTCATATAAAGGTTAATTTATGATATCTGAATGCATATTCTTTGCTATGTTGGGACCTAAACTCGAGTTTCTTCCGCTATGATAGTGAATCAATGTTCACTATTTTATGATGACATCCCTATGAGTAAAAAAAGGTATGTGCAGTCGCTTCTGTGAGCTAATATATCAGTCTCTCACATCCCCTGTCAATGTAGGGAAGAAACTTTCACTATCTGGCTATGATATGTGTTGAACTCGTGACTTTCCTACCACAAACACTTGCCTCACCAACTCTCCTCAAGTTCTTGTTTTAGGTATCATTTTAGATCTAATTATTATCTATCAACTGAACTGATCATCTTTATGGTGTTATTGCATTTTCTGCAGGTTGTCGCAAAATATATATTCTGTAGTGTAATATCTGCAGGCAGTGGATATGGCTGGAGCTTTGGTTCAGTCAGCTACTCTTCCTTCTGTGGTGAGTGGAAGTCACAGTCAGCTTCGGGGCTCTGGCAAGACTAGAAGGGAACCACAATGATGGGGAGTGCACGTTCACATCCTCATAGATTGCAAGGGTTCACAGGCTTGAGGGGGTTAAACACAATGAATTTCTCTTCCAGATCTGGACGGGATTTTCATTCTATTGTAGTGGCGTCCATCTCTGCCCCAAAGGGGAAGGCTGTCAGGGGAGCTGCTGTAGCTATGTTTGAGCGTTTCAGGGAGAAGGCTATCAAAGTTATAATGCTCGCTCAGGAAGAAGCCCGACGCCTAGGCCACGATTTTGTTGGAACAGAGCAGATATTACTGGGTCTAATTGGTGAGGGGACAGGAATTGCTGCAAAAGTTTTAAAATCCATGGGTATTAACCTCAAAGATGCCCGTGTGGAAGTTGAAAAAATCATTGGAAGGGGAAGCGGTTTTGTTGCAGTTGAGATACCATTCACGCCACGTGCAAAGCGAGTTTTGGAACTCTCACTGGAGGAAGCTCGACAACTAGGTACCTTTTTCTTTTTACCGTCAGGGCACTAATGGATCTTTGCTTTAAAGTAATTTGGTTTGAATGTAAACTATAAGTTAGCAAATCTTTCAGCATCATCTGTTTCCACCATATGGCACATGCTGAATTTCATTCCTACTTGTTGCTTACTCATGTTCTTTTTACAAAATTTCTAGTTTCTTCTGAGGTTCGACTGTTCTTTACTTCGGTTGTTATTTCCTCAGTTAATATGAGCTTCATTAGATTGATAGTACTAGGAATTCTTTTTGCTGGAAGGAATTTATACACAAGAACTGGAATTTTTGCTTTAAGATTGCTGAAGGATTCCTGAGCATTCATCACTTTACAAAATGGCATATCCTGTCTATGCTTGAGTTCTTATAGAAACTAATTGCCAGTTTGGCTTTTGTTTCCCACTCCAAGTGATTGAGATTTGTTGGAGCTTGTTCTTATGGTTCTCTTTTTGTTATAATTTAGCAGTGAACTGGATTAATGCATCATAATCAGGTTTATAGTAGTTCATGCGACAGTGAGTTCTTAAATAAAAGCTTGATCCATTTTCAGGTCATAACTACATAGGATCCGAGCACTTGCTTCTTTGATTGCTGCGTGAAGGTGAAGGTGTAGCAGCTCGCGTGCTTGAGAGCCTTGGAGCTGAACCAAGCAATATCCGCACGCAGGCACACACCCCCCCCCCCCCCCCCCCCCCCCCCCCCCCCACTTTCTCCTATTGCTTCTGTTGTTGCATGAGCAAGAATTATTACACTTTTTACCGTGCTGCTATCAATTTAATATGGAACTTTATTTAAATAGGTTATTAGAATGGTTGGTGAAAGCACAGAAGCAGTTGGTGCTGGTGTTGGAGGAGGCAGCAGTGGCAGTAGATGCCTACACTTGAGGAGTATGGAACTAATCTGACCAAGTTAGCAGAGGAGGTATTGATACCTTTTACACGTACATTACAGTTAAGATGTTGTATGATGACAACATTAACTTGAACAGAGAAAGAAATGCTAACAAAGCCACTGCATTGCAGGGTAAGCTTGATCCTGTAGTTGGCCGACAACAGCAAATTGAGCGTGTTACCCAAATTTTGGACAGACGGACAAAGAACAATCCCTGCCTAATTGGAGAGCCAGGAGTTGGGAAGATAGCCATTGCCGAAGGGCTTGCTCAACGGATAGCAAATGGGGATGCCCCTGAAACAATTGAAGGGAAGAAGGTTGGTTACGATCCTTTTGATTGTTAATTATCTGGTTTTGTCAGTATTCTGGTGTTTAATTTTTATGTATGACTAGTGCTCTTCTTGTCCCTTTGTTTCTTTTCCCTGGTTAGCCAGCATTTACCTTATCTGTTTTCACATCTTTTACTTTTTTTCTCACTGCTATAATGGCTCTGCAACTTTTTATGATTCTAAAGTATGACTCATCTTTTTTTTTTGGATTCAATTTGATATAGGTGATTACCCTCGATATGGGACTGCTTGTTGCTGGAACAAAATATCGTGGAGAGTTTGAAGAAAGATTGAAAAAGCTTATGGAGTAAATTAAACAAAGTGATGAAATAATCCTTTTCATTGATGAGGTGCACACGCTAATTGGAGCAGGAGCTGCAGAAGGGGCAATCGATGCTGCTAATATCTTAAAGCCATCTCTTGCGAGAGGTGAACTACAGGTACTTGAAACTGCTACATGCTTGATATCTCTTAATTCATTCTCTGTCAGTTTTTGATCTTGAGAAACAGTTTATCTGGAATAATTTTTTCATCTATATGCTCTGAATTAGTAACATTTCCTCCACCTGGAATATGTTTGTTTTCTGAAAATATGTCCAATACAAACAAACATGTATATTTTTTCTCGCAGTCCTACTGACTTCTTATATATTTTGTCCAGTGTATTGGAGCCACAACACTAGATGAATATAGAAAGCACATTGAGAAAGACCCAGCGTTGGAAAGACGATTCCAACCAGTCAAAGTACCAGAACCCACGGTGGATGAAACTATACAGATTCTCAAGGGTCTTCGTGAACGATATGAAATTCACCACAAGCTCCGTTACACTGATGAAGCTTTAGTTTCTGCTGCACAATTATCATATCAATATATCAGGTATGTGTCATCAAAAGTAATTTCTCTATATATTTCACATGTAGAAACATTGATTGCACATTAATCCCGTATATTTAAAGTTGTTTACATAATTGTTTAGATGATTATGACAATCCGATCAGCATATCCAGGAAAATATCAACATATCTGCTTACCTATGTTTCTCTCGATTTTCTATTGAATCAGTTATAATCAGGATTTTGACGAACTTTGAGATTGTAACAAATGTTTTCATTGCTCAGTTTATCATTCTTACACGTCCTTTTTTTTTTTTCAGTGATCGTTTCCTCCCTGATAAAGCTATTGATCTAATTGATGAAGCTGGTTCTCGTGTTAGGCTTCGCCATGCACAGGTATGGATATGTTCATGCCTATCTCACGATTCACTTTTCTTTGAGGCTGCTGGTCTTTTAAGCAGAATGTCATGTTTTTTGCAGCTTCCTGAGGAGGCCAAAGAACTTGACAAAGAACTCAGGCAAATCACGAAGGAGAAAAATGAGGCAGTACGCGGCCAGGACTTCGAGAAGGTCTCTCTCTCTCTCTCTCTCTCTCTCTCTCTCTCTCTCTCTCTCAGTTATAAAGTAAACAAAAAGTGAAATAAAGGTTAACATCAGAGTTTTAGCAGGGGGCTATCAAGCTTAGTTTAAAGAATTTATTTGTAATTGAGTTGGTGGAGTGGTGGTGCCTTCAAAGGGCTTTGTTTTCAAAATCATTTCGTTTTTTTTTCCTCTGATGAACTGAAAGTTGAAAAGATGGACTGTGTAGAAAAGATATCAATTTTGAAATGATTGGAAATCACAAGTGTGAGAGCAGGTTAATGTTATATCATTTTAGGGTTTTTGGAATTGTGAGAGTCAATCCTAACACCAGGATTTTGCAGTAACAATGTTTTTTGATATGCTAGTAAGAGTTCAATATTCTACTGAAAATATCATCTTGATTGCAAGATTATCTGATTTTCAGCATCTTTTTGTTAAAACAACATTTGATTATCCACTCGTATTCTTCTTGAATTCATATCTCTGGATATATAAAATTAGTAATATCAAACTTTTTTAGTAAATAATTAATTTATTATATTTATGTATCTTAGTACTTGTTATCATCTCCTTTCTTGTAATTTATCAGCTTTCTTGACAGGCCGGGGAGTTGCGAGACCGGGAGATGGAGTTAAAGGCCCAAATTTCTGCTCTGATCGACAAGGGCAAAGAACAAAGCAAGGCTGAGGCTGAGGCCGGCGAATCTGGCCCTATTGTTACAGAAGTGGACATCCAACATATTGTCTCCTCCTGGACTGGTATCCCAGTTGAGAAGGTCTCGAGTGATGAGTCTGACCGACTCCTCAAGATGGAGGAGACCCTGCACAAGCGTATCATTGGACAGGATGAGGCTGTGAAGGCAATTAGCCGTGCTATCCGTCGTGCCCGAGTCGGTCTCAAGAACCCAAACCGCCCGATCGCCAGCTTCATCTTCTCCGGCCCAACTGGTGTTGGCAAGTCTGAGCTTGCCAAGGCTCTTGCTGCATACTATTTCGGTTCAGAGGAAGCTATGATCAGGCTTGATATGAGTGAATTCATGGAGCGCCACACCGTCTCCAAGCTAATCGGTTCCCCACCGGGGTATGTTGGGTACACTGAGGGCGGGCAGCTGACAGAGGCCGTTCGCCGCCGGCCATACACAGTTGTCCTCTTCGACGAGATTGAGAAGGCTCACCCTGATGTCTTCAACATGATGCTTCAAATCCTCGAGGATGGAAGATTGACCGACAGCAAAGGGCGGACAGTGGATTTCAAGAACACGCTTCTCATCATGACTTCGAACGTTGGGAGCAGTGTGATCGAGAAAGGAGGAAGAAGGATCGGGTTTGATCTGGACTACGATGAGAAGGATGGGAGCTATAACAGGATAAAGAGCTTGGTGACCGAGGAACTGAAGCAGTACTTCAGGCCAGAGTTCTTGAACAGATTGGATGAGATGATAGTTTTCCGGCAGCTGACAAAGCTGGAGGTGAAGGAGATTGCAGATATCATGTTAAAGGAGGTGTTTGAGAGGTTGAAGGCGAAGGATATCGATCTTCAGGTGACAGAAAGGTTTAGGGATCGGGTAGTGGATGAAGGGTACAGCCCGAGTTATGGAGCAAGGCCATTGAGGAGAGCGATAATGAGGCTTTTGGAGGATAGTTTGGCAGAGAAGATGCTGGCGGGAGAAATCAAAGAGGGTGACTCGGCAATTGTCGACGTTGATGCTGACGGTAACGTTTCGGTCCTCAACGGCAGGAGTGGGGCGCCGGAAACCTCGCCGCCAGTTATCCCTGTGTGATTTCTGTATATAATAATTTACAGGTCCGAAGAAAATACTACCCTAGTTTTTAGTTAGTGTAATTTTTTTAGACATGCATGATATTGTTTTCAAAGTTTATACTTGTTAAAACGTTGTAACAGCCTCCAGGCAACTTCAGTGAAAAAAAGCTTTGTATTTATTACTCGATTAACAGAGCTGGCTCGGCCTAGATTAATAATATGGTTTCGAGTTACAGTTTTTTTTTTTTTTTTTTTTTTACTGAATATGATGAGGGGATTCAAAGTTTGGTGTCTGCAAATCTGTTATCATGAAACATGGTGGAGGATCATGTTTTCAGAGAGAGAGACCGACCCTTCATGTGGTCCGATGTGCAAAATTCTCCTATGCAAAAGAAAGGGTAGTTGTGTTATTGCCGAAGAGTAGCCTAGTAGCCTTGAATACTCTTTAAGCCTCAGACAAAGAAACTTTACTATATCAGCGACCTTAAAACCATGGAGAACTGGGTTGGGAAGTTATATGGGTTTGCACAGGGAAACACGATGGGGTCAACAGAGGCCGAGAAACTGGTAGGTAGCGGTCCTTTATTCTATGCACCTCACTTTTCACTCAAATATTTGATATGAGGCTATTTAAATCACGCATGACTCAACAATCTCTCTTCGTGTGTAATGCACACGAGAATTATATTGGCCAACAAATTCCTCAACACGGGACATGTTGGAAAGAGAAAGGATGTAGTCGAGGAAGTCGACAAGGATCGTTGAGGAAGTCGACGACGGCAGGACAGCAGCAAAAGCAGGTCAGCAGCAGAAGTTCGGTCGACCGGCCCGGTCGACCGCCCGCAGTAGCAGGAGTTCGGTTGACCGGTCCGGTCAACCGACGTGCACAACATGAACAAGGCATCATCTCGGTCGACCGCCCGGTCTACCGACTGAAGTGACCCAACTCTCGGTTGGGAACGGTCGACCGGCCCGGTTGACCGGTGTATAGGGTCGGTCGACCGACCGGTCGACCGACAGTCGGGTTGCGGGCTGTTTTTTGCTGAATTAGAAATCTGTTGTATAAAAGCGGGATTTCTAGGGTTTTGCTGAACTAAGGAAAATTGTAGCTCTCTTGATACTCAGAGGTGCTGTAAGTATTGTAATTGATTAATCCAATCAATAAAACTCTCTTTCTTTATCCCGATGACGTAGGCAACAAGGCCGAACCTCGTTAATCTTTGTTTCGTGTTCTTTCTCTGAGATTGTGATATTTGTGCTGCTGTTTGGAATTATTCTTCTGTACTTTGGAGATCTCGGGTTCCTCTTCTGGTTGTTGTCAGGGAACAACAAGTGGTATCAGAGCTTCTCAGGTTTCGCTTGGAATTTTTCTGGAAATTCGGAGGGCATCGGGAGCTGATTCGGTGGAGATCGTGTGTCGATCTCAGATCAGCGGTAGTCTTGTTCGTGGGGTCGTGTGTCGATCACAGAACAACACAAGGAGTGCTCGAGGAATCATTGGTGGAGTAGATCCGGTCAGAAACTCAATCTAGGGTTTCAGGAAGAAGGTAAAAATCTGATTTTTATCGAAGTTGGTATCTATTTCCAGTTGTTTGTTTCCGCATACATAGAGGATCTAGATAGATGGCAGAGGAAAGTACTTTAGTTAGGACCATGAATCCTCATCCGAGGATTGACGTGGTGAAGTTCAATGGCACAAATAATTTTGGGATGTGGAGATGTGAGGTTATGGATGCCCTGACTGCATCGAACCTCGAGGATACTCTCCTTCTGGAGAAGAAGCGAAGCACGACAACTGATGAAGAGTGGGAGAAGATGAACAGGTCTGCGTGTGGGTTGATTCGTTCATGTTTAACACAAGACATAAAATATCTTGCGTTACATGAGACGTCGGCGAAGCATTTGTGGGAGACCCTTGAGAAGAAATATCTGACCAAGAGTATCGAATCGAGATTGCAGCTTAAGAGTAAGCTGTACCGGTTTCAGATGAAGAAGGGGAGCACCGTAAATGAACATATCAACGGCTACACGAAGCTTCTTATAGACTTGGTGAACATGGATGTCAAGATAAATGAGGAGGACAAGGCGATAATCCTCTTGAACTCACTCCCGGCGGAGGAGCATGAGACATTCACTCTAACCTTTATCAATGGTAGACAGACTCTGGACTATCATGAGGTGTCGTCTGCACTGACAAGTTATGAGACGAGGAGAAAGGAGAGACATCCTTCTCAGTCAAGCTCATCGGCGGAGGCACTGGCAGTAAGAGGCAGGGGTTCATCAAGGAAGGGCAAGGAGGAAAGAGGAAGATCAAAGTCCAGGTCAGGATTTAGGGATCTCAAGAAGAATCAGTGTGCCTTCTGTAGAGAGATAGGGCACTGGAAAGTGGAATGTCCGAAGTTTAAAGGGAAGAAGAAGGAGTCGAAGTCTGAGGCAAATCTCGCAAAGGTGGTTAATACTCGAGCAGTAAATCACAGGCAGATGGATCAGACTCAGATTCGTCGGTGTTCTCATTTTCAGTTACTACTCCTATCGTAGGCTACTCAGGTGAAAATGAGTGGATCATGGATACAGGTGCTACATACCATGTATGCCCTAATCGGGACTGGTTTTCTAACTTTGAGAAGCTGGAGGAGTGTTCAGTCGTCATGGGCGATGATCATCCATGCATCATAGAGGGTGTAGGTACAATCCAAATTAGAATGTTTGATGGATAGTTAGAGAGCTGAAGGAAGTGAGGTATGTACCTCAGTTGAAGAGAAACCTAATTTTCGTTGGAGCTTTAGAGTCATTGGGCCTTGCGGTGTCGATTAAGGAAGGAGTCCTTAAGATGACAAAAGGTTCAATGGTGGTGTTGAAGGCCGAACGCCGGAACAACCTATACTACTTGAAGGGTAGTGCGATGACAGGGCAAGTGGCGGCTTCTACCAGTTCAGAGGCAGATTCAACCAGGCTGTGGCACATGAGGCTGGGATATGCAGGAGAGAAGTCATTGCAAACTCTTGCGAGGCATGGGTTATTGAAGGGTGCCGAAACCTGCAAAATGAAATTCTGTGAACACTGTATCATCGGCAAGAAGACCAAGGTGAAGTTCGGCACAGCAACACATTGCATCGAGGGGATTCTTGACTATGTTCACACGGATGTATGGGGACCTACCAAGACTGCATCGATTGGAGGTAACTATTATTTTGTGTCATTTATTGATGACTATTCTAGGCGCTGCTGGGTATATACCATGCGACACGAAGGATAAGTCCTACAACTGTTCGTGAAGTGGAAGACGAACTTGGAGAGAAGCACTGGAAGGAAAATCAAGGTCCTCCGTTCTGACAATGGAGGAGAATACAAATCTGATCCTTTCCTTCAGCTATGCCTTGATGAGGGCATAGAGAGACACTTCTCGGTACGAGAGACACCGCAACAGAATGGGGTAGCAGAGAGGATGAATAGGACTTTGCTAGAGAAGGTCCGGTGTATGTTGTCCAATGCCAGTTTATCAAAGAAGTTTTGGGCTGAGGCTTTGGCATATGCATGCTACCTTGTGAATAGGTTGCCGTCGTCTACGATAGGGGGGAAGACTCCTCTCGAGGCTTGGTGGGAAAAAACAGCTGCTGACTATGATTTGCTACGGGTGTTCAGATGTCCAGCCTATTATCATGTCAAAGATGATAAATTAGACCCAAGAGCAAAGAAAGGTATGTTCGTCAGTTTCAAGCGAGGAATCAAAGGGTTCAAGATCTGGGATCCAACGGACAACAAGTTTCTTCTCAGCAGGGAATGTCACTTTTGATGAGGCTTCTATGATGAAGCCTAAGGTCTCTCAGCAAGTGGAGACTAGCAAGACCAAGGAGATATCGTAGCAGGTGGAGATTGATGTAAATCCACCATCTCTAGAGGATTCAGCATCGGTAAGGATCATACCCAGGGTGACACAGGGTAGTGATCAAGCAGTTGAAGAAGATGCTGAAGTTGAAGAGGGTCAAGAACAGGTCATGGGTAACGTTCCTGACTCTACTGCAGTTGAAAGACCAAGAAGAACTTCTAGGAGACCAGGTTGGCTCACTATAGACATGGTCGTAGTGTATGCACTTCCGGTCGTTGAGGAGGTTATCCCGTCCACCTTCAGAGAAGCTGAGATCAGTTCGGAATCGAAGATGTGGAAAGAAGCCATGAATGAAGAGATGAAGTCTCTCTATAAGAACGACACTTAGGAACTCACCAGGTTGCCCAAAGGGAAGAAGGCTATAGGCTGTAAGTGGGTGTATGCTAAGAAGCAGGGATTTCTCCAAGAAGATTCGGTGCACTACAAGGCCCGGTTGGTAACTAAAGGCTATGCTCAGAGGAAAGGAATTGACTACAATGAGGTATTCTCTCCTGTTGTTAAACATTCGTCAATTCGTATTCTATTGGCTTTGGTGGCACAGTATGAGTTGGACCTTGATCAACTCGATGTGAAGACCGCCTTTCTCCACGGCGATCTAGAGGAAGAGATCTACATGACTCAGCCAACAGGGTTCAAGACTGCAGGAAAGGAAGAAATGGTATGTAAGTTGAAGAAGTCGCTGTATGGACTGAAGCAGTCTCCAAGGCAGTGGTACAGGCGGTTTGATAGCTTCATAAGAGGGAAGAAGTACACACGCAGCCGCTATGACCTATGTGTGTACTACAATAAGCTACCGACAGGGGAGTATATATATCTACTTCTGTTTGTAAATGATATGCTGATTGCTTCGAGATCGAGATCTGCCATTGATGCACTGAAGAGGGATCTATCTTCAGAGTTTGAGATGAAGGACCTTGGTGAAGTTAGGAAAGTGTTAGGCATGGAAATCACTAGAGACAGAAGGATTGGCAGGGTAAGCTTGATTCAAAAGGGGTATTTGCAGAAGGTACTACAGCGATTCAATATCGGTAAGGATACGAAGTCTGTAAGTACACCTATGGCACCTCATTTCAAGTTATCTACTAAGATGTCTCCGAAGAGTGTTCAAGAACGTGAGTATATGACTCACGTTCCATATGCTAACGCAGTCGGCAGTCTTATGTACGCTATAGTGTGTACGAGACCAGATCTATCACAAGCTGTCTCCATGGTCAGCAGATCTATGCATGATCCAGGACAGGGTCATTGGGAGGCAGTGAAATAGATCTTGAGATACATCAAAGGAACTATTGATGTAGGTTTGGTATATAAGAAGGACTCCACGGGGAAGCAAGATTGCATTGGATATGTTGATTCCGACTATGCAGGTGACCTTGACAAGCGCCGGTCTAAACAGGGTATGTCTTCACATTCTCTCAAGCACCGGTGAGTTGGCGCTCCACACTGCAGTCTACCGTCGCGTTGTCTACCACAAAGGCCGAGTATATGGCCATGACGGAGGCTATGAAGGAGGCAATCTAGGTTCAAGGCCTGCTTGATGACTTGGGAGTGGAACAGGATCTGCTGGAGATTAACTGTGACAGTATGAGCAATATTTACTTAGCCAAGAATCAGGTCTATCATGCACGGACGAAGCACATCGATGTCAGGTACCATTTTGTTCGGGAGATTCTAGAGGAGGGTGATATCGAACTGCTGAAGATTCACACATCAGAGAATCCCACCGACATGCTCACTAAGGTAGTGTCAGGAGTCAAATTTACACATTGCAAGGCTTTGCTCCATGTCCTTCAGGTAGCTTGAGCTTGTTAAAGTTCATTTGGACGAATTACGGATGGCTTGATCCCTTGGGCAGGGTACGTAGGCAACCACATTGGTGCAGCCGTTTTCGAGTCGATGGACAGTTCGGCTCAAATTTGGAAGAATCTTCACCGAGGCGGAGAATTGTTGGAAAGAGAGGATGTAGTTGAGGAAGTCGACATGGATCGTCAAGGAAGTCGACGACAGCAAGACAACAACAAAAGCAGGTCAGCAGCAGAAGCAACAGAAGTTCGGTCGACCGGTCCGGTCGACCGACGTGCACAACATGCACAAGGCATCATCCCGGTCGACCGACTGAAGTGACCCAACTCTCGGTTGGGAACGGTCGATCGGCCCGGTCGACCGGTGTATAGGGTCGGTCAACTGACCGGTCAAACGACAGTCGGGTTGCGGGCTGTTTTTTGCTGAATTAGAAATCTGTTGTATAAAAGCGGGATTTCTAGGGTTTTGCTGAACTAAGGAAGATTGTAGCTCTCTTAATACTCAGAGGTGCTGCAAGTATTATAATTGATTAATCCAATCAATAAAACTCTCTTTCTTTGCCCCGAGGACGTAGGCAACAAGGTCGAACCTCGTTAATTTTTGTTTCGTGTTCTTTCTCTGAGATTGTGATATTTGTGCTGCTGTTTGGAATTGTTCTTCTGTGCTTTGGAGATTTAGGGTTCCTCTTCTGGTTGTTGTCAGGGCACAACAGGACAAGAGGGCACAAGTCCAACACTAAAGTGAAGGAAGGAATTATATGGACAACTCAAGCGATACATGGGCAACAGAGGCATCCGACACCCATGTCTTAAAATATCATGTTCAAACTTTTATTTGGGTCACAACCAGGATACGATACCAATTTATTACAACAAATCGGCCCTTTTGGGAGACAAACCGGTGAAGCTACAAACATAAGTTGAGACCTTATAGAAGAACTTCAATGCCTATGAATTAAAAAAGATACTAAACGGCCGAAGAGATCTAGAATCTCTCAACTAAAGGAATGGGATGCCAAACAATGCTTTCTTCCACATAATAGTGGCAAATTAAAGAGGGAACACCCTGATCCATCCGCTTGCTATGCTTTCTTCCACATAGTGGCTTTTACTTTAACCTGTTTGGGACTAAAATGAGGTTTAGATTCTAGCCCCAGACATCACATCATATCGTGATCATTCCTGAGGAACCTCAACACTGTTTACACCTGCCGAAGCCAAACAATCGGTTTGTATAATTCGCAAGCAGTGATATTGAACTAGGGGCTTTGTTTGCGACGATGATTTTTTGTTGTTTTTGTTGCCTTTTATTGTTCTGATTGGCAAATTAAGAAATTAGAGTTTTGCTGTATTCTTATCTATTTTTCTCTATTTTACATTAAAATGTTGAAGTGTTTGTGCATCAGAATGCAAGTATTGATACGATTGCAGCGCAGCGCTGGTGAAGAATGACCTCCTAACTCTTGAGGCATTGGTGGGTTATTTTTAATGACTTTTCCTGTATATGATTGATAAAATATACATTTTTTCCCTGGGACTTCACTACATGGTACTTCATATCTTAGGTAAGAGAAATGGAGCTTTATTTGACAACCACAAATCATGTATTTCGGGCAAGAGGTATGCCAAATTTTACTAATTACTCCAAATACTTTATACTGTATAATATTTATCTTTACACATTTTGTGACAAATAGATATTTAAATAGCTTACATTATGGCACTGATGTTGTGTTGGACTCGTGATCTTGGGTGATTTTTGTGACAACAAGATACAAGATGACCCTTTTTCCTACAGATTGCGTGTATCACTAGGGGATATCATCAAGTCTCCAAGATACATAATTAATATTGAAATTTGCATATGTCCCTCTGGTATAATACACACATTAGAGCGAAAATATACATTTGGTTGATATAATGTGTACCTTCTTATTTATCTCCTCTTATGTGTTAAAAACGAGATAACACGTCATGTTAAAAACGAGAGTCCTTAGACTTTATATTGAGGCACAATTTCTACATTCGCCCTTGGCCTTTTGTCACGCCCCGCTTCCCAAAATACGCGGAAACGGAGTCGCGACGAGAGTCGGCGACGTATATACGCGAGGAAAATACCCCACATATATACGCTAAGCCTAAAGTAACCTAAATAAGTTATAAATCTCTACCATAAATCAAAATCACTGCAATAATACATATAAAGTCTAACACAATGATAGCATATGAGTAAGAATAAGGAATGTGACAGAATGCGATATATGAATAGAAGAGTAGGAATACCGATAATCAAAAGGGAGAGACTCCAGCTCCTCAAGGTAAATATGATCCTCTCCAAATACCTGATCAACAATAAATAGCCCTGGATCTGGATATGCAGATCCAGGGAGTCAGAACTCCTAATGAATGTATAAGAGAAAAGGGAGGACATGCGAATATAAATGCACACATGCTGGAATAACAGAAGTAACATATGAAACATGGATAGAAAATAATGAAGCGAATCAATAGAACATCAGATGTCCAATCGGGTGTCAGGTGTATAGTCAGTTAGTTGGTATCAGTAGATGTTTACAATCAGTCATTACATCAAGTTCAGTCTGCAATGTCAATGTAAGATTTCAGTTTGTTATTTATTATGTCAGCGAATACTAATTGTCACTTGTAATAGACGCATCTCATATTACGTCTACTATACGTGTCAATCAGGGTCCTAAGTTATTGAAATTAATAGAAGAGACATTGTCCATGCTTTAGGTGGGTCCCGTACATACCGGGACCACGGCCTCAGTTTCCTGGCGCTGAACCAGGCCGTACCGCTAGGTACTCAGTAACAGTAACAGTAATCTCACTGTGAAAATAGTGGAACAGTAACAGTACAGATGGATGTCAGTCATCCCCAGGAACCCTGCAGTGGAACCCTCAGTCGGCTGCGCAACCTGTATCTTAGGTCCATCCAAAATACAAACGCTGTCTCCTCCATCAATTTCCCAATCCCGGTGTAAGTTGTTCAATTACTTTATTATTGAATTTAGTAAAAACAATCAATACTCATGTTACCTATAACACTGGGACGATGCGGTGACAGTAACGATAACAGTACAGTAACAATCAATCAGTAATCGTATACACGGTGAACAATATCAGTAACAGTGAACAGTAACAGTAACTGGGTATACGATGAACAATGGGACTGTACAAAGTGTTAGGTCAAACAATCTTTTCCCAGTAACTTTCAGTAACATGAATTATACAGTAACAGTGTAGACACCTCTAGTCAATAAATACAATCTAATATTAGACTGATCAAGACCACATCCACTGATATAATGTCTATAACTAATCTGTCAACTCATAATCTCAAAAGCTATCCTCATTAAACTCAAACATCAAACCTTAATAAGGTAATCTGGTTCAGTAAGCACAAGTCCCATAACTCAATAATCAATTCTCTCATCCTAACGATCAACTCTGATCCTCAAGTCATCGGTATATTCAAATCTCAATAACTGAAATACTACATATTTTGATACATATAGTCAAATCCTCATATTTCAATTCGATCAAGATTATCCCACACTCTCACTCTATCAAGGTCAATCACAGGATCCCAAAGTCAAGTAACATATCAGATATATATCTAAGATCTATCAGGTCAAGTCAATCCAACCAATATCTATTCCTCAAAATCATATTCATCCATCTATATCCAATATTATAGCCCCAGGGTAGAGTCCTCAATCCATAAAAGATCTAATAACAGTAGTCAGACTAAAGTTAGTCGACTAGGAGGAATGAGCAAGTCGAGTAGGGTATGGGTTAGTCGACTAACAAGCATAATAAGTCGACTAATAAAGGGTACTAGTCGACTAACAGGGAAGGCAAGTCGACTGACATATAAGTATTGGTCAGCAATAGAGGCTACATAACTTTCAGAACAGCAACTAGTCGATTAAGGCTATGATAAGTCGACTAGTATTGGAGTACTAGTCCACTATAGGAAATGCAAGTCGACTAACAGGAGTAATAGTCAGAAATAGAGAGTACATGACCTACAGGACAAACACATAGTCGACTACAGCTAGGATAAGTCGACTAATATAGGATATTAGTCGACTATAAGAAATGGCAGGTCGACTATGGTAGGTTATTAGTCGACTATAGGAATGGGGTAGTCGACTAGGGTTGGTTACAGTCGACAAACAAAAAGTCGACAACTATTCAAAAAGGGAACCTAGTCGACTATAGGGCAAGGTAAGTCGACTAATAGGTGTATTAGTCGACTAATATAACGGGTAAGTCGACTAATGATCCTGCAAACCTGATATTGAATGAACCTACACATATTCCCAATCTTGTAAACATTAAAACAAACACATAATAAACACAGAGAGGGAGAGATCACTCACATGAATTAATCTATACATTCATATTATTCTCAACCCCTATTTGTATGTTTATCCCATGTACAAGCCGAACTAACGCACGCACACCACATCAATGAAAAGAGTGAGAATTGAGAACTCACACAAATACATGTACATATGCACTCACATAATTTATCATGATAGCAATTAATGTAATGCACACATAATGTTAAATAAATAGAGAGGGAAAATGGAGACACTCACATCATGGGGGCACGGGCGCGTTCGCTCTCGCCTACGGTGATCCACGACAACTCACGGAGAGCCGAAAAATGACATCCCACACACAATTAAACACATGTGAATTAATACACATCCATTCACTTCAACATAACAATTAATCTACCTATGCACTAAAATATATATACATTAAATATAATTGAATATGAGAAGGAGTAAAAACTAACCTTGCAGGGACGGCCTGTGCGTGCTGGAAATTGTCGCGCGGAGTGGTCGTGCTGCCGCGGAGAACCCAAAGGTTGTCGGAGGATGTCACGACTCGCCGGAAGAGGAGTGTGCAGCCTGGGGGAGCTGCTGCCTGGACTGTGCGCGCGCAGGGGCTGCTGTTGGCGCTGCTGGAGATCGACGGGGCCGCGAGGGTGGCCTGGGGGTCTCGGCCTGCTGCTCACGGCCGGTTGCAAGGGGGTCGCCGGAGGGGGCGCGGCTGCTGTTGCTGGTTGGGTGCGGCAGGGTTGATGGGGGTGGCTGCTGTTGAGATGGGGAGATTAGGGAAGAGATTAGGTTTAACAGGATTCTATGATTAGTTAGGAGGTTAAGATTGGGTTGTTAGGATTGGAGATTTATGGGGATATAGGATTAGGTTGGGATTTGGATTTAGGGGGGTTAGTTAGGATTATTATATGAGAGAATTTGTCTTGGGTTTCGGGTTAATGGATTTGAAGTGGTTAAGATTATAGGGTAATGGTTTGATAATGGGCTAAAAGAGTTAATGGGTATGGGTATGGATAAGTAATAACGGGTTGGGTAGAGATGGCCTATTGGATGTGGGTATGGATTAAGAAATAGACTAATGGTTATGAGATATAGGGTATTGGGTTAACGGGTGGGATTAGGAATCAATGAAAGAGGAACAATAATAATAACATATATCCATAATAATAATAACACTAATAATAATAATAAAAATTAAGTACAGTAAAAATAAATACAAAAAATAGAAATATAGTATTATTTACTTAGGGATATTACATTCTACCCACCTTATAAAAATTTCGTCCTCAAAATTCAAGTAAAGTAGGGAATGATAAAAGAATCAAAATTCAAGAGAGAACGCAAATAAGCTTCCACGTCGCCTCGTTGGGACACCACGATTCCGCTGTGCGCTCTGATCTCTGGTACCAGCTTCAGAATGGGCTAATCAGTTTCAAAAGATAAGATCGGTAAAGATAGAATCAAAAGGAGAATAGAAATCAAGATGGAATTCAGATTGCTCTAAAAGAAGAGGTGCGATCAGAGAGATCAAAACATCAAAGAGATAGATTTTCAAGGGAGGACAGTCAATTCTCAAGTGAAATCAATATCATCGTGTGAATCCTATATGTATATTGCAGTGTAATTATAACTTGTTCAAGTTACTGGTAAGAATCAAGTCCGTTTAATGTCGAAACCTGGCTCTGATACCAACAAAACCCTGTCACACACCCGCTTCCCAAAATACGTGAAAACGGAGTCACGACGAGAGTCGGCGACGTATATACGCGAGGAAAATACCCCACATATATACGCTAAGCCTAAAGTAACCTGAACAAGTTATAAATCTCTACCATAAATCAAAATCACTGCAATAATACATATAAAGTCTAACACAATGATAGCATATGAGTAAGAATAAGGAATGTGACAGAATGCGATATATGAATAGAAGAGTAGGAATACCGATAATCAAAAGGGAGAGACTCTAGCTCCTCAAGGTAAATATGATCCTCTCCAAATATCTGATCAATAATAAATAGCCCTGGATCTGGATATGCAGATCCAGGGAGTCAGAACTCCTAATGAATGTATAAGAGAAAAGGGAAGGACATGCGAATATAAATGTACACATGCTGGAATATACAGAAGTAACATATGAAACATGGATAGAAAATAATGAAGCCAATCAATACAATATCAGATGTCCAATCGGGTGTCAGGTGTACAGTCAGTTAGTTGGTATCATTAGATGTTTACAATCAATCATTACATCAAGTTCAGTCTACAATGTCAATGTAAGATTTCAGTTTGTTATTTATTATGTCAGCGAACACTAATTGTCACCTGTAATAGACGCATCCATACTACGTCTACTACACGTGTCAATCAGGGTCCTAAGTTATTGAAATTAATAGAAGAGACATTGTCCATGCTTTAGGTGGGTCCCGTACATACCCGGGACCACGGCCTTAATTTCCTGGCGCTGAACCAAGCCGTACC
This sequence comes from Agave tequilana, assembly GCA_038442645.1. Lineage (NCBI taxonomy): Eukaryota > Viridiplantae > Streptophyta > Magnoliopsida > Asparagales > Asparagaceae > Agave > Agave tequilana. Next base: position 325,612 of record JAVJIF010030894.1, read on the forward strand.
GCTAGGTACTCAGTAACAGTAACAGTAATCTCACTGTGAAAACAGTGAAACAGTAACAGTACAGATGGGATGTCAGTCATCCCCAGGAACCCTGCAGTGGAACCCTCAGTCGGCTGCGCAATCTGTATCCTAGGTCCACCCAAAATACAGACACTGTCTCCTCCATCAATTTCCCCAATCCGGTGTAAGTTGTTCAATTACTTTATTATTGAATTTAGTAAAAACAATCAATACTCATGTTACCTATAACACTGAGACGATGCGGTGACAGTAACGATAACAGTACAGTAACAGTCAATCAGTAATCGTATACACGGTGAACAATATCAGTAACAGTGAACAGTAACAGTAACCGGGTATACGATGAACAATGGGACTGTACAGGGTGTTACGGTCAAACAATATTTTCCCAGTAACTTTCAGTAACATGAATTATACAGTAACAATGTAGATACCTCTAGTCAATAAATACAATCTAATATTAGAGTGATCAAGACCACATCCACTGATATAATGTCTATAACTAATCGGTCAACTCATAAACTCAAAATCTATCCTCATGAACCTCAAACATCAAACCTTATTAAGGTAATCTCGTTCAGTAAGCAAAAGTCCCATAACTCAATAATCAATTCTCTCATCCTAACGATCAACTCTGATCCTCAAGTCATCGGTATATCCAAATCTCAATAACTGAAATACTACATATTTTGATACATATAGTCAAATCCTCATATTCCAATTCGATCAAGATTATCCCACACTCTCACTCTATCAAGGTCAATCACAGGATCCCAAAGTCAAGTAACATATCAGATATATATCTAAGATCTATCAGGTCAGGTCAATCCAACCAATATCTATTCCTCAAAATTATATTCATCCATCTATATCCAATATTATAGCCCCAGGGTAGAGTCCTCAATCCATAAAAGATCTAATAACAGTAGTCAGACTAAAGTTAGTCGACTAGGGGAAGGAGCAAGTCGACTAGGGTATGGGTTAGTCGACTAACAAGCATAATAAGTCGACTAATAAAGGGTACTAGTCGACTAACATGGAAGGCAAGTCGACTAACATATAAGTATTGGTCAGCAATAGAGGCTACATAACTTTCAGAACAGCAACTAGTCGATTAAGGCTATGATAAGTCGACTAGTATTGGAGTACTAGTCCACTATAGGAAATGCAAGTCGACTAACAGGAGTAATAGTCAGAAATAGAGAGTACATGACCTACAGGACAAACACATAGTCGACTACAGCTAGGATAAGTCGACTAATATAGGATATTAGTCGACTATAAGAAATGGCAGGTCGACTATGGTAGGTTATTAGTCGACTATAGGGAATGGGGTAGTCGACTAGGTTGGTTACAGTCGACAAACAAAAAGTCGACAACTATTCAAAAAGGGAACCTAGTCGACTATAGGGCAAGGTAAGTCGACTAATAGGTGTATTAGTCGACTAATATAACGGGTAAGTCGACTAATGATCCTGCAAACCTGATATTGAATGAACCTACACATATTCCCAATCTTGTAAACATTAAAACAAACACATAATAAACACAGAGAGGGAGAGATCACTCACATGAATTAATCTATACATTCATATTATTCTCAACCCCTATTTGTATGTTTATCCCATGTACAAGCCGAACTAACGCACGCACACCACATCAATGAAAAGAGTGAGAATTGAGAACTCACACAAATACATGTACATATGCACTCACATAATTTATCATGATAGCAATTAATGTAACGCACACATAATGTTAAATAAATAGAGAGGGAAAATGGAGACACTCACATCATGGGGGCACGGGCGCGTTCGCTCTCGCCTACGGTGATCCACGGCAACTCACGGAGAGCCAGAAATGACATCCCCCACACAATTAAACACATGTGAATTAATACACATCCATTCACTTCAACATAACAATTAATCTACCTATGCACTAAAATATATATACATTAAATATAATTGAATATGAGAAGGAGTGAAAACTAACCTTGTAGGGACGGCCTGTGCGTGCTGGAAATTGCCGCGCGGAGTGATCGTGCTATCGCGGAGAACCCGGAGGTTGTCGGAGGATGTCACGACTCGCCGGAAGAGGAGTGTGCAGCCTGGGGGAGCTGCTGCCTGGACTGTGCGCGCGCAGGGGCTGCTGTTGGCGCTGCTGGAGATCGACGGGGCCGCGAGGGTGGCCTGGGGGTCTCGGCCTACTGCTCACGGCCGGCTGCAAGGGGGTCTGCCAGAGGGGGCGCGGCTGCTGTTGCTGGTTGGGTGCGGCAGGGCAGACGGGGGTGGCTGCTGTTGAGATGGGGAGATTAGGGAAGAGATTAGGTTTAACAGGATTCTATGATTAGTTAGGAGGTTAAGATTGGGTTGTTAGGATTGGAGATTTATAGGGATATAGGATTAGGTTGGGATTTGGATTTAGGGGGGTTAGTTAGGATTATTATATGAGAGAATTTGTCTTGGGTTTCGGGTTAATGGATTTGAATGTGGTTAAGATTATAGGGTAATGGTTTGATAATGGGCTAAAAGAGTTAACGGGTATGGGTATGGATAAGTAATAACGGGTTGGGTAGAGATGGCCTATTGGATGTGGGTATGGATCAAGAAATAGACTAATGGTTATGAGATATAGGGTATTGGGTTAACGGGTGGGATTAGGAATCAATAAATGAGGAACAATAATAATAACATATATCCATAATAACAATAACACTAATAATAATAATAATAATAATTAAGTACAGTAAAAATAAAAACAAAAAATAGAAATATAGTATTATTTACTTAGGGATATTACACCCTTTGAAAACCCAAGATCGGCCTTAATAATAACACCCCAAAGTGGAGAAGAGGACCCCCAGCGGGAAAAGAAATTCCCCTGAAGGGACAATGAAAAGCCTAGCACACATGCGTGCATCACAATGATCTAGACTCTCAGAAACTACTAGTGCTTCTATAAACAATCTGTTCTACATCATGAGTGAGTCTTCATAAATCGCTAATCGACTCTAGAGACCTCCATACGTCAAGAAGTTCAATTGTTACGTAATATGCCTCTTAGTGTACCATACAAATTTAATCCGGAAAATTTCCTCATCACTGCGTATGAAAGATTTGAAACCGTAACCTTTTGTAAAACCCTAGTGGATGAGTGAATAGAGTTTAAAATAATTTAGATAAAATTTTAAAAAGTTTCAAGAACGGGTTATTGGGTAGAATGTAAATCAGGCTGGTAGGATGATGAAATGAACTAGAAGTGCACTGGCACAATGCAACAACAGCTACATTATATATTCAAGAGTAAAACAAATAATCTTCGTGAAATATAACTGCAAAATGAAAGTATACTAGAGGGGAGTGAATAGGTATAATGCTAATCAAATACGAAAATGCAACAATTAAAATAATAATGCAAACGGTCAATGATTGGAGTCATTTATGCATCATTTTCTACCACCATGCTATGTTTTATCTGAATAAATATTTGATTTTTACTGCTTTTTTTCTCTTTTTTAGGTCCAATGTTTAATGGAGAAGGAAGCCCAATAATTGTGATTTTTGAGGAATTAAAGAAACATTTAGAAGCCCACAAGAGAAAAGCCCAAGTCTGAACAGATCCATAGCGTATTCTCAGTTTCTACAAGATCCAACTGGGGATACGAGATGTAACAGAAAGGCATAAAAATCCGCTAGCACAGCGCCAAGAAACGACCGCGGAAACGCCACATACCACAGAACCGCAGCAATCTTTAGGCCGTTACTTCAGCGTTTGATCTGGAGACTGAAGTGGGATGGCCTCTTCTCATGAAGACTATAAATAGACCCCTAGGGCCTCTGTAATCGGGGAGGAAAAAGAGCATTATTTATAGGAAAATTGTTAGGGTTTCTCTAGGTTTTCTTTTAGTCTCTGATTGTTATTCATTTTTGCATATTTTTCCACATCCATACCATGCATTATATAAATAAAATGTGTTTTTTTACTCTTTTTCTCTCTATTTTTTCAGGTCTAATATTAATGAAGAAGAGGCCCAAAAATCCATGGAATTATCATGAATTAAAGGGGATTAATCAAGGCCCAAAAGAGAAGCCCAAGAGTTGAGCCCAGGATCTGGAGACATCCACGCGCCCAGTCAGCAATCTAGAAGATCCAGGTGGCTAACAGAACGTAACAACTTGGCAACAGAAATCGCTAGCGCAACGGCCATGATTCTGCCGCGGAAACGCGGCTCTGGACGCGGATCCGCGGCAGTTATCTGGCCGTTGAGCCTGAGATTTTCTCTAACAGTCTGGATTCTAGAGCCTTCTCTTCTGAAGCCTATAAATAGACCATCAGGGCCAGTGCAAGAGAAGGGAGGAGAGACTAGAGGAAAGAGCTTGTAATTTGTAAGTTTTTCTCTAGGTTTTAGTGCTCTTAGTCTTCTTCTTCCTCCTAGAAATTCTGCAAGAGAGAGTTAGAGAGAGAGTGAAAGCTTGTAATCCAAGGTGTGACAACTTGAAGCAAGGATTAATCCAATCTCCTTTCTCATCTATTGCATTTTCTAGTGCTTTATATTTCTTGCTTTATTTCATTCAAGCTTTACTTTTATAGCATAATGTCTTGTTGTTTTCTTTCTCTTGTAATGGCTAGCTAACTTCTTCTAACATGACTAGCTAACCACTAACTTTGCTAACTTCTAACTCTTGGGTGATTGCTAATTCTTAATCTTGCAAATGTTAAGTCTCTTTCATCCCCGATGGGTTACTTTCATTCTTGGCAAGTTCTTGTTGTAATTCCATATGATTCATGTGTGCCTCATTTAGAGCCTTGTCTTTAGAACAAGTGCCTTGATGGAACATGGAGATGGAGCACCAATCATATGCTATTTGTTGTACAACTTTCTTACTTAAATGCTAACTTTATGTATGGCTTTGAATGACTAATGAATTTTGTATCTTCTTCCTTAGCATCCCTTGAGTGACACTCCTCGATTCCACCATTGAAATTCTATCTTGAGAGCCGATGAAATCAATGAGGCTACAAGACAAGTCCAGAAGATCACCCATCCATCAAAGGGAAAGTAACTTGACCAACAAACAAGACAAACATTTGCCGATGAATCAACATGAGGCAAGCATCACTATAATGGAGATTAGTAAGTTAGCAAATTAGAAAGGTTAGCTAGTCATGATTTCTCCCATCTAAAAGTTCTTCAAAGTTTTTCTTCTCTTAGTTTTCTTTCTAAAGATAGTATAGTTTTCGAATTCTCTTTTCTTTCTTTGCATCGCTTTTCTTTCCATGTACAAATCCACCACAAATTCTTTCATCTATTTTTTATGTCTTTTTCATTCTTTTGAACTTAGACGAACACTTGTTTCCTTTCCTCATCATTCGACCGTTAAAGCTTCTATCGCGAGCTCTCCCTGAGGATCGACACGTATTAGCTATACTATTACGGAGATTCGAAAGGAGTACATTAACTTTGTGAATACATTTTGGAGTGAGTAAGCACCAAAGGTTTTTCTAAACCTTCTCTCTTTTATTGAATATTTGTGCAATTCTACTCCACTACTCTTTCCCTATCAAATTTTTGGCGCCGTTGCCGGAGAAGAGCAAACGGTTTTCATTTAAATTAGGAACTAAACGAGTTTTCTTCTCTGTTGCAGGTTACAGGTGAAGAAACAGGAAAACTTGCATTGCAGTAACATATAAGTGGCCCTGGGCCTCTGCTCTCGAAAGTAGAGACCAGGTGCCCTCTGATTTGCCGCGATTCCATGGCCAAAGCCGCGGATCCGTGGTAAAGAAGAGTGAACTACTCACAATTTTCTGCAGGGTTGCTTGCTCTGCAATATAACAGCTTCTGCAATACTTAATTCTTGTATGCTTCACCATATTCCTGCTAATAATCAACAGTAAAATATTGGTTGCAAAGTTAAAAATTGATTAGACGTTTGCATTTCTAGGCACGTGTCTTTTTAATTCATTTACTTTCCTGTTGAAGAGTGCTGGAGCAAGGTACGTGCGCATTGCATTTTGATTAGGACTCACTTCTTGGTTGATTTATATCGCTTTGAGTGAACCTTGTTTGTTTATATCGTACACTTGCACAAAATCGATTTTAAGGGCATTACCCAATAAATAAGATAAGGTGGAGATTTCATCACCCTTTCCTTAGCCAAAAACCACCATCCCAGCACTCACAATCCCAAGCCTTTTAATAAAATCTGATAGACGTTGGCCCTAGGGACATTTGGACTCAGTAGGAGATCGGCTGAAGTTGGAAGTTGATTTTGATTCATACTCCGGTGAAATCAGTGTCTAAGGCTGGGGATTAAGAGGTTAAGCCTCGAAGATACCGTGGTTTGGCGTAATTAAGGCCCGTTGCTTACGCACGGATACCTCACGCCGTATTTTGCCCCTACCTGGCTGATTAGCTGTGGTCTGATTCAAGCAACAACCTTCTTTGGTTCATCGAACAGTTAGGAGTCGTCTAGGTCCAGGAATCCTAGATAGCTTGGATTGATTTTTCTTTTATTGTTTGTTATTTTTTCTTTTCGCTGGTGTGATCGTGAACGTTGTTTGTGACTGTATATGCAAGAGTGGTACCGGGATCCAGATTCTGCAAGACTTGTTAGAATTTCTACACTTGCACCAACACCACCACTTCACACAATGGAAAACAACATTTCGCTTCAAGACAGATTCTATCCGATTCGCACCTCCCTTCCATCATGCATTCTTCTCCCTGTTACCAATGGAAATCATTTTGAGCTGAAACCACAATTCATCAATACACTTCCCCGATTTCATAGTTTAGAGTCTGAGGACGCATACTTCTTCATTCGAGAGTTCGAAGAAGTATGTGTAATGATGAGAATTTTCCAATTGACTGAGGATGCTATTAGGTTAAGGTTCATACCTTTTGCGCTTAAGGACATTGCTAAGAAATGGCTTTACAATCTTCCCGCCAGTTTGATATCTTCATGGGAAGATTTTGTAAAAGTCTTTCTTAAGAAATTTTATCCCATTCACAAGACAGCCCTCATGAGAAAAAACATCATGCAATTCAAGCAAGAATCACACGAACCCTTCTGAAAGTATTTTGAACGCTTTAAAGACCTTCTAGCCCAATGTCCTCATCACGGCATAGAGAAATGGCGTCAATGCCAAATTATCTATGACGGACTAGACTACCAAACGAAAACACTCCTTGAATCCATGTGCCAAGGGGAATTTTTGAAGAAAGATGAGAATCAGGGGTGGGATCTCTTTGAAGCTTTAGCTGAGAAAACCATTCAGTGGGAGTCATGCCCAGATAAACCCACTCCCACTACTTCCAGAACCGGTATGTGTTCCATAGAATCCTCTATAACTGCTGAAGCCAAGATCACACAATTAATGAAGAGGATAGAACTGCTTGAATTACGGGAACATTCTGCTGTTAATCAGGTCAACCCATCACCTATGGTCAAACCGGGTTGCACCTTTTGTCATGACCTTAACCATGTTTTGAGGAGTATCTAGTATATCAGTCTCAACTTTATCAGGAGAATACGAATGCTGCTTTTACCAGACCCAATCACAATCCATACTCCAATACGTACAATCCGGGATGGCGAAACCATCCAAATTTTTCGTGGAGTCAGTCTGGTCCTGAGCAACCTAGGCCATCATTTCAAAATCAATATCATGCTCAGCCTCCTCAACACAGTTTCAATCGAAATTCACCAAACTTTCATCCATATCAAAGTCCACCACAGTCACAACCTTATCAAAGTCCGCCACACTACCAATCACAATTCCAGTCTCCATACCACCAAATCCACCCCAGAATGATTCAGATGAGAAATATCGGAGTTGATGAAAAGGATAGAAACCCTAGCAAAGACCCAACAACAGGATATGAACAAAGTACAGGTCCAGATTGGGCAACTGACTAATTCTTTAAGTGGGAGACAACAAGGAATGTTTCCAAGCCAGCCAGTGCCCAATCCCAAAAATCACTTCCTTTACATGAAGTGGAAGACACGGGCCCCAGTCATTGCAACGCTATTCATATTCTGAGATCTGAAAAGAAAGTAGATAATAGGGTTTCTAATCATTCATCCCATCCAGTACCAAGTCAACACCTCCAGTCCCAGTACAACCAACTTCTGACAATCTATCTTCTAGTTCAGAGCCATCAACTTCAAAAGCCAAGGGAAAAGAAAAAGTAGATGAGCAACCTTATAAGCCTAGTGTACCATTTCCAAATAGGCTAACAAATCACAAGCTAAATGCTCATATGGAGAAGATAAGAGAAATGTTTAACAAGGTCCAAATCAATGTACCTCTTCTTGATGCCATACAACAGTGCCATCATATGCAAAATTTTAAAGGAATGTGCACCAAGAAGAGGAAAACACAAGTCCCTAAGAAAGTCTTCCTAGCTTCAAGCATCAGTGAGTTGTTCACTGGGTCAATTCCTGTGAAATACAAGGACCCAGGAAGCCCGACAATCTCTTGTGTCATAGGACAGACTACCATAAATAGGCACTACTTGATTTGGGGGCTAGTATCAATCTCCTGCCTTTTTCTGTGTATCAACAATTAGGGTTAGGTGATCTCCGCCCGACCCAAATGACGATACAACTGGCTGATCGCTCTGTCAAGAAACCTAAGGGGGAAATTCACGATGTTCTTGTCAGAGTTGGGGTGTTCATTTATCCTGTTGATTTTGTAGTTCTTGAGACACAACCTGTGTCTAATACCAATCATAGGGCTCAAACTCCTGTCATCTTGGGACGACCATTTCTGGCTACAGCAAATGCCATCATCAATTGTAGGAATGGGTCAATGAGGATAACTTTTGGTGACATGACGAGAGAAGTGAATGTCTTCAGCATGCAACCTCGTAAGATAAAAGATCAAACATTCGAGGTTAACTTTGTCAGGAACAATTGTGAGGAGAAAAGTAAAGATGAGTCACAAGTTTGTGATTCTCTTGAAGTGGAAAATCCTGTTATCCGAGTACCCTTTCAAAAGGAGAAAGTTGATTTGGATATTTTCACTTTCAGTGAGCCAACCGTGAGTGTATCCCATGAGGATACAATTCAAGAACCTCCGATTGATATAACTTTTGAAGACCTCTTCGCTGACGAAATCATGTGTCTGGATGAGCCAACTCGGGGTCGGTTAACCAATTGTACATCTCTGAAGGAAAATGTTAACCTCAATTTTGAGGAGTTGTATGAAGATGAGCTGGAATTTCTTAACATTGGGAATAAAGAAATTCAGAGTGAAAAAAGTAGTGATAAAGAATTTTGTGGTGAAATGAGGATGAATAACAATGAGCAATTGAAACTGAAAATGCCTAAGGCTCAGAAAATAATTGAACTCGTTTCCCAACTAAGCCCGCGCAAACAGACACATTGGAACGATGGGAAACGGGCCAGAGGGAAACGACCAAAGAAAAAGCCTAGGCGATGGACACACTTGTACATATTCCTTGTAGATAATTTTTGTACACTTTTGTAAATAAAATAAAAAATATATATATAAAATAAAAAAATAAAAATATATATAAAAAAATAAAAAAATAAAATGAGGGATTTCTTTTCACAAATTCTACAAGAGTTCCATTCCTTTACAACTTTCAAATTCCTAGGTCTCTACATCTCTTCCCTAGGGTCAAACTCCTTTTCAAAACTCCAAATCCCTAGGTTTGTAAAATCACTTTTAACCTAGGGATAAAGTTGGAACTCTCAATTTTTTCCCTCCTATAAATATCCTCTCTACCTACCCCCCCTCCCTCAAACGCAAAAAGCATCACAGATCTGAAAACTCCCTTCAAGCGCCGCCCTCTGCAATTTTTTCCCTTCCACAGAGTCTTCCTTCCTGCCGCGCTTCCGCGACCCAGGCCGGAGATCCGCGGCATCCTTGGCGATTCTGGAGCGTCGCCGAATTTTCTACCGATCGATTTCTTGCGCAATCGGCCGATCTGGTGCCTTCTACAGAATTCTTCCACCTGTGCCCTCTGCAAACCCGTTTGTTCCCCCACGTATTCCGGGGGTGGTTCGAATCTCAATCTCTCAAATTTTATTTTGCAATACATTGATAGCATGGCACCTAGTATTTTTTCTGAGAAAGACTTTGGGAAAATCTTGTGTGATTCTAATTATTATGGGCATATGTTCCTAGATCGAATTAGGGCGTGGGATTGGTATACTTAGTGTACGATAACTCTGAGAACGATGCATTTTACTGTCCTGAATTAGTAACACTATTCTACACATCCATTGACCATGCATTTGTAAATGTACACACGTACCAATTCACCGTGCACATGCCTCTAGACGACTTGTTTATCACGCTTCCTCTCCTTGAGGAAATCACCTGTGTCCCTAGTATCACACAGCATAGCGACCCTCTCCCACTTATCGATTACATGACAGTTATGGGGTTCGCTGTACGGAACAAGACCGCGGGCTAAAGGCCAGCACCACTTTTAGGAACGTACACTGCGTTGGACGTTGGATCCAACGTAACATCTTAGGGCTGGACCACACAACTTCATTCAACCGCCCGGTGTTGCAGATAATTCACGATTTGATGACTAGGCAACACACTGTCTGTTTAAACAAGACCATCTTTCACGCGATCATTGCCAACTCCTCCCACACTCGGGTGCCAAACACTCCCACCCTATTCTGATTACGCGTCTGTGTAGGACTTTCCTACCGGACGCCGTATTTGATTCCTTTGACCGAGTGTTTGTGACACCTGAGCGACCCACCAGCTCCTATAACAGCTGTTTGCACGCGGTTTGGACTCCTAGTGTCTAGCCCGAAGATGTACCAGTGGAGTCCTCTTCGAGAAAAGTTTAGAGGAGGAAGATGAGCCTCAGTTTGGCTTCAGGATCCCCCAACAGATTCACGTGCCTTCATGTCCACCATCTAGAAGGACATGAAGAAAATTTTTAGGGGGCAAGTAAGACTTAGGAAGAAGGTGGAGGAGCAATCCTCTAGGTTGGACCGCATTGAGGCGGGGTTGCGGCGATCTCAGTCGGCTGGACCCGCACCACCGCTGGTCCAAAGCGACAGAGAGAGTGATTTCATACCTTTACCTATTTCATGCATCTTTTTATCTTGCATACATTGGGGACAACGCATGAGATAGGTATGGGGGTAGATTCTAACCTAGGATTTTCATTTTCTTTTTAGGCTTTTATTTTTATTTTTTAGGATTTTCGTGTTTCTTTTTAGGTTTTTATTTTTTAGATTTTACCTTTCTTTGTATTTTTTATTTTCTTTAGATTTTACTTTTTCTTTTAGAAAAATAAAAATAAAAATATAAAAAAAAAAGAAAATTCATGATCCATGTTTAAAGAATCAAAGCTTGACTTTAGGGATTAAGGAAGCTCTTAACTATGATTTCTAATTATAAGTTGAAAGAGAGGAGTTTTGTTGGATTTTTAGGTTAAGTAAAAAAGGATAAGAAAGATAACTAGATTTTAATTCTTTCTTTAGGATATATACATTAACATATTGAGGGATTAATCAAAGACTTTGTGACTTTATTTACATATATATATAATAAAACATATTGAGGGATTATTTTTCTTAGAAAAATAAAAATATAAAAAATATAAAAAAAAAGAAAATTCTTGATCCATGTTTAAAGAATCAAAGCTTGACTTTAGGGATTAAGGAAGCTCTTAACTATGATTTTCTAATTATAAGTTGAAAAGAGGAGTTTTGTTGGATTTTTTAGGTTAAGTAAAAAAGGATAAGAAAGATAACTAGATTTTAATTCTTTCTTTAGGATATATACATTAAACATATTGAGGGATTAATCAAAGACTTTGTGACTTTATTTACAATTATATATATATAATAATAAAAAAAGAAAAAGAAATATATATATATATAATATATATATATATATATAAATAACTAAATAAATACTTAGCCACTAATTAAGCTGGTTAGCCGTGCCTCAAGAAGCATGGCAAGTCACGCCTAAAGGTGGTTAAGTCCTTAGTATTCATGGCCTAGTTTACTTGAGTCATCGAACCCGAGGGATGTTTTCTCATCTGGTGCCCTAAGACCGACTGGTTTGGGAGTCATCGGTAAGAGGCTCGTTAAAAGGGTAAATTAGAAAGCCTAAGGAATCTAAGGAAATGTAAATAAATAAATACTGTATATAAAAAGAAAAAAGAAAAAAATATATTGTTATATATATTAGTGAATAAATAAACTTAGTCTAAGAAAGATCCTTCATATTTATAGATGTATATATACTAGGATTGATGCAAAAATCTAGTTTTTGATCTCTTCCTTAAAAACTTAACCTAAGTTGAAAACAAAACTCTAAATAGACGCTTATAAGAGGAATGACAAGTTTAGGGTAACCTGAAACCTATAACTCAAGTAAGAATCTTTAAAACATGGATAAAAATTTTCACTAACACTTTTATTTTTCTTTATGGATTTTGTGGGTGCAATCCGCTGAAAACCCTCAGGAGACAACACTCCTCCTCTAGGGTAACCTAGAGGTTTATGGCTTGTTGCACGTGCTCAGTGCAATCGTGTCACCTACGAAAGTGGTGTAATAATCTAGTTAGGATTTTTCTTTTCTTTCTTTTTTGCTCAGGGACGAGCAAAAGCTAGGTATGGGGGTGTGATTGTTATTCATTTTTGCATATTTTTTCACATTCATACCATGCATTATATAAATAAAAATGTGTTTTTTACTCTTTTTCTCTCTATTTTTGCAGGTCCAATATTAATGAAGAAGAGGCCCAAAAATTCATGGAATTATCATGAATTAAAGGGATTAATCAAGGCCCAAAAGAGAAGCCCAAGAGTTGAGCCCAGATCTGGAGACATCCACGCGCCCAGTCAGCAATCTAGAAGATCCAGGTGTAACAGAACGTAACAACTTGGCAACAGAAATCGCTAGCGCAACGGCCAAGATTCTGCCGCGGAAACGCGGCTCTGGCCGCGGATCCGCGGCAGTTATCTGGCCGCTTGAGCCTGAGATTTTCTCCAACAGTCTGGATTCTAGAGCCTTCTCTTCTGAAGCCTATAAATAGACCATCAGGGCCAGTGCGAGAGAAGGGAGGAGAGACTAGAGGAAAGAGCTTGTAATTTGTAGGTTTTTTTTCTAGGTTTTAGTGCTCTTAGTCTTCTTCTTCCTCCTAGAAATTCTGCAAGAGAGAGTTAGAGAGAGAGTGAAAGCTTGTAATCCAAGGTGTGACAACTTGAAGCAAGGATTAATCCAATCTCCTTTCTCATCTATTACATTTTCTAATGCTTTACATTTCTTGCTTTATTTCATTCAAGCTTTACTTTCATAGCATAATGTCTTGTTGTTTCTTTCTCTTGTAATTGTTGGCCCAAAGGCCATTAGCCCTATATCTTGATGGATATTTTGATGATAACAAACCATATCTAGTTATGTATTTAACTATATTTTTTAAAAGCATTTCAGGTTAAACAGGTTGATTTGACGGCTCCACAATCAAGACTCACAAGTTTGGAGTTCGCCAAAGATTTGCATTCCCAAGCCAAGCACAATAGAAAGCTTCGGGAACAAGACGATGAAGAAAAGACCAAGTCAAGATCAAGACCTTGAAGAATACCAAGATTTGTATTTTTATTTTTCATTCTAGATATTTTGTCAAAACCTAGATGTTAGAAGTAGAGTTATGGGATTACCACCTACGCACACATTTTACTTTGGTTCATGACTTCAAAAAGATTTTCAATTTAGAGTCAACATATTTTTGGAAAATAGTTTAAGGTGTTTTGAAAAACATTTATTTGGAAAAACAAGCTTTTATCAAAGAAGTTTCTATAAAAATGTTTCAAACTTGTTAGAGTGGTGACATAGGCTCACACTCTAAGTTTTTCAAGATACAATACTTTAAAACCTAGACCTAATCCAAAAACCAAGATTTCAGGTTTCTGGAAGTTCGGGTTTTTTTCAGAACTGACAGAAATCGGTCGACCGTACCGGTCGACCGGCGCACAACATTTTTTTTGTTTTTTGTGCATGTGTATCAGTCGACCGTCTCGGTCGACCGAGCACTGTGCAGTGCTCTCGGGTTATTTGGGTCGACCGGGCGGTCGACCGTAGATCCCCAACGGTCGGATTTTTGACCGTTGGCGGTCGACCGTCCCGGTCGACCGGAGGCTGTCAGATTTTTCTGACAGACTCCAACAGCTATATTTTCTGACTGTTTTTTTTTTGGGATTTAATCCCAACGAATCTCTGAAGCTGTTTTTGACCCCTATAAATAGGAGGTCACTTCAACATGATAGTATAACAATTAAGATCATTTTTACAAGAGATTTTCAAAAGATTTATAAGTTTTCAAAAGGCTTTCATTTAGAAAAGATTTTCTCTCCAAAAGCCTAATTTCTAGACACCCATTTGAAGTCTTTACCTCTACTTCTCTCTAGCTTTTGCACTACACAATCCCATATTTCTTCATCTACATATTGGTTCTAGGATTGTGCAAGTGAGCGAATTTTTGATCAAGTGTGATCCTTTTCTTCGAGTGAAGTTGTAGAGGCATCGGCCTCAAGGCGAGCTAGTGTGCTCCGGGTGGTGTTGCGGCATCACGAGAGATAGGACAAGTGTGTCCTTGTATTGGTGATCCAGTGGGATCTTCAATAGTGGAAATCCTTCAAGTGTGAAGGCGGGGACGTAGAGCGTGGCTCGAACCTCGGAAACATATCTGCGTGTTTGCGTTTGCTCAAATCTCTCTAAACTCAACTCCTTTATTTTCTTGCACTATAAATTGCTTTATTTATTGCAAGTCTTTATTTCAGCTAATTGTGTTAGTTAAATTTTTAAATTCCGCATTTGTGCCATTTACATATAGCCATCACCTATTCACCCCCCTCTAGGTGATTTCAATTGGTATTAGAGCCTAACCCTAGTATTTAGTTTAACCACCTTAGGGAGATCCTTGTTATTGGCTATACTACTTGTTGCATTCTTCGTATTTTGTGCATTTTACTATTCATCTATGGCTTCACTTGATTTCTCTAGCATCAAGTCCCCACCTAAATTGATGGCTTGAACTTTCCCATTTGGAAGGTCAAGATGAACCTCTTCCTTAAGTCCCTAGGAGTTAGGGTAGCTAGGGCTATAACTAAAGAATTTGTAGAACCTCTTACCGATGAGAGATCATGGTCCGAGGACACTACCAAGGACTATGAGGCTAATGCTAGGGCTCAATATGCTTTAACCCAAGCCCTTAATGAAGATGACCTCTCACGCATTATTAACTGTAAATCTGCATATGAAGTATGGAATGTTTTAATTGTGACTCATGAGGGAACGTCACAAGTCAAGAGATCCAAGATTGACTTGCTACGTTCTCATATGAGAATTTTTATATGCTTGAAAGTGAGACTATTGATGACATGCTCACTCGTTTCACCAAAATCACTAATGCCTTATCTTCTTTAGGTGATACGATCGACAATGACCAAAAGATTCGCAAGGTCATTAGAGCTCTTCCCAAAGCTTGGGAAGTCAAGGCAACAACCCTCAAAGAGCTTAACGATCGGGAGGAGATGGACTTCTCCGGCTTCATCGGCAATCTCAAAACCCATGAGATGGAGATGAAGGTAAGAGAAGAAAGGGAGGCGCCCAAGAAGAAAACAATCGCCTTCAAAGCCGCTCCAACCGCTATTGAAGAGGACGACTCATCGGAGGATTGCGATGAGGACTTTGCCATGCTTATCCGGAAGGTAGGCAAAATGTTTTACAGGAAAGGGAGGCAAAGTAACTTCCGAAGAGGGAAACCTCAAGGAAGGTTCGAAAAGAAGAGAGAAGAACCCGGTCCTTACTTCCATTGCAAGAAGTTCGGACATCTCATAGCGGATTGCCCCGCTCTCCAAGCTACTACCTCCAAGCATGTACCAAGGAAGAAGAAAGCTATGGTAGCAACGTGGGATGACACGGAGTCGGAATCCGAAGAGGAGAACGACGCCGCTCATATGTGCTTCATGGCACAAGGTGAGGATGCTTCTAAGGTAACCCTTGACACAACTTTAGAAGATGATGACCTAACTATGGATGAACTTGCACATTTTTTCGAAGAACTACAACATAGATATGAGATCTCTCAATCTCATAATAAAAATTGAAAAAGGAAAAATGATAGTTTAAAGAATAAACTTGATACTTGTCTTAATGAGAAGAATATTTTATCTGTTGCATTTGAAAAATTGAAAAATGATTTTGAAAAATATAAATTGGCTAATAAAGAAAAACCCCCATGGTCTCTTGTAATAAAAATGAATTTGTAGAAATTCAAAAACGTGTTGAAAATTTGGATAACACTTTAAAGAAGTGTGCTTTTGATCTTAATAAATTTGCATCTAGATTTCTAAGGGAGTAACCCAAAGGAAACATCCACACCATGCTCATGCACGGAAACATGCACACACACATAAACATGCGTATATGTATGGTAGTGGTAGATTTTACATTTGCACACATTGTGGCCGCAAAGGCCATTTAGAAAAATTTTGTTTTGCTAAGCATAATGTTCATAATAAACATGTTTGGGTTCGCCCCGGTACTAACTCCATAGGACCCAAGAAAATTTGGGTACCAAAAGACCCACCTATTTTAGTTGATACAGGTGGATCTACTTCCTCCAAGACGTAGGGGAAACGGTGCCCGGGTGGTGGATGCATCAAAGCTCAAAGATCACATCAAACTTGCATCGCTATTATGGAGGCACCTATATTTTGGAGATTGCCCATGTTCGGTAACTTCTCCATTCAAGAGTTTAATTTTTGTTTTGTTTGATATATATATACAAATGTATAGAAGTGATTAGCTCATTTTTGTGCTCTATAGACATATGCTAATGTAGAGTTACATTTCTATCTCAATTGTGTATATGCCATATTTTGTTGTTTGATATCCTTTGTGAATGTCCACATACTTTTATGACATATCTATGTACACACCATATTTCAAAAACTAAAAAAATTAATTTTCTTTGTAAAAATTTCATATATAAAATAAATACCTTAGAGATGGCAATTGCGCACCTCAACTCATATCTAGAGGAATCAAGAGGATGAAGTTCAGAACCCTTCACTGGGTATTCGGCTTCAACATCTCTAAAACTTTGTAATATATATGAAAAATTAAAATAAATTGTCTTGTATGTAATTTTTGTTGATAAGTTAACTTAATGAAGATTAAAACATGTTGGTTGTATAAAGTATATCATCCTTGTACTTTATTAAATTTTAAAAAAAAATTTTTTTTCCTGCTCTCAGTTTTTGGGCATTGTCGGTCGACCGACCTTAGATCCGGTCGACCGCTGTTGCTGTCTGTGGTCTCGGGTTTTCGGGGTCGACCGACCCGGTCGACCGCTGCAAGTCTGCAGAGCTCTCGGGTTTGCTGGGTCGACCGACCGGTCGACCGTTCTGAGATTTCAGAGCTCTCGGGTTTTCTGGGTCGACCGACCGGTCGACCGTTCGTCGATTTCAGCCCTAAAACTGCTATTTATTCTCACTTTTTTCTCTCTCTCTCTCACTCCAAACCGACGAACCCATATCTCTTCCCTCTCCAAAAATTTTCCTTCTCTCCAATCTCTCATCCAATTTCAAATCAATTAAAACCCACCTCTGATCCCTCCATCTTGTGCCAGATCTTCGATTTCAGGACCATCCATCCGCTGGATTCGAAGAAACTCAAGATTTTCCATCCTAGGGTTTTGGTTCTTCACTGTTAAGGTAAAAATCGAATTTTTCCCTTTGTTCTTCACTTCTAGTTTCTAGATCTTCCCTTGTTTGTCATCATTTCTAGGTCTCTAACTCTCTAGATCAAGCCCTAACCTAAAAATCATATTTTTTTAAATATGTCAACATCCAAAAGAACTAGGACTGAGGAAGGTAAATCAGTAGCTCAGACTTCTTCCACTCCAAAACCTAAAAGAACCTTTGTTAATGAGCTTGCTGGTAACCGTTATATAAATCTTTCCAAAAGAAACAAATTTTGGGAAGATTTGTAGTAATCCCAGACTTTGAACATCTAGATATCCCCCGCATTTTGCAAAACAATTCCTTAAACGAGTTCTTAACCATCAAAGAACAAGTTTATACTTCACTCGTGCCTTATTTTTATGCCAATTTCTCATTCGATGGAAATCGTATTTTCACTAGAGTCCTAGGCAGGAACATTGACCTAAGTATTGGTCAGTTTGCTGATATTCTTCATCTCTCCCCTGGTGGAGCTGATGTTTATACCCATGACCTTCATGACTTTGAGTTTCCGGAGGGTGAGTCTGCGCTCACCGCATCCACATTGATTCACGGGGATGACAACCCCGGCTTGGTCAGGAACGAAGTTGTGAGCAGATTCACTCTCATTTCCCAAGTCCTAGCCAAGATCATTTTCTATAACATTGTCCCCAAATCTGGTGAATATAGCCATGCTAGGGGTCCTGTACCCTTGATTATCTACTGTCTTTTGCGAGGAATTAAGATCAATATTCCCCGTATCATTGCTTCCCACATGGCATCTGACCAGATTCGCATGTCAGGTAGGGGTTTACCTTTTGGCATGATTATCACCCGTCTCCTCAAATCTCTAGGGTTCGATCTTTCCTCTGAGACTTCTGATGATCCACAAATAGACATTGACGGAGTTCTATTGAAGAGGATGGAAGCTCAGTTGCGTCGTCACGCTCCTGTGCAACCTCCTGTTCCTCTTCCTATTATTCCTGGATCTTCTTCTGCACCTGGTCTTCTTCGGTCCCAGGGACATCTTCTGCTCCTGGCCTTGTTTTACCTTCAGATCTTCAGGCCATGATTTCTTCTGAGGTTCGCTCTCAGATTCAAGAGCACCAGTCCTGGTTTGAGCAGCGAGAGGCAGCTCTTCGTACGGAGATGGAGACCCATTTCCAACAAGAGGACGCCTTCCGTGCGGAGATGAACTCTCAGATTCGAGGTATTCGTAACGATATGTCTTATTTTGCTGACTCCATGAGATTCATGGATACGCAATTTGAGGCTCTCTTTACGAAGTTCGATATGGTTCCTCCTGATCCCTCTTCTATTGCTCGTCCACTTCCCTCCTCTGGCCCTCCATTTCCTACCAGAGCTCCTTCTTCTGCTTCCCCACCTCGTCCAAAGGTGGTCGGCGTTGATCCCGAGGAGGCCGCTTCTTCTTCTTCTTCTTCAGAGGAAGACGATGATGGAGATAAGACCATGGCTGAAGGCGCTGCTGTGGAGAGCTCTTCAGAGGACGACGAGGATGATGACGACGATGAGGGCGACGATGCTGGTGGTGACGAGTGATGGGAGTGACCTCCCCTTTTATTTGATGATGTCAAAAAGGGGGAGAGTTATTTGTTGAGAGAGACTTAATATTTTGTGTACTTATATTCTGTAGTATTTTCTGTTGGACATCTTGTATTTGTGTGGACATGTACTTGATATGCTTTGTGGACATATGTGTTTCATTTCTATGACATGAGTATTTTTCTTAGCATGGATATATGTGTTATGGATGCTTTGTGGATTATCACCCACAATTTTTTTTGAGATAAATCTATGCCTGAGTATATTTTTAGTATATGCATGTGTTGAGGGGGAGCTTCACTTGAAGTCTCCACCCAAAATATTTGAGATAACTAAATATGTTTTGTTATCATCAAAAAGGGGGAGATTGTTGGCCCAAAGGCCATTAGCCCTATATCTTGATGGATATTTTGATGATAACAAACCATAACTAGTTATGTATTTAACTATATTTGTTTAAAAGCATTTCAGGTTAAAACAGGTTGATTTGACGGCTCCACAATCAAGACTCACAAGTTTGGAGTTCGCCAAAGATTTGCATTCCCAAGCCAAGCACAATAGAAAGCTTCGGAAACAAGACGATGAAGAAAAGACCAAGTCAAGATCAAGACCTTGAAGAATACCAAGATTTGTATTTTTATTTTTCATTCTAGATATTTTGTCAAAACCTAGATGTTAGAAGTAGAGTTATGGGATTACCACCTACACACACATTTTACTTTGGTTCATGACTTCAAAAAGATTTTCAATTTAGAGTCAACATATTTTTGGAAAATAGTTTAAGGTGTTTTGAAAACATTATTTGGAAAAACAAGCTTTTATCAAAGAAGTTTCTATAAAAATGTTTCAAACTTGTTAGAGTGGTGACATAGGCTCACACTCTAAGTTTTTCAAGATACAATACTTCAAAACCTAGACCTAATCCAAAAACCAAGATTTCAGGTTTCTGGAAGTTCTGGTTTTTTTTCAGAACTGACAGAAACCGGTTGACCGTACCGGTCGACCGGCGCACAACATTTTTTTTTGTTTTTTGTGCATGTGTATCAGTCGACCGTCTCGGTCGACCGAGCACTGTGCAGTGCTCTCGTGTTATTTGGGTCGACCGGGCAGTCGACCGTAGATCCCCAACGGTCGGATTTTTGACCGTTGGCGGTCGACCGTCCCGGTCGACCGGAGGCTGTCAGATTTTCTGACAGACTCCAACAGCTATATTTTCTGACTGTTTTTTTTTTTTTGGGATTTAATCCCAACGAATCTCTGAAGCTGTTTTTGACCCCTATAAATAGGAGGTCACTTCAACATGATAGTATAACAATTAGATCATTTTTACAAGAGATTTTCAAAAGATTTACAAGTTTTCAAAAGGCTTTCATTTAGAAAAGATTTTCTCTCCAAAAGCCCTAAATTTCTAGACACCCATTTGAAGTCTTTACCTCTACTTCTCTCTAGCTTTTGCACTACACAATCCCATATTTCTTCATCTACATATTGGTTCTAGGATTGTGCAAGTGAGCGAATTTTTGATCAAGTGTGATCTTTTTCTTCTTGAGTGAAGTTGTAGAGGCATCGGCCTCAAGGCGAGCTAGTGTGCTCCGGGTGGTGTTGCGGCATCACGAGAGATAGGACAAGTGTGTCCTTATATTGGTGATCCAGTGGGATCTTCAATAGTGGAAATCCTTCAAGTGTGAAGGCGGGGACGTAGAGCGTGGCTCGAACCTCGGAAACATATCTGCGTGTTTGCGTTTGCTCAAATCTCTCTAAACTCAACTCCTTTATTTTCTTGCACTATAAATTGCTTTATTTATTGCAAGTCTTTTATTTGAGCTAATTGTGTTAGTTAAATTTTTAAATTCCGCATTTGTGCCATTTACATATAGCCATCACCTATTCACCCCCCCTCTAGGTGATTTCAGTAATGGCTAGCTAACTTCTTCTAACATGACTAGCTAACCACTAACTTTGCTAACTTCTAACTCTTTGGTGATTGCTAATTCTTAATCTTGCAAATGTTGAGTCTCTTTCATCCCCGATGGGTTACTTTCATTCTTGGCAAGTTCTTGTTGTAATTTCATATGATTCATGTGTGCCTCATTTAGAGCCTTGTCTTTAGAACAAGTGCCTTGATGGAACATGGAGATGGAGCACCAACCATATGCTATTTGTTGTACAACTTTCTTACTTCAATGCTAACTTTATATATGGCTTTGAATGACTAATGAATTTTGTATCTTCTTCCTTAGCATCCCTTGAGTGACACTCCTCGATTCCACCATTGAAATTCTATCTTGAGAGCCGATGAAATCAATGAGGCTACAAGACAAGTCCAAGAAGATCACCCATCCATCAAAAGAGAAAGAAACTTGACTAACAAGCAAGACAAACATTTGCCGATGAATCAACATGAGGCAAGCATCACTATAATGGAGATTAGTAAGTTAGCAAATTAGAAAGGTTAGCTAGTCATAATTTCTCCCATCTAAAAGTTCTTCAAAGTTTTTCTTCTCTTAGTTTTCTTTCTAAAGATAGTATAGTTTTCGAATTCTCTTTTCTTTCTTTGCATCGCTTTCTTTCATGTACAAATCCACCACAAATTCTTTCATCTATTTTTTATGTCTTTTTCATTCTTTTGAACTTAGACGAACACTCGTTTCCTTTCCTCATCATTCGACCGTTAAAGCTTCTATCGCGAGCTCTCCTGAGGATCGACCCGTATTAGCTATACTATTACGGAGATTCGGAAGGAGTACATTAACTTTGTGAATACATTTTGGAGTGAGTAAGCACCAAAGGTTGTTTCTAAACCTTCTCTCTTTTATTGAATATTTGTGCAATTCTACTCCACTACTCTTTCCCTATCAGTCTCTTATGTAATTTTCTTTCTCCTTCTAGAATCCAGAAAAGAGAGAGTGAGAGTGAGCAATCTTTGTAATTGGAGACGGTGACAACGCAATACAAGGATCGAGCTTTCAATCTTCATCTTCTCTTGTTCTAGTGCATTATTTTTTTAAGCTTTTACTTTCTTCTATTTCACTTCTACAATGAACTGTTTCTTGTTCTTTATTTCCATGTCTAGCTAATTTATTAACATGACTAACTAACTTTTAATTTTACTAACCACTAACTCTTGGTGATTGCTAACTTATATGATTTATTGGATACTTTCTTCTTTTTAGTCTTGCAAACTATAAGTCTATTTTACCTCCAATGAAGATGAGTTGCTTTTTATTCTTTGTAAATGCTATGTTCTCCCTCCATATGATTCATATGAGCCTCACTTAGAGCCTTGTCTTTAGAACAAGTGCCTTGATGGAACATGGAGATGGAGCACCAACATTCACTCACCTTCCATATTGTTTTGTTTTTGCATTTCTTAAAACAAAGAAGAACTTTCATTTTTCTTCACGAAGATTTCAATATAAACCTTGAATGCTTCTATCGCTAACCCTCCCTGCGGATACGACCCGTCCTAGCTTATGCTACGAACGGGTATTCGGAAGGAGCAAAGTAAACCTGCATATACATTCGACGTTCTTGATCATCGGTACACGGCAACCAACGGTTTACTCTAAACCTCTTTCAATATAATTAATCCTACCGAACAAATTTTTGGCACCGTTGCCGGGAAGGGTAACGGTTTTTATTGAATTTTTTGAACTGAAATGAATTTTTCTTCTCTGTTGTAGGTTACAAGTCAGGGAAAGCAGGAAAGAAGATTGCAGTAACATATAAGTGGTCTTGGGCCTCTGTTCTAAAAAGCAGAGACCAAGCACCCTCTGGATTGCCGCGTTTCCTCAGCTCTGGTCGCGGATCCGCGGCAAAAAGGAGTTCACTACTGACTGGCTTTTTGTAGGGCTGCTTGCTTTGCAAAATTATAGTTTTTTGCAAACTTTATTTCTTGTATGCCATCACCAGGAGCCTGCTAATAAACCAACAGTAAAACACTTGTTGAAAAGTTTAAAAATTGATTAGACGTTTGCATTTTAAGCACGTGTCTTTTCAATTCATTTACTTTACTGTTGAAGAGTGCTGGAGTAAGGTACGTATGCATTGCATTCAGAATAGGGCTCATCTCTTGGTTGATTTATATCGCTTTGAGTGAATCTTGTTTATCTTGTATACTTGAACAAAATTGATTTAAGGGCAACACCCAATAACAAGATAAGGTGGGGATTTAATCACCCTTCCTTGGCCCAAAAATCAGATTCCAAGCACTCATAATCTCAAGCTTTTTAATAAAATTTGGTAGACGTTGGCCCCTAGGGACATCCGGACTCGTTAAGAGATCAGCTGAGGTTGGAAATTGTTTTTGATTCACACTCTAGTCAAATTAGTGACTAAGGTTGGGGATTGAGGGGCGAAACCCCGAAGGCTGGTGGTTTGGCTTAATTAGGCCTGTCGCTTCTGTGCGGATACCTCCCACCAATCTTGCCCCCACCTGCCTGATTAGCTGTGGTCTGACTCGAGCAATAACCTTCTTCGGTTCATCGAACAGTTAGGAGTCGTCTAGGTCCAGAAATCCTAGATAGCTTGTGATTTTTTTTCTTTTCTTGTTTGTAATTTTTTCTTTTTTTTCGCTTGATTGCTTGGTGAACGTTGTCTGTGATTGTGCATGCAAGAGTGGTATCGGGACCCAATTTCAGCAAGACTTATTAGGACTTCTACACTTGCACAAACACCACTTCCTAACACAATTCCATTATGGCTAATAATACTTCTCTCCAAGACAAGTTCTACCCCTTCGCCCTTCACTTCCTTCATGCATTCTTTTACCCGAAGAACTGGGAACAATTTTAAGCTTAAACGACAATTCATAAATACACTCCTAAGATTTCATGGCCTAGAATTCGAGGACGCATATTTTCTTCATTGAGTTTGAAGAAGTGTGCTTGATGATGAGAATTCCCTAACTAGGGGAAGATGCTGTTAGATTAAGGTTCATTCCCTTCGCGCTTAAGGACATAACCAAGAAGTGGCTATATAATCTGCCTGCCAGTTCTATCTCAACATGGGATGAATTTGTCAAAGTCTTTCTTAAGAAATTCTATCCCATTCACAAAACGGCCCTCATCAGAAAAAACATAATGCAGTTTAAGCAGGAATCAAGTGAACCATTCTGGAAGTATTTTGAACGGTTTAAAGATTTACTAGCCCAATGTCCTCATCACGGCATAGAGAAGTGGCGACAGTGACGGACTAGATTATCAAACCAAGACACTCCTCGAGACCATGCGTCAAGGGGAATTTTTAAAGAAAGATGAGAACCAGGGTTGGGATCTCTTTCAAGTTTTAGCAGAAAAAACTATTCAGTGGGAATCTTGCCCTGAGAAAACCAATCCTACCACTTTTAGAGCTGGTATGCATTCGATTGAATCCTCTATAGCTGCCGAGGTAAAGATAACTCAATTGATGAAAAGGCTAAAACTGCTCGAGGCTAGGGAATCAAACTCTGTGAATCAGGTCAACCCACCACCTATGATCAACCCGGGTTGTACCTACTGCCATGCTCTTAACCACCTGTTTGAGGAGTGTCCCATCTACCAAGCTCAAATGTACCCTGAGAATATGAATGCAGCATATACCAGACCTAATTACAATCCATACTCCAAAACATACAATCCGGGATGGAGGAACCATCCAAATCTTTCTTGGAGTCAGTCTGGTCATGAGCAACCAAGACCATCATTTCCACACCAATACCCTGCTCAGTCTCATCAACCTAGTTTCCAACAGAGTCCACCAAATTTTCAAACAAGCTTCCAACACAACTTCCAGCTCGCATATCAGCAACAACAAACACAAAATCATCCTGATAAAAAATGTCAGATTTGGAAAGAATGATTGAAACCTTATCTAAAACCCAGGCCTCAATGATGAACACCCACAACCAGGCCATCAATAGGTTAGAGGTTCAGATAGGTCAACTGGCTAGCTCATTGAATGAAAGACAAAAGGGAACATTGCCAAGCCAACCAGTCCCAATCCTAAGAACCCCTTCCCTATTCATGAAGCTGAAGACATAGGTCCCAGTTAGTGTAACACTGTTCATATTTTGAGATCTGGAAAGCAGATAGACAATCAGGTTTCTAGTCATCCTGTTCCAAATAAATCAGTGTCATCATCTCCTGTTCCAGCACCACCACTAAAATGATCCATCTTCAAGTTCACAACCTTCAACCTCAAAATCGAATAAAGACAAAGTAGATGAGCAACCATACAAGTCTATTGTACCATTCCCTAATAGGCTAGCAACCAAAAGATTAATGTTCAAATGAAAAAATTAGAGAAATGTTCAATCAGGTCCAGATCAATGTACCCCTTCTTGATGCCATACAACAAGTCCCCTCATATGCCAAGTTCTTGAAAGATATGTGCACTAAAAAAAGGAAAAATAATGTCCCAAAGAAGATCTTCCTTGCTTCTAATATAAGTGAGTTGCTAACTGGGCCAATTCCCGTGCCCAGGGAGTCCAACTATTTCTTGTATTATTGGACAAACCACAATAAATAGGGCATTATTGGATCAAGGAGCCAGCATCAATCTTCTTCCTTTCTCCGTGTATCAGCAACTCGGGTTAGGCGACCTCCGTCCAACCAGAGTTACTATACAACTGGCTGATCGATCTGTAAAAATTCCAAGGGGGGGATTATAGATGTTCTCATTCGGGTCGGGAAATTCATTTACCCCGTGGATTTCATTGTTCTATAAACGCAACCCGTACATAATCCAAAAGCTCAGACACCTGTCATTCTAGGACGACCCTTCCTAGTCACTACTAACGCAATCATCAACTGTAGGAATGGATCAATGCGTCTAACCTTTGGAGATATGATAAAAGAGGTAAATATTTTCTACCTGGGAAAACAACCTCGAGATTTAGAAAATGAGTCATTTGAAGTGAACCTGATCGAGGGATTAGCAAGTGAACATGAAATGGAGATTGAATACGAATCTGATAGAGAATTTGAGTTGGAGTCTGATGACTTAAACCTTGATCAAATAATTGAATCCACAGTGGAGTGGGCAACAGATGCAGCCCCTATCCTTCCCTTACACAAGGAACAACCATTGATAGTTCAAGTGCCCTCCTCTGAGCTTAAGATTCTTCCTAGTCATCTCAAGTATCAGTACTTGGGTGAAAAGGAAGCATTTCCCGTGATAATTGCGTCCCATCTGACGGAACAACAAGAAGAGGATCTTCTTATAGTATTAAGGAAAAATTGAGAAGCCATTGGTTGGACCATGGCTGATATAAAGGGAATCAGTCCATCCATTGTGCAACACCGGATTCATTTGACGGAAGAAGCAAAACCTAAACGTGACCCACAACGTAGACTAAACCCGGTCATGAAAGAGGCTGTTAGAGCTGAAATTTTGAAGCTATTAGACAATGGGATTATCTATCGCATATCTGATAGCCAGTGGGTTAGTCTAGTCCATACTGTGCCAAAGAAAGTTGGGGTTACCGTGGTAGAAAACGATAAGAAGAATTATTAGTACAAACTCGTCTTCCAACGAAGATTCAAGTCTGTATTGATTACCGAAAATTAAACGCTGCCACGTGTAAAGACCACTTTCTCCTTCCGTTCATCGATCAAATGCTCGAGAGACTAGCTGGACATGAGTATTACTGCTTCCTGGATGGATATTCAGGATACAATCAAATCCCTATCGCTCCCGAGGATCAAGACAAGACTACCTTCATCTGTCCCTTTGGAACATTTGCATACCGAAGAATGCCCTTCGGCCTATGCAACGCTCCTGCAACGTTTCAACATTGCATGCTTAGTCTTTTTTTCGACATGGTGGAGAAATTTTTGGAAATTTTCATGGATGATTTTTCCATTTACGGTGATTCCTTTGAACAATGCTTGCACCATCTTAAGTTAGTTTTACAACGATGCATAGAGAAAAACTTGACACTTAATTGGGAGAAGTATCACTTTATGGTCAAGTAAGGAATTATCCTAGGGCATGAAGTTTCACACAAAGGAATCGAGGTTGATAGATCGAAAGTGGACGTTATAACAAAGCTCTCTGAGCCAAAATGCATAAAAGACATCAGATCATTTTTAGGGTACGCTGGCTTCTATAGAAGATTTATTCAGGGGTTTAGCAAAATTGCTAGACCTTTGATAAATCTCTTAGGAAAAGATGTACCCTTCAATTTTGATAAAGAATGTCTACAAGCTTGAGAGGAGCTTAAACACAGATTTGTTTTGGCGCCAATAATCTCAGCGCCTGATTAGATTAGGCCTTTTGAAATTATGTGTGATGCCTCCGATTATGCCATAGGCGCTGTTCTCAGACAACGTACTGATAAAAGGCAACACGTGATTTACTATGCTAGTAGGATGCTTAACGAGGCCCAACTAATTACACGACAACTGAAAAGGATTTTTAGCAGTTGTGTTTGCGTTGGAAAAATTTCGCCAATACCTACTAGGATCCAAGACAACGATTTTCACTGATCACTCTGCCCTTAGATACTTAATGCAAAAGAAGGATGCAAAGGCCAGACTGATTCGATGGATACTTCTTTTACAAGAGTTTGATTTGGAAATTAAGACAAAAGGGCGTTGAAAATGTGGTGGCAGATCACCTTTCGAGAATTCCTAATGCACCAATTAAGACTATACCTATCAATGAAGACTTTCCTAACGAACACATCTTTACGATGTGTAAAGAGCCTTGGTATGCTGATATAGCAAACTATCTTGCAACCGGTAAACACCTTCAATTGGTCAGGTCAGGACAAGTCTCGCTTTATGAAACAAGTACGGTTTTTCTTTTAGGATGAACCGTATTTATTCAATATTGCCCTGACCAGATAATTAGAAGGTGTCTTTCTGAGGATGAACATCACAGCGTATTGATATTTTGTCACGAGCTGGCTGTGGTGGACATTTTGGTCCACGAAAGACTGTTGAGAAAGTCCTTCAGAGTGGGTCTCTTGGCCTACTCTCTTTAAGGACGCTTATACTTTCTGCAAGCTCTGTGCCAGATGTCAAATGACAGGTCGAATCACGCATAAAGACATGATGCCCCTTACACCGATCCTTGAGGTAGAAAATTTAATTTGTGGGGCATCGATTTCATGGGACCCTTCCCTCTGTCTTATGGCAACCAATACATTTTGGTGGCCGTAGACTACGTTCTAAGTGGGCTGAAGCTATTCCAACTAGGACAAATGATAACCAAGTTGTCATCAAGTTCTTACGAGAAAACATCATTTCTCACTTCGGAGCCCCCCGTGCGATAATTAGCGACAACGGGAGTCATTTCTGCAACCGGGCTAAGCCCTAATGCGAAAGTACTCCATCTCTCATAAATTATCCACGGTCTATCATCCTCAGACGAACTGGCAAGTGGAGGTCACCAACAGACAAATTAACTGATATTGGAGAAAACTGTTGGACAAAATCGTAAGGATTGGTCCATCAAACTCATTGATGCCCTGTGGGCATACGGACCGCCTACAAGACTGTCCTCGGTATGTCTCCATATCGAGTTGTATTTGAAAAACCCTGCCATCTACCTGTGGAGTTAGAGCACCGTGCTATGTGGGCACTAAAACAACTGAATTTGGACTTAGACAAAACCGGTGATTTGAGAAAGCTACAGATATCCGAGTTAGAAGAACTACGAAATGATGCATGCGATAACGCTCGGATATCTAAAAACAGAGCTAAGATTTTCCGTGATAAATCGATTCATAGGAAAAATTTCATCTCGGCACAAAAAGTTCTGTTGTACAACACTAGACTCCACCTTTTTCCTGGTAAACTCAAAACCAGGTGGTCAGGCCCATACATTATCCAGAACGTCTCTCCTCATGGTGCCGTTGAAATTTTTGATCCAAAAGATGGCAACACTTTCAAAGTCAATGGTCAACGCCTAAAACTATTTTTCACCACGGAATCTGAGTCACACAATGCTATTGAACTGGGTCTTTGTGACCCAGTCTATACGTGACCACGTAATTTTACAATTTTCCCTGTATTTCCTGTACATCATTTTGGGACCTCCTTTGTAAATAAAAAAAAAAGAAAAAAAGATAAAAAAACTAAATAAGTGGGACTTAGGTGCTAAATATCACCTAGGTTTTTCATCTTTTCCTATACTCCCTTTTCTTTCTAAATAACCTAGGGTTGTAAATTCCTAGTTTCCACTTGGGCAATTTGGGGATTCCATCTTTCTCAGCCCCTTATAAATATCCCTCAGCCCGTGTTCTCCTCATTACCCTACTTCATATCTCAGATCTGAAACAAGCACAGCAGCACCGCCCCTCCAATTTTTTTCGATCCTCTGCTCCCTCTACAAAGCCACGTTTTCACGGCAACTGCCATGCATCTGTGGCACCTTCGACTTCCCTGGAGCGCGGCCAAATTTCTCTGTGGTCGCGACAGTCTGAAATTCAAGGATCTACAATCTCCACCTCTGCTACCATCACAGATTGCTCTCTGCAATCTCATTTCAGTTTTTCCCCCACGTAGTCCGGGGGAGGTTTGCGTATCCCTTCTCGTTGCTTCCTATTATTCATCATGGCACCATCTATTTTCACTGAAAAAGATTTTACTCGAATTCTTAGCGATGTTAACGGTTATGGTCATATATTTTTAGATCATATTCGTGCATGGGATTGATATAGATTAGTTTATGATAACTCAGATCACGAGTCTTACTATTGTCCTGAGCTCGTCAAACTTTTCTACAATTCTATAGATTCTGAATCTATCAATTTTGACACATATCAGATCTTGGTGCACATGCCCACTGGAGATATTATTGTCACGCTTCTTCTACTAGAAGAACTCACACATGTCCCTTGCAACCCACATCATAGCGACCCCCTACCTTTAATCGATTACATGACTATCATGGGGGCTCGCTGTACAGAACAAGATAGGGGGCTCAAAGCCAGTACTACATTCAGAAACGTACATTGTGTTGGTCGCTGGATTCAACACAACATTTTAGGGCTTGACCACACGACCTCCTTTAACAGGCCGGTGCTGTAGATTATACACGACCTGATGACTCGACAGCACACTATCTGTATCAACAAGATCATTTTTCATAGTATCGTCACCAACTCTTCCCGCACACGCGGTGCAAAGTACTCGCACCCAGTTTTGATCAGTCGTCTGTGTAGGACTTTCTTACCAGATGTAGTTTTTGACTCATATGATAGGGTGTTCGTTGCACAAGAGAGGGCGACTAGCGCTTACAATAGTTGTCTTCATGCGGTCTGAACTCTTAGTGTCCAGTCCGAAGATGTCCCTGTGGAGTCCTCTTCGGAGGAACTTTTAGAGGAGGAGGATGAGCCGGCTTTTTGGCAACAGGACCCCCCAGCTGATTCACACGCCTTCATGTTTACCATTTGGCGAGGCATGAAGAAGATATTTCGGGGGCAGATTCGACTACGCAAACAGGTTGCGGAGCAAACATCTCGCCTAGACCGCATGGAGGAGGGTCTGTGGCGATCACAGTCGGTTGTACCTAGCACCACCGCTAGTCCAAGCTGAAGGCGGGGGTGATACCTTTCTTTACCTATTTCATGCGTATATTTTCTTGCATACACTGAGGACAATGCATAGGATAGGTATGGGGGGGTAGATACTAACAAAAAATTTTCTAGACTTTTTCTTTTAGATTTCTAGGTTTCTCTTTTCTTATATTTCTCTTTTCTTACTAACATAGGATTTTTCTAGACTTTTTCTTTTAGATTTCTAGGTTTCTTGTTTCTTATATAATATATTATATATATATATATATATATATATATATATATATATATATATATATATATATATATATATATATATATATATTGATCCTTTTTTTTGAAAAGAATTAACTTGATCTTAGGTATTAAGGAAATTCTAAGCTAAGATTTCTTAATATAAGTTGAAATAAGAAATTTTGTTGGATTTTTAGGTTAGAAAGAAAAGAATAGAAAAGATAGCTAGATTTTGAATTTTTTCTAAACACTATATACATTTACAGGTTGAGGGATTAATCAAGGACTTAGTGACTTTGTTTACATAAATATATATATATATATATATATATATATATATATATATATATATATATATATATATAAAATCAAAATAAAACTTGATCACTAATTAAGCTGGTTGGTTGTGCCTTAAGAAGTATGACCAGTCACGCCTAAAAGTGGTTGAGTCCTTAGCATTCGTGGCCTATTTTACTCGAGACCTTGAACCTTAAGGTTGTATCTTCATCTGGTGCCCTAAGACCATCTGGTCTGAGAGTCATTGGTAAAAGGCTCGCTACACGGGTAAATTAGAAAGCCTAATGAAGCTAAGAAAATGTAAATATATAATATATAAATAATATAAAAAAAGAATATATCTAATAACATATAATATATATATATATATATATATATATATATATATATATATATATATATATATATATATATAGGAACAAATGAACTAGAGTCTAAGAAAAATCCCTCATACATATGTATATGTGTTAGGCCTGATACAAATCCATTTTTTCTATCTATTCTTAGAAACTAAACCTAAGTTGAAAACAATATTTTAAATGGAAACTTATAAAAAAGAAGGAAAAGTTTAGAATAACCCTAAACCGATAGAATACCGAAATTCTTGAAGGAAATGGATCATAATAAAATGTTTCACTTTTTCACTAACATTTTCATTTTCTTTGGGATTTTGTGGTGTAATCCGCTGAAAACCCTCAGGAGACAACA
This sequence comes from Agave tequilana, assembly GCA_038442645.1. NCBI lineage: Eukaryota > Viridiplantae > Streptophyta > Magnoliopsida > Asparagales > Asparagaceae > Agave > Agave tequilana. The sequence goes on from JAVJIF010030894.1 coordinate 357,688, forward strand.
CTCCTCCTCTATGGTAACCTAGAGGTTTAACGGCTTGTTGCACGAGCTCAGTGCAATCGTGTCACCTACGAAAGTGGTGTAATAATTTAGTTAGGATTTTTCTCTTACTTATTTTGCTCAGGGACGAGCAAAAGCTAAGTATGGGGGTATGATTGGAGTCATTTATGCATCATTTTCTACCACCATGCTATGTTTTATCTGAATAAATATTTGATTTTTACTACTTTTTTCTCTCTTTTTTCAGGTCCAATGTTTAATGGAGAAGGAGGCCCAACAATTGTGATTTTTGAGGAATTAAAGAAACATTTAGAAGCCCACAAGAGAAAAGCCCAAGTCTGAACAGATCCAAAGCGTATTCTCAGTTTCTACAAGATCCAACTGGGGATACAAGATGTAACAGAAAGGCATAAAAGTCCGCTAGCGCAGCGGCCAAGAAAGGGCCGCGGAAACGCGGCACATACCGCAGAACCGTGGCAATCTTTAGGCCGTTACTTCAGTGTTTAATCCGGAGACTGAAGTGGGATGGCCTCTTCTCATGAAGACTATAAATAGACCCCTAGGGTCTCTATAATCGGGGAGGAGAAAATAACATTATTTATAGGGAAATTATTAGGGTTTCTCTAGGTTTTTCTTTTAGTCTCTTATGTAATTTTCTCTTTCTCCTTCTAGAATCCAGAAAAGAGAGAGTGAGAGTGAGCAATCTTTGTAATTGGAGACGGTGACAACACAATATAAGGATCGAGCTTTCAATTTTCATCTTCTCATGTTCTAGTGCATTATTTTCTTTAAGTTTTTACTTTCTTCTATTTCACTTTTACAATGAACTGTTTCTTGTTCTTTATTTCTATGTCTAGCTAATTTATTAACATGACTAACTAACTTTTTATTTTACTAACTACTAACTCTTGGGTGATTGCTAACTTATATGATTCATTGGATACTTTCTTCTTTTTAGTCTTGCAAACTACAAGTCTATTTTACCTCCAATGAAGATGAGTTGCTTTTATTCTTTGTAATGCTATGTTCTCCCTCCATATGATTCATGTGAGCCTCACTTAGAGCCTTGTCTTTAGAACAAGTGCCTTGATGGAACATGAAGATGGAGCACTTCACTATGCCAATGACTACATTACAAGTTCTTATTTCATGCTCGCTTTATTATAGCTTTGATGGACTAATGAATCTTTTATGTTTCTTAGCATCGTTAAAAGTGACTATCCTTGTTCCACTAATAAAAATCTATTTAGGGAGCCAATGATTCAAGGAGGCAACTAGCCTAGATGAGAAACACCTTCGACATGGGACAACACAAGGACTTGGCAAAGCAAGACATACCATTGCCGATGAATCAATATGAGGCATGCATCACCCAATGAGAGTAGTAAGTTAGTAAATTAGAATGTTAGTTAGTCATGACTTCTCTTTATATCATACTTAAAAAAACTCTTTTCTGAAAACTTTCTCTTTTCAAATATCTCTGTTTTCCTTCCATCTTTATTTTCGTTTCTTCCTTTCTTTTACAAAACACCCAAAGATTTTTCACTCACCTTCCATATTGTTTTGTTTTGCATTTCTTAAAACAAAGAAGAACTTTCATTTTTCTTCACGAAATTTCAATATAAACCTTGAATGCTTCTATCGCTAACCCTCCCTGCGGATACGACCCGTCCTAACTTATGCTACGAACGGGGATTCGAAAGGAGCAAAGTAAACCTGCATATACATTCGACTTTCTTGATCATCAGTACACGGCAACCAACGGTTTACTCTAAACCTCTTTTCAATACAATTAATCCTTCCGAACAGTCAACTCAAATCAAGAAGTGAAGTCGGATTCTCAATTAAGAGCTCTAAAACTTCTCCTCTATATTTCTCTAAATAAGAGTTGAGGTGCTCAATTTCCTTCTTTATTGAAAGAGGAAAATAGACAAGTATGAATGATGCAAGAGATGAATAGTAAGTGCAATGAAAGTAAAAGCACAAGTGCAAGTAATAGAGATAAAGTAAAACCAATAGAGAAAGCAATCACAAACACAAGAGATTTATTTCGAGGTTCGAGCACCAAACTCTACGTCCCTGCCTTCACCGCGTGAAAAATTTTCACTATCCATAAAGAAACTTTCACAAAGGAACTATAAGGTCTACACAAGACCAGGGGTACACAACTCCAACCTTCAATCATCTACACAAGAGGTAGCACAAAGCCAATAAATTTACTAACTCTTGACAACCACAAAGATCACAAACTTTCTCTTTACAACTTCCTAGAGTTTTGAGTGAAGAAATAAGGCTCAAGAAGTGTAATATCCCTAGTTTAAAATACTGTATTTTTATTTTTTCTAAGTATTTATTTTGTTTTACTGGTTATTTTATTATTATTTATTAACGTGAATTGTATTTGTTATTATTATTAAATATACAAATTATTTTTAAGATAGTAAATGGTATCTTGACTTTAATATTATTACCATTATTTCTTATCAATATTTTTAGTTACTCATTACTATTATTAATTTTATTATTAATTGCTATTATTAGTAGTGGTTGTTACTATTATTATTTCATTGAGAAGAGTATAGTGATTAATATTACTAGTGTGTTATTATTATCATTGTTGTATTATTATTATTATTATTATTGAAATTGTTGTTATTATGATTATTGCTACTTATTATTATTAGAGTTATCATTATTGATATATTATTGTTATTGTTATTATTCTTATTATTCTTAATAATTATTATTTCTATTATTGTTGCTAATATTTTGTTGTTATGTTTATTAATTATTAATGTTATTATTAATATTGTGTAGTGTTATTATTATCCTCCTTGATTCTTTCCGTTATACCCCCATTATCCATATATCTATTACCCATTAACCCACAATCTATACCCGTTACCCATGATCATATCCATTATCCTAGCCCACTACCAAAGATCCAAACCAACAACCCAATCTTTATCTTAACTAACAAATCCTATCTAAATCCTAACAACTAATTAGATCTTAACCCTACCCTAACTGTCACATCACCTTCTATTCTTCTCCTTCTTCTCTCCCTATCAGTCGTCAGCACACCCCCATCATCCCATAGCCATGGCAGCACTCCCCATACCCTACCTCCCATCCCCTCCCTCTGCACAACTCTGTCCCGTGCACCAGAACCCATGATCGAGCCCACCTCTTTCGCGGCACCACGCGGCGCACTATAGCACTGCCGAACCCATCACCAACCAGCCAGTTCATCTTCCACGACAGAGCTCCGCGGCCTCTTTCACTGCGCCTGTACCTACCTCGACGCAGCCCAAGCCCAACTGAGAACCCACCACCTCAGCCGCCCCCTGCTTCTCCCCTTGATGCAACCCACTGTTGACACTTAAAAAAGACAAGATTCTTATTGGTCCGAACAATGTCTAAACTTGTTGACATTTACAAAAGACAAGTGACAGACGAGCTGAAGACCAGTTTTCACCCATCTCCAAGGGACAGGGAAGAAACTTGGACTCCACTGATCCAGCAAGCAGACAGTGAACCCGGATTGTTTCTGAACAGACCTCAGTAGGTCTAAGGTGCTAGCACTTAGCATCACATGAGCCCAAAGGGATAGCCTCGCTTGAGAGGCTAGGATCACCCGACTTTGCCTTGAAGCCATTCAAAGCCTCACCAGGAAGCTAACTCATAGCTTCGCCAGAGGAAGTCAGCTCCGCCCTAAAGCCATACACAACTGCGCAGAAGGGTATATGGTAGCCTCGCCACAGACGACTTCTAGCTCCGCCGAAGAGTTTCTTTCGAACTTCGCCAGAAACTGCCTCCAGCTCCGCTGTGAGTTCAAGGCGGGCAGTGCCACTGTTGGTCTGCTATGGTCAACCTTTGACCAATCAAATCTCCAGACGAAATCAGATCTAATCAAATCAAATCCAATCAAGATCAAATCGGAGATCAAATTTGGCAGTTGATTGCCACAATCTCTTGACTCTCTTAAAACGAGTAAGGAGATCAGGGGAATCCTCCAACAATATGGAAAGGATCAAAATAGATCAAGAAGATCAACCGACCTACCATTTTTAGCTTCGCAGAAGCTGATCTTAACCTCGCAGCAAGGCTACTTTCCAGATTTAAACAGATTTGATTCAATCTGTTTTCCATATTTTCAAGGGACAATTATACCCCTGCTCTCCCTATAATAGCCCACCATGGGCACAAGGAGAAGGGGGCACCTCCAGAAGTAGAGACCACGCACAGGCTCTAGAGAGACAGCAGACTTCTCGAGAGGACGCATCGTGCACAAACAGAGATCTATTCTCTTGAATTCAGAAACTTTTAGAGAATCACTTCTCTAATCAAGGTGCTAATACCCTAATACCTTCTTCTCAAGGAATCTCCGGAACCAGGCGAGAAGGAATTCCTAAATTGAGGGCGGCTTTGAGAAGTAGCAAGAGGGTTCTACCAACCTTCAATTCTCTGATTCCCGGAACCAGGCGAGAAGGGAATCTCATCGCTCGCATCGTCAAAGGGACAAAGTGGTCGCGCGCTGACCAGACTCCTATCGGCACACTTCTTCAGAATCTCTGAGGAGATCTACTTGTAATCTTTTAAGAATACTTGTAATTTAGCTCCTCAAACTCTTTTTATTGTAAGTTTTCCCCTTTACAAATCAATGGAAAACAAGATGGTGACTCCGCTGGGGAACGCATTCTCCACTACCGAGAATCAAGTGTCGCAATGCGACGAACAGACATTCGGGTCTAACTCTGAAATCAGAAAAGCCGGTGCAGCCAGAGCCCCTCTGGCTAAATCATCAAGGAAAGTCTCTGCGGAGACAGAAAAGGCTCCCTGCGAACCTACTGCAGTTCTCTGGCGCAACAAGAAAGCACGCCCGTAGCCCAAGTCCTACACTTTCGAGAACTTGGTAGTTCAGTTCGATCAAGGAAGATTCGAAGAAGTCCTCTCTGGGGTGGCCTAATGCTTCGAGCACGGAAGCACAGGAAGGTCTCCATGGCCAAGGTTTCAGAACAGAAACCAGAAGCAGAATTCTGCCAACACCCTTCAGCCTTGCGTGTCGCTAATCAGGTTCCATGCGAACCTAAGTATCCTCTGCCAAAGCGGATGTGGAGGCCTAAACAGAAGTCTCTGGCCGAAGCTTCAGGCGTAGCTACGCCAAAACTGCGCCTTTCTCGCAAAGAAAAAGGCAAGATGCCTGCCTACTCCAACAAGGCTACCGACCATGAAGTCACGACGACAATCATACCGTCGCCTAATCCAAGAACAGCAACGCCTTGTGCCAGCCTCGTTTATATCAGCGAAGCTACTGTACCTCAGCGTACTCACCGGGTCCATGACCGCGAAACTAGAGCTGAGGTACTATTCAGTGCTAATCCCTTCTGCAGGGATAAGAGGAACGGGACATCATCCTATGAACGCCCCAAAAGGGCCTCTACGCGGGATTGTTCAGGCTCTAATGGGCCTGACTTGCGGGAGCTCTTGGCGAACAAGCGGAAGTCGGAGTCTTTCAGAACCACTCCCCCTATTGTCAACAAAAGGGATGTCAGATGGTGACAGTCCACTCAGCTCGTTGCCGGTTACGACCAATTATCGCCACTTCCCCATGCCGGCGATCAGTTTTTGATCGGCTGTCCGTACATGTCCCAATGAAGCATCGCAAAAGGAGCATCTCACGAGATCCAACCTCTGCATCTGTCAACATGACCGAAGAGGACGAGAGTTACGCAGGGGAGGTCAAACACATGACGATGCCCCTACAGCTCCCCAAATCCAGATTACAGCCCAGGCTTAGGCGAAGTCATGGTATATGGAGAAGGTGTTTTCCGAAACACCAGATCTAGGGTGGCGATACCCTACAGTTACAAACAGCCTTCCTCCTCAACGACCCTAGCCTCGCCGGAGCCCAGGAGACCACTCCAACCATCGGATGAAGAAGACGAAGACAGTGGGTACGCCTCTTCGGCGATAGTTAGCTCAGTGCGAACGGACAGAGCATCAGTCAATATGGCTGATAACATTAACGACGACCTTCGTCGGCACCTGGAAGCTCAGGAGCAAACTTTCAAAACCCAGCAAGAGGCCCTGGACAATATTCAACAGATGCTTGCTCGACTCCTCCGCAATCGGAATGACAATGATGCCGGGAGCAATCACGATGAGGAGGAACATTTCAGCAATGAGCAGCCAAAGACGGAGAAATCCAAGGAGGGTTCTTCCTTAGACGCCGAAGTCCTTAAAGACCTCCAAGCTTAAATCGCATCCTAACTCAGAGGGATGAATTAAAGAAAGTAGGGCAGTCCGTCCTTACCCATTGGAGTGGGATTCGGTGCCATATCCGCCGAAGTTCAAACCACCAACGTTGCATACGTATGATGGTAAGAGTTCACCAAATCAGAACATCTACTACTTCCGGTCTCAGACTGGTAATGTTATAAGCAACGACGCCATCATGGTTAGGCTGTTCATTGGCACCTTAAAGGGGGTGGCATTTGACTGGTTCCAAAGTCTCCCTCTGGGCTCTATCAATTCTTTGATCGACCTGGAAACCCGGTTCCTCTCTCGTTTCTATGAGGATGATACCGAAGTGACCATGGACAAGCTCCTCTCCACCATACAGAAGAAGGGCGAATCTGTCCGTGACTACATTGAACGGTTCAGAAACTTATCCTTGATGTGCCCAGCAGGGATGCCACTACCCATGCTCTTACAGACATGTAGGCACAACTTCCTGGACCAAGTAGAAGTTCGCATGGGGGTTGTCAAGGCCCACACTTGGAAAGAATTGGTCGAACAAGCTGAGATAGCCGAAAAGTCGGCTAAAAAGTTTGAACCATCCACCCCTAGAGGCAAATGGGGTATGAACAGTAAAGGACGTAGCGACATGGCGCAGTCTTCTCAAGCAAAGGGAAAGAGACTATGTCTGTGGAATTGTCCGAGGACGTGCAGTCGAAGGCCAAGAAGAGCGGCTTTAACAATCAGGAGCCTAAGTTCCCTCCAAAACAGTACTCCTTCAGAGACGATCAGGTGGTCACGATATTCCATTTGCTTCACAAAGGGAATAAAATGAAGCTGCAAGATGCTCGACGTCCTAATGAAATAGGACGCACAAACGACCCCAAATACTGTCTCTATCACAGGATGATTCACCATCCTACCGACAAGTGCTATGTCCTCAAGGACAGAATCCAGGCCTTGATCGACGCTGGAGTCCTGACACTAAAGTCAGAGTAGAAGAAAGTCACTGCCAATATGGTGACCCTCGAGTTCGGCAAAACCCCAAAGGTCACAGTTCCTGACGGGACTTATCCAGTACCTGCACCACGGTTGGAAGTCAAGCATCCTCCAGCTAAAACTCAAGATAATAAGGGTCTTGTTCCCTTAACCTTGGAGACAGGGGAAGTCATGTGGATACACCCAAACCTCGTCCAAGATGTACAACGGGATTCAAAGGAGCCCAACTCAAAGGGCAAATCTTGCAATGTCATCTCTGTCCTACCAGACGATGACAACCTTACATCGGCTTCCCTCAGCGATTCAGAAGGAGAAAAGCATGCTTACGCGATGCAAGCCGATGCGCCTCAACAGACAGGCACCTGATCCGGAAAATCATACTTGAGGCAGTATGAAAAGTCTACTCGTGAGACACAACAGTAAACAACGTCAGTACAAGTACCAGCATCCGCTTCGATTCAAACCAAGGGAAAAGAGAAGCCTAAAGAGGTCCGATTTGACCAAGTCCTGAAGAAGCCTTCAGGACCAGGGCTTGACATGCCCTCCGTTTTGACATATTGGTTCAGCTGGCTAATATCCCAGCTCGTATTACAATACACGAGCTCCTTCGTCTCTCAAAAGAGACAAGAGAAGCACTAGGATGCGCTGGCTAATTCAAAATCATTCCTGACATGCATGCCAGAGGTCCCTAACGATGACGCTCAGTCTTCTTACCCAAAGTGTCATCAAGTACAATCAAAAGTCCCCGCTATTACCTTCACAGCGGAAGATATGCTTCTCAAAGATAACAAGCACGATCGACCTCTGTACTACACCGGATATATCGGTTCAACGTGCATTGAAAGAGTACAAGTCGACCCGGGGTCCGCACTCAGCATCATCCCCAAAAGGTTACTTTACTTCCTCGGTATACCGCTGTATAGGTTGTCCGCAACCACCACTACAATATACGGTTTCAATGCCAGGAGTAGTTATCCACTTGGAAAGATTCGACTCCGTTGCCGAATCGGGAGCTTGAAGTCAGAAGTGACATGCTATGTCATTGACGCTGACACGTCATATAACCTGCTGCTAGGACGACCATGGATCCATGCCAACTGGATCGTTCCCTCTACTCTGCACCAATGCTTCAAATATGTTAAAGATGACGCGACAGTACGAACTGTCTTTTCTGAGAAGCAACCATTCAAAGGGGTGGAAAATTACTTCACTGACGCTCTCCTGTATCAAGAGGCCGGTGGAATACCTAAAGAACCATTGCCAGACGATGATGAAAGTGGCAATGAGGCGGATTCAGAATCCGAAGCAGGCATGCCAGCCATTCTGATTGGTGAACCAATTATAGCATGTCTTAATAATCCCCAATGTAATACTCCTTCAGAGGATGAAGGTGAATGGGTAATTATGATAATATTTCTTTTGATTATCCTGCGAGTGTTGGGTCGGTTAAATCCATTACAGATGGCTCTCTGCATATGACCTTACATAAGCCGAATGCGGCCAGAACACCTATGGAAGCTATAGAAGAGGCCACGCTAGTGATCCCTCCGTCCAAACAAGGTCAGTTACCGATAATCTTCGGTAGAACCTAACCACGGGGACCCACAGCTGCAGATTCAAGTTCAGATTCAGACACTCCACAGTTCTTCCATTACGCGCGGCCGGCGCGCCATATTATGAAGAAAATGGGAAACGACTTGAAGCATGGAGCGGGCCTGAATTTTGAAAAAGGAAGGCGCAGTTTGATGCGTAACTTTGTACCAAAGGGAAGTCTACAAATTACTATGATAGTACACGCAGGGGGTTGGGATACGTTACACCCACATCGTCAGCAACGGTTCAAGCCAAAGACGATGAACCAATTCCATCACATTCGGCCTCATCCTCCGAGTGGGACTCAGATGTCAGTGTAGGAGGAATGTTCGAAAACCTCACTGTTAATATGACTTCAAGCAGTCAATTGGAGCCAGCAGAGGCTACTAACGAGGAACCATGGGCTCAGCAATTAGATCTCCAATGGGAAAAGCGATTCGAACTGCGCGAACCACCTACTGAAGATAAGGTGATGCAGGTCAACTTGGGTAGTCAAGATCGTCCTAAGCCCATCTTCATAAGTGAAAGCTTATCACTTACAGAAAAGAAGAATTGATAATACTTGTAAAAGAATACATAGATGTCTTCGCATAGAGCTACGAAGATATGCCCGGACTCGATCCACAAGTCGCCATGCATCGTCTGAATATCAAGCCCGACGCCAAGCCAGTCAAGCAGCAACAACGTCAGTTTCGCCCAAACATTACGGAAGCTATTGAGGCCGAAGTCCATAAGCTCATTGCATGTGGTTTCATTCGGGAGGAGCAACATCCAGATTGGGTTGCTAATATCATTCCAGTCCTCAAGAAGAATGGGAAAATACGGATCTGCGTCGACTACCGTGATCTCAATGCGGCCTGTCCTAAAGACGAATTCTCACTGCCCATCACGGATGTCATGATTGACAATACATGTGGATTCGAAAGAATGTCTTTCATGGATGGCTTTTCAGGGTACAATCAGATTAAAATTTACCCCCACGATGAGAAGCATACTTCGTTCCGAACACCCTTGGGGTATACTGCTACACCGTAATGCCCTTCGGGCTGAAGAATGCCGGAGCAACCTATCAGCGGGCAATGAGTACAATCTTCCGGACTATCTTCGAAAAACGGTGGAATGCTATGTCGACGACATTGCTGTCAAAAGCCGCAATAAGGATGACCATCTTCGCGATTTGAGAACGATGTTCGACATAATGCGGGCTCATCAACTGAAAATGAATCCAACAAAATCCTTCTTGGGAGTGTCAAGTGGCAAGTTCCTTGGGTTCATTGTTACGTCAAAAGGGATTCATCTTGACCCAGACAAAGTCAAGGCCATTCAAAGCATACATCCACCGAGGAATCTCAAAGAGCTTAGAGGCCTGCAAGGAAGATTGGCGTATATCAGAAGGTTTATCGCAAACCTTTCAGGCCGTTGTCAACCGTTCACCCGACTCATGAAAAAGGGTGCTTCCTTCGTATGGGATGAAGCTTGTCAAGAAGCTTATGAAGACATCAAGAGATACCTGTTGACTGAGATTTCCTGCACACAAAATATAGTATTTTAGTTTTAAGAATAGATGTGCAAGTTCTCAATTCTAATCCGCGGTAGCAAGGCTATGCGGGTCGTGATCCTCAAGGAGGGACTGCGATGGAAGCGTTAAGCAAGTTATCTCTAAAAATTATCTTTTTTTATTGTTAAATAGTGGTATTTACAATGGGTGGTATTTACAGTGAAGTGGAAAAGAAGAATTTAGGAAGATGTGGATCTAAACTAAAGGAAGAAAAGAAAGAAAACACGTACGAACCTCTTCAGCCTGCTTACCTTTGATCCGTGCGATGATTTACCTTTTCTCGGAAGACTTGCAAGTATGGCGTATAGGATGTTCATCGCCATAAGCCATCAAGGGATCTTCGTTGGCTAGGCAGTCTCGAAGCAGTTGGGTCTCATTGTTCACAAGGCATTAGAGAACACATAGAAGAAAGAAAATAGGAACATAGAAGCACAAGAATAAACAAGAGATGAAAAACATAAAATAATAACAAAAACGAACCTTAAACGGATTTCATTAACAATGGAAGATAAGCGGGCTTATACCGCTGTCACCTCAGTACAAGCGAAGACTCCATCCTCCATGAAAGTTTCCTCCACTCTCAGTTACAAAGTTTACAAAATAAAAACGAAAATAAAATCTAACCTAGAAAGAAAACTAAACCCTAGCTTTTGGCCCTTGGCTCGCCTCTGGACGACTCTGTACGTTGCACTGCAGGGGGTATTTATAGGTGCAGAAGGAAGTAGAGTCCCGGATGAAGTAGCCCACGAAATCTGGTATCCAGATGAGATCAAAGTGCCGCGGATTTGCCGCGGATTTGCGGCATTTTTGTGGAATCTGGCCACGCGCTTTGGCGCGTGGCCTCACCTGGTCCGTCCATGTGGGCGCTGCTTCTAGAAGTATGATCCTGGCTCTTCATATTGGGATATGGATATAACTTGGAAATCAAGTTATCTAGATTTTGTATTCTCCCAATCTCTTTTAAACGAATTTTCTTCTCATCTTTGGCTTTTATGCTCATACTGCAAGAGTTTAGGGTTGGGTAGAATTCTATCCTTCCCTCATCTTCAATAATTACAACTTTAGCCCTTGTATATTTGCACTTTGACAATCTGATATTTGCACTTTGACTCTTGGGCTTCAAATATGGGCTTGGATCTGGGCTTTTGGGCTCTTAAGCTTTATTTATTATTAAAATAATAATTCGAGGCCTGCACACAATAAATCATAAAATATTAGTAAATGTGCAGAATTATATGAATAAATATGAAAATGTGATGGTAAATATGATGATAAAAATGCACTTTTCACTACCAATCACACCCCACACTTATCTTTTTGCTCGTCCTCGAGTAAAAACAAAGAAAAAGAAAAAAGAAATGAAAAGTTAATCTAACCTAACTCACTTTCGTAGGAATCACGATTGCACTTAGCACGTGCAACAAGCCGTTAAACCTCTAGGTTACCCTAGAGGACGAGTGTTGTCTCGTGAGGGTTTTCAGCGGATTGCACCCACAAAATCCATAAAAAGGAAAATATTTGAATTATTATTGAAGAGACTAAGTAGTCTATAAGTTTTAGGATCCTCATTTTTATTCATTCTTTAAACTTAGTCTTAATAAAGTTAATTGTTTTCCATTTTAGGTAAGAATTAAAATTGAATTTCTAATATAGTCTTTTTCATTACCAAAAATCATATGCATCCTTATGTTTTTTACTAGGAATTCCTTAACTTGGACTCTCATGCCTCTTTATATATATATATATATATATTTTTTTTAATATGTATAACGCATCTAATTTTCTTTCGTGTAAGCATCAAGGCTTCTTGAGGCCCTCATACCTAACTAATTGATTATTAGATGTGTTAATACATATATTATATTTCTTAGTCTTCTTAGGCTTTCTAATCCACCCATGTAACGAACTTAAAGTCGATGACTCCCAAACCGGTTGGCTTTAGGGCACCAGGTGAGAAAAACCCCGTGGACTCAAATTCGAGTGAACTAGGCCCCAAAACTAAGGACTTTATTTTATTTACTCACCTTTAGGCATGAATACTTATGCTTCTTGAGGCACATGTATCAGCTTAATTGGCGATTTTTTTTTATATATTTTTTTATATGAGGCACAAGGTCTTTGTCTTAGAATCCTAGATATGCATTAGGTATGCACATTTCATTAAGGTAAAAATCAAGACTAATTATTTATTCAATTTCTCTCCTATACCTAAAATTTAAACAATTTATTTATTTTGACCAAGTTTTTAGAAATCCTAATCATGATTTTCCTAATCCTTAAAACTAACTTAGATTTCTTTCAAAAAATAAGTCAAAGTATTATCCTTTTTATAAATTTTTTTATTTTTTTTAATTTTTTTTTTTTTTTTTTTTTTTTAGCAAATTTTGTTAGTGTCTACTTATGTTAGTATGTTAGTAAAGCCCACCCCCACACTTATCTCATGCATTGTCCTCAATGTATGAATGAATGCATATATGCATGAAACAGAACAAGGGAAGGCGGAAGTTACCTTAGGGTGGTGGTTCCGGAGGTGGTCTAATTGGTCCACGAAATGCGGCCCAAACAAGATAACGTGGTAGTTCACGGGACCTACCTTTATTGACCTCTTTTATTTACATATTTACAGTCCCCAGAATGAATAGGATCATGGAAGATCCTCTCGTGAAACTTACTCCCTTTACATGACCAGTCCTGAAAAATCATCACAGAGTCATGGTCTATACCTATGTCCAACAAAAGAATGTGACTTGGTAAAATGGCTGACTTGGACTCAAGAATGATAGGTTCAGGATCTAATACCGACTTAGGAAAGAAACTCAAATCAAGTAAAGGTTCAGGAGTCGGGCTAGGATCAAGAGGTGGGTCCAAGTCAAGAAATTGAAAATCAAGTCTACAATCATTTTCCCACAATGGAATGTGACTCAATGTTGGTGATTCAAGTTCAGGAATGATAGGTGTGGGAATCAAAACTGACTTTAAAATATTACCTAAGTCGGGTAATAAAACAGGAGTCAATAATGATTCGGGAATTTGAACTTGATCATAGATTTGGGAATCTAGGTCACATATCTCATTAGTTTCAATCTCATAAAAATGGGAACTTGCCAATTTTTCCATGGGACTTTCAAAATTGCACAATTGGTCAAGTTCAATATGATCATCAAAAATGGGTGATTCAATTTCATGATCTATAGGTATGGGAATAAATGTTAGCTCAGAAAATTGGTCCAAATTGGGTAAGGATACTGGAGTTAACATAGATTCGAAGATGGAAACTGAATCGCAAAGTTAGGGATCGGGTTCACATTCATAATCTAATTCAATCTCATTGAAATTAAAACTAGCCAATTTGTCCAAGGATTGGGATTGAGCAAGTTCATATTGATGTGATGAAATTGAATTTTGATCAAGGTCTTCTAAACAGAATGATTCTTGGTTCCTATCAAGATGCTCAAGAATGTTTGAAAGTCTAGAAATTTGATCATTCATTGTATCTTGCAACCGATCCACTTTTCTTCTAACCATCGAATAGATCAATGGAGGACTGAAACCTTGGTGATGTGAGAAAAGACGTATATGAAGATAATGGTTGAACAGGTGGTTGACCATATGGCTCAGGGGTGTTGAATTCCCATTGACTCTGTGAAGAGTAGTGATGATTATTCCAATCTTGTTCATAGTATTGGGACTGGGGCATGTAATGATTCGGATAAGACCAATCTGGCACACTAGGTGGTTAAAGTTATGATATGCGGGTTGGTAATATCCGAAAAAAGAGGTTGGTGTATAATATGGATCCTCATTAAAATTGAAAAAAATATTGTTATAGGCCATATCACACAAAGCAAACAAAAGAAAAAAAAACAAACAAAAAGAAAAATTTCTAACCTAAGTTAGGGTAGACCTATGACCTAGACGACTCCTAACTGGTTAGACTGTCCACGGGAGGTCGGGTGCAGACTTTGACCACGAGTTAATCAGCCAGGTCAGGGCAAGAGTGGTGGGAGGTTTTCCGTCAAAGACGTTCCTTAATTAAATAACCACCAATCTTCGGGCTTTCGGCCCTCAATCCCTTTCCTAGACACTGATTTGGCAAGAGTTAACTTCCAGCACTGTTCCCCCTTAGGATAATCTCCTATTGAGTCCGAGATGTCCCTAGGGCCAACGTCTACTCTTTTTTTAGTTAGGCTTGGGTTAGTGAGTGCTTGGATATGATTTTTGGGCTAAGGAAGGGTGATGAAATCCCCACCTTATCTTGTTAATGGGTTATGCCCTTAAGATGAATTAGTGCAAGTATACAAGATAAATAGATAGAATTCACTCAAAGCAGATAATCAACCAAGAGATGAGTCCTATTCTACATGCAATGCGTACGTACCTTGCTCCTCCAGCACTCTTCAACAGTAAATAAAAATAATTGAAAAGACACGTGCCTAATATGCAAACGTCTAATCAATTTTTATTTTAACAACCAATAACTTACTGTTGAATTATTAGCAATTTACAGGTATATCACAGAACAAAATAAACAGAGCAGTAAACAGAATTTACAATTTGCAGCAACCTGCAAAAAGATCAATCAGTAGTTCTCTACTGTTGCCGCGTTTCCGTGGCTCTGGCCGCGGATCCGCGGCAAAACAGTAGGTTCTGGTGCTCTGCCTTCGAGGGCAGAGACACAGAATAGCAATATGTCCACTGCTGCTGCTATGTTTCTGTTTCCTGTTCTCCAAACCTGCAAACAGAAAAGAATAAAGAATTAGTTAAAAATTAAAATTTTTTTTATTAGAGAATAACTTACCGTCCCTCCCCGGCAACGGCGCCAATTTGTTGACTGAGATTTCCTGCACACAAAATATAGTATTTTAGTTTTAAGAATAGATGTGCAAGTTCTCAATTCTAATCCGCAGTAGCAAGGCTATGCGAGTCGTGATCCTCAAGGAGGGACTGCGATGGAAGCGTTAAGCAAGTTATCTCTAAAAATTATCTTTTTTTATTGTTAAATAGTGGTATTTACAATGGGTGGTATTTACAGTGAAGTGGAAAAGAAGAATTAGGAAGATGTGGATCTAAACTAAAGGAAGAAAAGAAAGAAAACACGTACGAACCTCTTCAGCCTGCTTACCTTTGATCCGTGCGATGATTTACCTTTTCTCGGAAGACTTGCAAGTATGGCGTATAGGATGTTCATCGCCATAAGCCATCAAGGGATCTTCATTGGCTAGGCAGTCTCGAAGCAGTTGGGTCTCATTGTTCACAAGGCATTAGAGAACACATAGAAGAAAGAAAATAGGAACATAGAAGCACAAGAATAAACAAGAGATGAAAAACATAAAATAATAACAAAAACGAACCTTAAACGGATTTCATTAACAATGGAAGATAAGCGGGCTTATACCGCTGTCACCTCAGTACAAGCGAAGACTCCATCCTCCATGAAAGTTTCCTCCACTCTCAGTTACAAAGTTTACAAAATAAAAACGAAAATAAAATCTAACCTAGAAAGAAAACTAAACCCTAGCTTTTGGCCCTTGGCTCGCCTCTGGACGACTCTGTACGTTGCACTGCAGGGGGTATTTATAGGTGCAGAAGGAAGTAGAGTCCCGGATGAAGTAGCCCACGAAATCTGGTATCCAGATGAGATCAAAGTGCCGCGAATTTGCCGCGGATTTGCGGCATTTTTGTGGAATCTGGCCACGCGCTTTGGCGCGTGGCCTCACCTGGTCCGTCCATGTGGGCGCTGCTTCTAGAAGTATGATCCTGGCTCTTCATATTGGGATATGGATATAACTTGGAAATCAAGTTATCTAGATTTTGTATTCTCCCAATCTCTTTTAAACGAATTTCCTTCTCATCTTTGGCTTTTATGCTCATCCTGCAAGAGTTTAGGGTTGGGTAGAATTCTATCCTTCCCTCATCTTCAATAATTGCAACTTTAGCCCTTGTATATTTGCACTTTGACAATCTGATATTTGCACTTTGACTCTTGGGCTTCAAATATGGGCTTGGATCTGGGCTTTTGGGCTCTTTAAGCTTTATTTATTATTAAAATAATAATTCGAGGCCTGCACACAATAAATCATAAAATATTAGTAAATGTGCAGAATTATATGAATAAATATGAAAATGTGATGGTAAATATGATGATAAAAATGCACTTTTCACTACCAATCAATACCTCACGAAGCCTCCAGTCTTAGTGGCCCTTACATCAGGGAAGCCATTCTTGCTTTATGCGAAATCTCTCGACCATTCTCTTGGTGCCCTCCTCGCTCAGAAGGACGACAATGGTCACGAGCAAGCCATTTATTATCTAAGCAGGACTCTGATAGAAGCAGAATCTCGCTACAATCCTATCGAGAAAGAGTGTTTAGCTCTCGTCTTTGCTGTTCAGAAGAGGCGACATTATTTGGTCGGCCAAATCATACATGTCATCTCCAAAGTGAATCCTTTGCGCCATCTCATGACGAAGCCAGGATCATTGAACTCAAGATTAGCTAAATAGGCGCTCCTTTTGTCTCAATACGGCATTATCTTTATCCCTCAGAAGGCGGTTAAGGCCAGGCCCTTGCAGAGTTCTTAGCCGCTCATCCAGTTCCGTAACACTCAAAACTTCACGAAGATATTTCAGATGAAGTCTTCGAGTCTAACGCAACCTCAGAAGAGGAAGTGTGGCAGATGTTCTTTGATGGGGCATCACGAATAGGCCCTAAATGCAAGATTATTGCCGGAGTGGGGTTGTGTTCATCTCCCCACAGAATCATGTCCTTCCAGAGCATTCTCCCTGACAGAGTCATGCTCCAACAATGTAGCAGAATATAATGCTCTGCTCATTAGTCTTCAGCTCTCCCATGGAATGGGGGTACGCTACCTTGAAGCCTACGGTGATTCAAAACTGATTATCAATCAGGTTAAAGGCGAATATGAAGTTCGCCACGAGGACTTGGTGCCTTATTACCACGCAGCCATCGAATTGGCTAACCTATTTGAAGGTTTCTACATCGGGCACGTGTCTCGATCTCAAAATACCAGGGCAGACGCTCTTGCTGCATTAGCAACAACACTAGCCCTGCCAGTCGACACCGAGTATCACCTCACAGTGGCAACTCGACACCTTGTATGCTCTAAGCATATGTTAAGAACCCAAGAAGTCTATAATGTCTCGACGGATCTTAAGCCGAGAGATTGGCGATTTCCTCTCATCGACTACGCTTTACATGGTCTGCTGCCAGATGATCCTAAAGAAGCGGCATCTATCAGATGAAGGTCTCTCCGTTTCTACTACGATCCAACTCTGAAGACACTTTACCATCGTTCGTATGACGGTGTCCTTCTCTGTTGCCTTTCCAACTCAGAGGCACAGGAAGTGCTTAAAGAAGCACACGACGGCATTTGCGGAGCTCATCAGCCAGGTCCAAAACTTAAAGATAGGTTGCATAGGCTTGGATACTATTGGCCAATCATGACAGCTGATGCCATCCAATATGCACGAAGGTGTAAAGCATGTCAGATTCATGCGGACTTCATACACCAGCCTTCGGAGTTACTCCACCCAACTGTTGCTTCATGGCTATTTGAAGCATGGGGAATAGATGTCGTAGGGCCAATCAGCCCTTCTTTGACAAAAGGTCACCGGTTTATCCTGGCAATAACTGATTACTTTCAAAGTGGGCAGAAGCCATACCACTGGTTGAAGTCAAAACCTCTAACGTGGTGAATTTCATCAAACACCATGTCATCCATCGATTTGGTGTTCCTAGGCGGATCATCCATGATAACGGTCCCCAATTCATAAGCCAAGTATTCTATCGGTTCTGCGATAAATACCGAATTCAGAATGTGGCTTCGACTGCCTATAATCCTGCCGCTAATGGCTTAGCGGAAGCATTCAACAAAACGATCATCAAGCTACTCAAGAAATTCGTCTCCTCGAAAAAGCGAGACTGGGATGAAAAGCTTGGTGAATGTCTTTGGGTATACCGAACCACGGTTCGGACACCAACAGGCAATACGCCTTTTTCCCTAGTGTACGGGTGTGAAGCAGTCATCCCGTTGGAAATCCAGATGCCGTCATTGCGAGTCGCTCTAATGACTAAGATCACATCAGAGGACAATGATTGATTACGTCTTCAAGAGCTCGAAGCCCTAGACGAGAAGCGACTACAAGCTCAGCAACACATCGATCTGTACAAGCTCGAATCTCAAAAGCCTTCAATAAGAAGGTCAAACAAAGAGTTTTCCAGAAAGAAGACTTGGTTTTAGCCGTCAGACGACCGATGATTATGACGCACAAGACCAAAGGCAAATTTCAGCCTAAATGGGAAGGACCGTTTGTAATAGAAACAGTCTATTCAAACGGAGCATACTGCCTCATGACTTCAGATGGCGATTTACTCATGATGCCGATCAATGGCAAGTTCTTAAAGAAGTATTATCCTTGATTAAGGATCCTTCTCAAGATCAAGTTAACATTACACGTCTGATCAAAACCTTTATGTCCAAGGTACATGCAAAGAGAGCCTTTCTCTTCCTCCAAGCGAGATCATACAACCATAAACCAGTAGGAACCTGGCCATATACTAGTTCTCTCAAAGGAGAATCAAGGTTACACATACGCTAACCAGATGATCCAATATCCTTAACGATTAAGGATAGAGGAAAATGTTGGCCTTTAAGCCCAACATAAGTCCTCGACAACTCATCATGCTGAGGGGAATAGCATGGCTAGCCCAATTCAAACGGAAGTTGGTAAAGGCATATCAAACCCGTTGACAGCTGGGGATTTGCTAAAAATCCTAAGGGACCTGTTCCCATTTGATTCCCTCTCCAAAATCACTTACCAATTCTCATCCATAGAATGGTAAGACCACATATACATTTCGCTGTTACATTAACACTAAACTTATGACAGTGATTTTCTCGTTTCTCCCCATGAAAACGAGACTTCTTCCAAATTCCATCACCAATTTTTTTGAGCTTGGTGGCGTCTCATAGCAGATAGCCAAGTCTCAACTTGAGCCTGTTGACATTTACAAAAGACAGGTCTCATCCGTACTTGTTGACATCTACAAAAGACAAGTATTACCCTTTTAGCCCCATAAAAGCTAATCTTGAGCTTGGTGGCTTCTCAACCGGTTACGTCAGTGCGACCTCTGAACCAGCAGACAGCCAAGTCTCAGTATTCAATCCAACAAAGACTATGTTCTCAAATGGCTGCAATACAATTTGGGACCGACAATTCAGAAAGTAGAACAAGTTGGAGTCAAAACAAAATCACTTTTATTAGTTCCAGGACGAGATACATGGAGACACATATATTACAAGCTACGGGCGTACATCATAAGATCTGATCCACTCTTCAAGGGAAGCCAGCCTCGTCCTCCTATCATCAGCAGCCCGGACAAGCGCCGCGACCTCAGCTCAACTTCATTAAAGTTCGTCGTCTGGGCCAAACGAGCTTCGACCTCAGCCAAAGTTGCCCTCTGCGCCAACTCCTGCCGCGAGAGTTCATCACTCTGAGCCTTGAGCTGTTCAAGCCGCACGGTCTCTTCAAGACGCACTGGTTCAGCCTTGGATAGGAGAAGATTCCCCTTCCTGATCATCTCCTTGGCCTTCCCAATTCTATCTTCAGCGTCAAGAGAGCACTGGTGGAGGCATCAATGGCATTCCCAACCTCTGCTTGCCTTATTTCCAAGGATTTCAAGTCAGAAGAAATAGCCTTAGCAACTTCCTGAGCAGCAAGACGGGCTTCATGCATTTGAGCGACAAGATGCGCAAGCTGCTCATTAACCGAAGACTCCAGGTCTGAGCGGCTAAGACGATGTCATTCCTCTACGTCCCTCTCAAATTGATCTACCAGGAGTTCCAAGGCAGTCGCCTGGTTATACCCTTCAAAGTCCTGAATACTTTCAATACTGCGGGAGAGGACCACCTTTAAAGTTGAGAACGACATAGTCGAACCTTTCAAGACCAGATCGATGGATCGCCCTAAGCCTTTATAAAAAACTATCAACTATGTCACCTATAAAATCATTTTCAGCCTCAGCCACTCCTGGCAGATGGGCACCCTCAGAAGATTCCACCGGCCTTGTTGATATTACCGTGGAAGCAACAGTGGGAACACTGGCTGCAGCAGCATGGCAGGTCATCGGTGATCTCGGCGGAGTCCTCATTGAAACCAGTACACTAGCCACAACTGAGGTAGGACTAGTGACCATTTCCTGGACAGCAGGCTCAACCACCAGGGTTGGGAAGTAGGGCTTGTAATCACTCTTAGCTCCGCACCTGGCAAAACTGATGGTACCTCACTCGTTGATAATAGTTGGAAGTCAGGACACCTCCGGGACTACCACCCCTTCAACCTCTGTTCCTTCGGCTAGCTCAGGCCGATAAGGGGGCAGGTCACCATACAGCGCGTCCAACACAGCAGCATTCGCGGTCGAAGTGCTCATGTCACCTCTTGACCCCTCGGGAAGATTGTCTGATTCCCTTGAAGTTGACGCACCCTGAGGCGGAACACCTGCAACAAAATTGTGTTCAGGAAAGACACAATAAATAGTAAAAGCCAAAAGGTCAGAATAATACCAAAGGATGATGTCGCCTCATACATCTTGGCAGCCGCATCAGTCTCTTCGGGCTCCATTGGAAAGTCCTTTGCAGAGTCAACAAGAATGGCCGGCCCTCTTTCGCTTGCCGAATCTTCCGTGAACCACCCAAAAGAGCTTGACGCTACAGGACTTCCTTTGAAAGTCCCAGTGCCCGAAGGACCAACATCAGCTGCATCACCTCTGGATTCCTCTGGGACGGCAAAATAGCTGGCCTCATCACCCTCTACGACAACCGTAGGAGCTTGGCGATGGGGCTTCTTCACCAACTGCTTCCTATGAGATCCACCTGTCCGTTTGCGCTTAAGAGGAACGTCAGGATCCTCCTCCTTTGCTTCTTCTACATGTCTTGGGGGAGCTGTCCCCATTACGCCGGAACCAGCTGCAAGAGTCTCGGCACCAGCCTCCGCTTCGAAGCGAGGACTTTCCGCATCCGAGGCTTCGCTGTCATCAACAGCAACGAATTCTTCTATGCCCGGACGCGAACCCTCTTACCTTCCCTTCTCTCAGAGACCTTCCGCTTTAGTCGCTGAGAAATTAACTTCACACCAGAACTGTTAGCATTGAATCCAAGGGGTGTGGAGTTGGAAGTCGCATACCACTGGCAGAAGCACAGGGTCATTAGAAGATTGGGAGTCCTCAATGGCGTACGCAGCCGCGCCCCAGTACAGCCTGCAATGAAGAATCGCCAGGCGCGAGCTCCATCAATGAGACTCCCCATGAAAGCCAGATGGAGATTTGGGTTGCCCACATATAGTTGGTCATATCCAAACTGCCGAGCAAACTGACTTGGAACATAGGGCTCCAAGTAGCAGATGTCCCCGCTCCGGTATAATAAATGTGAAGGCCGGATGCTGACCAGCCACTCAAAAACTCCCCGGCTCGGAACGACTGCCCCTCCCCCGCATCTTGAGCTCTTCCTCATAGCCTGCACCCCGAATACGGGGAAAACAGTGGAAGAGACTATAGACGTCATAGCGACGTACCAATTTACGAGCCTCAGCCACGTAAGTTTTCTGCCACGAGCGTCTTTCGAATCGGCGGAGAAGCGCCATTCGAACACCTTGCGGGGGGTCCTCTCTAGCTTCAATCAAAGAAGGATAATGTAGGGCGAACCACGCCATCAAATAAGTATACGGCAGACTATCCTGGGATTAGGACCGTCGCGAGGCGAAGTGGCCCCCTTTCCACGCTTCGTTGCTAGCGGCCTGCAAAAAGCCTCCGTTAATGCACGAAGGCCTCTCTGGATACAGCATACCATGGCCGGAAGAAGACCCAGAGGACAACCATGAACCAAACGAACAGCGGGCAGCAAAACATTCGGATGAACGACGTCACCCGAAGAAGACGGCAACACGCACCTCTTCAGCCAGACTGTTAAGAAACCAGCCAGTAGTGCTTCCCAGGACATCGACCGATGAGCCTGATGATGGAAACTCCGAAGGACATCATCCTTCTCATAAGGACCATCGTCTTCCTTCACAACTAGATCCCTTGGAAGTGCTTTTTCATCCGGTCAAAGATATCTTCATCAGTGACTTCACAGTGAGCCGCTTCAGGAGTATTCCCCATATCCGGGAACAAGTAATCTCCCAGCTCTTCAAGCTACAGGAGGTTCCCTTGCTGCCCCCATGCATACTAGAGCAAATGTACAATTGGCACATTAACTCCCTGTAGGTCTCAAACAAAGTGGGCTTCTGCTTCTCCAGAAGCGCCAATTCTGCCTCGCATGGTAAGTATTCTTCATATGGAAGAGACCCAAAAGGCAGAGCAGAGACTTCTCACATCTCATGCAAGGCCATACCTAATTCGCCAACAGGGGTGAAGAAAGTCCCTGAAGCTGGGCAATACAATTCAAAGATGGCGTAGAAGCACGCTACGTTGATCTCAATACTGTGACAGGTCGCCCGGACGGCCTTATGGAGGTTCAGCCTCTCCAAATCCTCCTCGAAATGAGCGAGGATATATGTAGTTAAATCCCTCCACCATGCCTTAGGAGGGTGAATCCAGCCTGGAGTTCTGAAATCAGTGGCCGGATAGTTCCCATTAACTTTAAAGAATTGATTGCCAAAGGTCAGCGCCACCACAGGATTTTCTCCCACTAGGATCTCTCGCGATACATTCCTAGGATGTAGACCCATTATGCAACATGGAGGCCCGCTCTTGCATAACCAGGAGACTGAAGCATCAATCTCCCTACATGGATGGAGTCGGTACTCCGGCTCACTTCCCACGACATCTTCCGAGCCTGCGTCACGCCTTGGAAGGAAGATAAAGAAAAATGCCGCTTGTTAGACGAAAGATAGAATTTCTCGCCATCCAACTGTAAAATCCATTGCCCCTCCCCGGCCAACAGTTGGTGATCAGGATCTGGTGCGGCATCCCCGAACATGAAGTCAGGCTTCCTATAAGTTCGACGGTCAATATCTTCAAGGGGAGCCGTAGTCAAAATACTCCTCGTGGTGTATTGATCACCACCATAAATAAGCGTGTCTCGGACGAGAGAGCTCCCCTCACTAAACAGAGAAGCCTGCCCTTGAAATTGCAGGCTGATATTGCCGTCCAATCCCCTGGTCATCCCGAATAAGCTGTTCAGAGGACCAGGAGTGTAGTGCACTGCAGAAGCAAAGAAGAATCATGATTAGTTCACCAGCCAAGCGAACACAAAGACACAAGTTTCACCAAGGCATAGCCTCGCTCTCTAAACGAAGCTAACAAGGTGACAGCTTCGCCAAAGCTTAGCTTCGTGGTTACAGTCAAGTCCGCATTTCGCAAAAAATGTCCAAGTGTTAGCTTCGCTTCGAAAAGCTTAAGCAGAAGGCGGCACAGCCCTGAGGACTAACTTCGTCAAAAGGGCATTATGGTCAAACATTATTATTAATCCTTTGCAGCCATGATTGAATATCCTGTTGTTCAACAGGATGAAGACAGTCTAAGGGATAGCTTCGCCTAGAAGCTTAAAGAAGAACTCTTCAGTTCTTGAATTCCCGTTCGAGAAAATAAGGGAAATGCAGGGAAATGGATTCCCTAACAATAACAAATCATGCTCGATCATTCTGGCTTCATCCAAAGATAGCCAAACATCGGCTTTAAACGAGAAACGACAGTCTCTAATCAAAATGGGGAGTCCCTTACCGGCAATTGGTCGTTCGATGACCGGAGGAAGAGAAGGACCCTCCGCTGCAGAAGTTGCCACTTCTTTCCCCGCTCGTCTCTTGGGCGCCATTGAAGAACTATGGAAGTTCTTGAAATCTTGAATAAGGAGGAAAGAAGGAGAAAAGAGTCAAAGTTCTCTGAAAATTTCAAGCAAAGAGATCTGCTCTTTCTCAGCCCGATCGGGCTTTTATAGGCCGATGTGCGCCTGAAACGACGCCTCGAAAAGAGTACAGGCCACCGTTTTGAATTAATTTGAAACGGCGCCTAAAGCGCCTTCCTGAAAAGCGCTGATTCAGCCACTAAGGGTTAACTTCGCCATGAGTCAAAATGCGGACTTCGCACAATTCATCAATGACTTCGCCAAAAGGATTGCCTTAACTCCGCTAAAGGCACAGTTCGCGAACATACCAGCTTCGCGGGAAACTCATTCAAAAAGGATCCTGTCTTTAACTTCGCGTGAAGTTAAACCCTGCCTGACTGATTCAAGTGTTCTCAAATTCAGAATGAAGGCAAACAAAAACCAGATGAGCAGAAAATGAAGTTTCATTGATTTAAAAGGAAAGGTACATTGATATTACATCAAGGTTGTGTTTCGTACAATAGATTCAGCTGCTCAGCAGGATCATTTGCGCAAAAGGCATACAAGTGATTTTATCTGCTTCCAAACCAGACCAACTGGACACGAAAGGCCTTCCTCCTGCACAAGGCTGAAACCAGAACAGATTGTGCCACCAGGACAGATGGTGTCATCTGGACAGATTGTGCCACAGAGGACAGGGCCATGATCCTTCACATAATGGCAGATTTTGCCACCAGAGGGTCGGATCATCTTTGATGAAAATTGGCAATGGGAAGATCCGCGACCTTACAGGTGATGTTCGCTTTCCCGAAGTGGATCATCTCGGATAAGCGGCTACCAACCTCGCCTCAAAAGGAATCATCTCGGATAAGCGACTGCCAACAGTCTCTGGGACACACATCAGCTGCCCTAGTTTATTCCTCCTGCTTAAAAGTAAAGCTTCAACCGGGGAAGCATAAGGCAACTTTTCGGTCTCTTTCATCAAGTCACAAGATTGGCGAACTTAGCAGGCAAACATGCAGTGATTTTTGATCAAGTCAAAATGATAGCTTCGCCGGGAGGGAGGCTGGGCTGAAAACCCTTTCTGCAGATCAGTCAATTGCAAATGAAGAATAAGGGAAATTAATCCCTGAGGCAGCCGTTAAAGCTAAGTTAAGGGAGATGAACTCCCTAAAGTTTATTGGTAAAGTCTCTGGATGATCGAGACTTACCGGTCCTTGGCCAGATAATGACCAGAGTGGGCATTCCCACTACTTCAGAGATCTGAGTATCTCTCTCAACCAAGAGAAGAGGAGAGAAGAGCAGATCACTTCTCTTCAGAGGACCTCAAGTGTCTATTCATAGGCCCCATGGCCTGAGCACTGCCGCCTCAAGCGTGGAAGCACGAGCGCATTTAAGGCATTTATTGCGCCTTGAGAAAAGGGACGGTTTCCCTTGGAACCGTGCAAAGGAAGAAACGCCTCCCTCATAAAGGCAGACATGGCGCCTTGAAGAAAGGGAATATCCTCCCTCGGAAATGCACAAGGGGAGAATGTCTCCTCGATCAGTGCGAGAGAAGAAGTAATCCTTCTCGTAACGGCCCACGGTAGTTGGCCTGGGAAAGCAACAGATATTCCAGAGCGAACCTACCTAGCCGTGAACCTACCCAGACGCAAATCTACATGATTCCTCGGCGAATCTACATCCTAAAGCAGGATTCAAAGCGAAGCTGAACTGAGCCGTCATGGCGACGTTCGTACTTCACATACCACCTATCAAAACAGTTCAAAGTATTTCGAAGTCTGAGCCATTGCAGACTTTCAAAAACTTTGAAGGGGGTCTATTGACACTTAAAAAAGACAAGATTCTTATTTGTAATACCCCGTTTCCGGAATACGTACTTAGTTGCGTATTCAGCTTTTCGATCGTATTTTTCGATTTACTTCCCATATTTGACCGATTAATTTCAAATATCATTTTCTAAATATTAGATTTATGAGAATTTCTGGAATTTTCTAGAATTTAAATGAATTTCTCCAAACCGGTGTGTCGACCAGTGCCGCTGATCGATTCCGAATTTTATCTTACAAACTGTTTAGAAATTCTAGAAGATTCTTTAGACATTTCTGCCTAGAATAATACCCCTTACTTAAATACTTTTTCTGAAGATTTTACGAATTTATGCAAATTCTGCCGGAGTCGGTAGAAGACTTCTTCCAGTATTTTTATTTCACAAACAGTTAGGAATTTCTAGAAAGTCCTTTAGATTTTATTTCTTAGAATCGTATTTCTTATCCATATACTTTTCTGAGAATTTTATGAATTTATGAAAATTCTTTCGGAGTCGGTAGGTAACTGATTCCGGGAGTTTTTTTAGCTTTAAAACTATAAAGTATTTCTTCAAACGGATTTCACTATAGGTTCATATATTATTATTGATTTTTGGTAAAATTACGAGTCGTTCCGAGATACTTGAATTTCAGACGATTTCGGTATTTTCCGAAATGTTTTCCGCATTCTCGATTTAAACCCGGGAATCAGTATTTCAATATTTTCATTTTTCAAATTTGAGAAAATATTTTTCTTTTACAAATTCTTTTTCCTTTTCCTTTTTTCTTTTTCTTTCCTTCTTCCCTTCCACCAAATTCCCAAAATATCTTCTCCTCCAAAATATCCAAAATTCCACACCCTTCCTCATTAATGCCCTCTTCCTCTCTCTTTCTCTCTCTCTTCCATGGCCGGCCACCATTGGCCAAGGGAGACACCCTCACCCCCCTTTTTACACAAAAACCCCTCTCAAATTCTTTATTTGCATCTCCTTTACAAAAATCAAATCCTATAAAACTTTCCTTTACAATTCTTTCTCTTTTCTTCACTTCACCAAGAGATTAGCCTTCACATTTTCTTCTCCATTGATTGGTAGTGAAAAGTGCATTTTATCATCATATTTACCGTCACATTTTCATATTTATTTATATAATTCTGCACATTTATAATAATTTGTAATTTATTGTGTGCAGGCCTCGAATTCTTATTTTTACAATAAATAAAGCTTAAAGAGCCCAAAAGCCCAGATCCAAGCCCATGTTTAAAGCCCAGGTGTAAAAGTGCAAATATCAATTGTCAAAATTGCAAATACACAAGGGCCAAAGTTGCAAATACAAAGAAGAGGGAAGGATAGACTTCTATTCAACCCTGACACTTGCAGGATAGGATAAAAGCTAAAAGAAGAGAAGGAAAATTCGTGGAAAAGATTTGGGATCTAGGTAACTTGATTCCCAAGTTATATCCAAATCAAAGATTAAGAGCCAGGATTCAATTTCCAGAAGGAAAATCCCAGATGGACGGACAGGAGAGGCCACGCGCCAAAGCGCGCGGCCAGAAGCCACTAAAGTGCCGCGTTTCCGCGGCGTTTCCGCGGCAAATTGGATGATTCAGAGTACCAGATTTCGTGGGCAAGTTCATCCAGGACTCCTCGGCCTTCTGCACCTATAAATATCCCCTGCAGTGCAACGTACAGAGTTGGCCAGCGTCCAGCAAAGGGCCAAAAGCTAGGGTTTTTAGGTTTTAGGTTAGATTCCATTGTAAATTTTTATTTTCTTTTTGTGAAAGCTGAGAGGAGATGTTGCATTCATGGAGGAAGGGATCCTTTGTACCGATGGTGACAGCCGGTGTAAGTTGTAAATTTTCCTCCATTGTTTAAATCAAATCAAAGCTGTTTTGTTATTTTTATGTTTTATTGTGTCTCTATCTTTGTCTATCATTGTTTTCTATTTTTGGTTATGACATTGTTTCTTTCTCTAATGTCTTGCCCACCATGAGATCCAACTGCTTCGAGAATACCTAGCCGAAGAAGGAACCTTGATGGCCTATGGCGATGAACAGGTCTTCATAGTTGCTTTTATTCCCTAGTGCTTTTTATTCCATAGTTAAGAAGGCGGACGATCCTATATGCCATGCTTGTACGCCTTCTAAGAAAAGGTAAATCATCGCAACGGTTCAAACGGTAAGCAGACTGAAGAGGTAATCTTTCTTTCTTTTCTTCCTTTAGTTTAGATCCACATTCTTCCTAAATTCTTCTTTTCCACTTCACTGTAAATACCACCCATTGTAAATACCATCGTGACTAACAAAATAACTAAAAAAGATAAATTTTTAGAGAAACTTGCTTAACGCTTCTATCGCAGTCCCTCCTTGAGGATCACGACCCGCATAGCCCTGCTACCGCGGATTAGAACTGATTCCTCGCACGATCTATTCTTAATCTAATATTCTAATTTTTGTGTGCAGGAAAATCAGTCAACATCCATCTCAAACCCTAACTCCAAAACACCACAAGGTCTTCATCTCCTTTTCAAGCAACGACTGCTTTTGGATTGTGATCGTCCGTAGTATCGCCTTGGAATCATTTGGTGATATTTATCGACACGATCTTTTCGGAACTCGTCAAGCCTCGATTTAACCGTTCAAAGTGAGTATCTTTACTCACCAAGACTAGACAACTTCCTTGTTTACTTGTGTTGATCTTTCATGTACACTTGTGCCATAAAATCGTATTTTTAGCCCATCAAACAATCACCATAAATCTGTTCTGTATCCTGTTTTCCCAGAATTAGTCGACTTGACCTAGAGACTAGTCGACTAACCCATTTGTTCTGAAACGTGACTTTTTCTGATTTCACAGTTTTAGTCGACTAAACCATATTACCAGTCGACTAGACCCCCCTAGTCGACTACATTTTTAGCCTAGTCGACTAATCTTTCCTTGGACCAGAAAACACCAACTCTCGGCCCCAGTCGACTTAGCCTAGATATTAGTCGACTTGAGACCCCTAGTCGACTACTATTTCACCTAGTCGACTAATATTTCCTGGAATAAATCCTAACTTTCTGTATCACAGTTTTAGTCGACTTAGCCCCACTATTAGTCGACTTAGGTATCTGTTAGTCGACTATACATTTCACTCTAGTCGACTAACTTTCCTGAAACAGAAACCCAACTCTCTGTTTCCCAGTTTTAGTCGACTAATTCAGACTGTTAGTCGACTTAAGACCCCTATTAGTCGACTAATCTTTCCTCCTAGTCGACTAATTATGACTGTTTGACTTAGTTGATTCCGTTCTGAATTTGGTTCTTATCGTTGATACATGTGTGGTATATTATTCCTGTTCATGCTTCATAACTGGTATTACATGACATGTTACTTGATGAATCTTACCTCATATTACTTCATGACTTGTTATTGTACATTATCACCCCATAACTTGTTAAATAGTGAATATCACCACTTATCATGCCATCACTTGAACCAAGCATGATACACTTGACTTTGTATAAAATGGACCAACTTACACATGGGTCGGGGGAAAACATGCGGATATCGATATGTGTTCGTGTTTACAGTGGTTTTAGGAATGTTGTGCAACTCATGTTCCGGTCTGACCTGTGGGCCTCCAGGGGACCGAGGGGAGTGCTTGCTCCTTTATTACTGGTACCATCCTGATAAGGGCATACATAAGTCCCTCCTGTTTGGCCTAGCGGCTGGCTTCCGTCACCAAGCAACGGAACAATCCTGGACCGTTATCCCGGGCATGTACGGGGTCCACTGTAAACATAGTTCGTCGATACAACCGCTGATTTCCAATAACCTCCTTGCTTTATTGGGATATGGATCTATGTGCTCTGGGACGCTGGGTCACATAGCTAGATATCACAGTAAGACAAGTAATAATAATAAGACGTTAATTGTAGATTATTGTATTATGATCTTATCTCCTCATGCTTCGTTTACGAGCTAGTAGACATTTATTTTACTGTTCTGATTTTTCCTATCCATACCACTTAGCCACTTGGCTATATTTTGTTTACTGTTATATGTCTTGATTCCTTAGATTTGCATATTCAGATTCTGAGACTTGGGACGAAGTGGAGCCATCCATAGAGGACCAAGCGTATCTGAGTGAGCAGGCTGATCAGATCTAGTTCCCTCGTGCCAGACTCTTCCTTTGGCTCACGAGTCTCCATCTCTTACGTGAGCATCTTGTGTATATCTTTGTATATGTTCTTTTGGACTTGGTTGTGAAAACAAAACACTTGTAAAGTGTAACAGTTATCATAACTTGTATAACTTTGTATTAGTACTTTTATAGTTGGCATATGAATATACCACGCTTTGTGTTGTACTCTGATTCTTGTTGTACTTTTATGCTTAGCGTATATACGTGGGGGCATTTTCTGAACTACGTATATACGTCGCAGTGACGTCCCGTATCCGTGGAATCGGGGCGTTACATTATTGGTCCGAACAATGTCTAAACTTGTTGACATTTACAAAAGACAAGTGACAGACGAGCTGAAGACCAGTTTTCACCCATCTCCGAGGGACAGGGAAGCAACTTGGACTCCACTGATCCAGCAAGCAGACAGTGAACCCGGATTGTTTCTGAACAGACCTCAGTAGGTCTAAGGTGCTAGCACTTAGCATCACATGAGCCCAAAGAGATAGCCTTGCTTGAGAGGCTAGGATCACCCGACTTTACCTTGAAGCCATTCAAAGCCTCACCAGGAAGCTAACTCATAGCTTCGCCAGAGGAAGTCAGCTCCGCCCTGAAGCCATACACAACTGCGCAGAAAGAGTATATGGTAGCCTCGCCACAGACGACTTCTAGCTCCGCTGAAGAGTTTCTTTCGAACTTCGCCAGAAACTGCCTCCAGCTCCGTTGTGAGTTCAAGGCAGGCAGCGCCACTGTTGGTCTGCTATGGTCAACCTTTGACCAATCAAATCTCCGGACGAAATCAGATCTAATCAGATCAAATCCAATTAAGATCAAATCGGAGATCAAATTGGCAGTTGATTGCCACAATCTCTTGACTCTCTTAAAACGAGTAAGGAGATCAGGGGAAATCCTCCAACAATATGGAAAGGATCAAAACAGATCAACCAACCTGCCATTTTTAGCTTCACAGAAGCTGATCTTAACCTCGCAGCAAGGCTAATTTTCAGATTTAAACAGATTTGATTCAATCTGTTTTCCATATTTTCAAGGGACAATTATACCCCTCTCTCCCTATAAATAGCCCACCAAGGGCACAAGGAGAAGGGGCACCTCCAAAAGTAGAGACCACGCACAGGCTCCAGAGAGACGGCAGACTTCTCGAGAGGACGCACCGTGTACAAACAGAGATCTATTCTCTTGAATTTAGAGACTTCTAGAGAATCATTCCTCTAATCAGGGTGCTGATACCCTAATACCTTCTTCTCAAGGAATCTCCGAAACCAGGCGAGAAGGAATTCCTAAATTGAAGGCGGCTTTGAGAAGTAGCAAGAGGGTTCTACCAACCTTCAATTCTCTTATTCCCGGAACCAGGCGAGAAGGGAATTTCATCGCTCGCATCGTCAAAGGGACAAAGTGGTCGCGCGCTGACCAGACTCCTATCAGCACACTTCTCCAGAATCTCTGAGGAGATCTACTTGTAATCTTTTTAAGAATACTTGTAATTTAGCTCCTCAAACTCTTTTTATTGTAAGTTTTTCCTTTTGCAAATCAATGGAAAACACCCACCTTCCCCATCATTGCCGTCAAGCTGCCCTCAGTCCAAGCCACACACTCCCTCACCTGCCCTCCTTACCGTGGACAATGCCACTCTTCTCCCCTCCATGCATGCGGCAGCTTTGAACTGCAACCAAGCCCTGCGCACACACTCTCCAGCACCCAAGCTGAACCCCCTCCTTGCCAAGACCACCACCGAGCATGGTTGCACCCAAGCCGAGCCCAATGCCATGCACCCTTGGCATCTCTCCTCTAGGCCTACGCAAGCCACAGCTGTGAGCACAGTCCAGCACACCCCCATGAGATCCCACTCCTACACCATGCCATAATCCTCCTCCTTGCTCTCCTCCCCATCTGCGCCATGGCATCTCCCATCTCTTCGCGAGTCAACAACGAACTCCGCCGGCGAGCCCTAACATGCCCACATCCTTCATGGCGAGATCCTATCAACTGATCACACACGTGCGTTGCATGTTTTCATATCATATGTGTCACATTTCTGCATTTTATTTAAATAAAACTCTGCTATTAATGTATTTCATGTTTAATGGTGTGTAGGGTAATTAAGGAAGAAAAAAGAGAGATAGACAGATTTATCTAATTAAATCCAAAAGTTAGGGATCAATTCAAATCCAAAGGTTCTAAATGCCATCTTATCTGAAGACCGGGTATATCACATGAGATAATATCATTCAAACTCAAAGGAAAAATAGATTAGAAGAAGACCCTATCGGTTTCACTGAGGATAAAGAGATAGATCATCAAATCTAAATCTAAAATTCCAAATCTAAAGAGATAAATGGATAGAGAGAAGATCAATGGATGAGATGAAGTAATTTAGACTTGAATTCAGACTGAATATATTTTATTATTTAAATTATAACTTTCTCTAACGAAACTCAAATATGATGATTCAAGATGATCTAGAAAGAAGACTTAAAGGGCTACAACTCTTACATTGATCACTATTTCTAATTCTATCACTTGATAAGTTATATTCAGCTATCAACATGCCGACAAGCGGCAGATCAGAATTGAATATCCACATCAAATCGAGTTTGAAGATAAGGGGAGGATTCAAATTCAGAAATAGCCAGCTACCTCTATCTTTAGACTCATTTTCTTATCCATTTCAATCCTATAAATACCCCACACATCAGAGGCAGAGGAGGGTCAAGCAAAGAGTAGAAGTTAGGCTATTCTGTAGTTCGTAACTTAGGTTTTGTTTCTTTATGTCATTATTTTATTTATGTAACTAAGAGGAGAGGAGAGTTTCATGGAGGAATGAGAGCAAAACTTATATTAAGGGTGACACCGTTGTAAGTAAGTCTTTTCTTTCATTGTTATTTGAATCAAATCGAAGTTTCTTTACTTCTTTACTCTTATTTTTGTTTGCTTTCCTCTTCCGTGTTTGTGAATTCAAATGACTCCGATAGCCGCAAAGTTGCCTTGCCCTTGCAAGCACCATTGATGGCTTATGGTGATGGATAGCCATTCCTATGGTAGTGTAGCTTGCCCATTATTTCGTTGTGTAAATCGGGAATGGGGAAGATTCTATTTGTCATACTTCGCTCGCCTTCAAACAAAAGTATATCGTCGATACGGGTCAAAGGTAAGCAGGCGCTGAAGAGGTAAGTAAATTTTTTTTTAGGGTTTAACTTTCTTTCGTTTAATTTTTAGTTTAGATCACCAACATCACCATCTCTCAACATTATTCATTATTTTTCACTTTCTTTGTATTTTCTATTTTCTCCACCTTCTCAATCTACCACTTTCTTCTTAACTTAACTATAACTAATTTTCTTTTCTTTTAAAGAACAAGAGAAGAACTTTAACCATTTTAAGTGACTTAAAAGAGAACTTGCAAAAAGCTTCCATCGTTAGTCCCTCCTTGTGGATCACGACACGCATAACCACTTTCTATAGCGGTAGTATTAAGTACTGACACTACCTATTATAAAATTTTGAAATTCTCTATTTTCTGTGTGCAGGTTCAAGCTCAATCAAATTTTGGCGCCGTTGCCGGGGAGGGACGGTAAGTAATTCTCTTTTTAAATTTATATTTTTGGTTAACTTTCTTCTTTGTTTTGGTGTGCAGTGATAGATATCAAGAAAATTTTTACTGCATTGAACATATAAGTGGCCCTGGACTCTGCTCAAGAAAGCAGAGGCCAGAAACCCTCAGATTTGCTGCATTCACGCGGCAATCTGAGTGAACTACTAACCTGTATTTTTTGTAGGTTGGTTGAATTGCAAAGCTAAATTTCTACAGCCATTTATTTTACTGTACATACTTTCTAACCTCATCAGTAAATTGATGTTTGTTAAATGCTAAAAACGGTTAGACTTTGCATTTAAGCACTTGTCTAATTCGTTTATATTTTACATTATTGTTGAAGAGTACTGAAGCAAAGGTATGTGTGCATAGCATGTAGTATATGAACACTTTTGAATTATTTACATTGCTTAAGTGTTGCTTTTCATGTACACATTGCACTAAATTGATTTAAGGGCTTGTCTTA
Organism: Agave tequilana; assembly: GCA_038442645.1. NCBI lineage: Eukaryota > Viridiplantae > Streptophyta > Magnoliopsida > Asparagales > Asparagaceae > Agave > Agave tequilana. The sequence goes on from JAVJIF010030894.1 coordinate 391,963, forward strand.
TAAACAAGATAAGGTGGGAAAGTTATTACCCTCTCTTAACCCACAAACAATCTCCTCACTCACTAACCCAAGCCTTACTAAAACTGAGTAGACGTTGGCCTTAGGGACATCTCGGAATTAATAGAAGACTGACATAAGGGGAAAGTTGATTAGAATTTGACTCTTATCAAATTTGTGTCAAAGGTTGGGAATTGAGGAGCGAAACCCTGAAGGCTGGTGGTTTGGCTTAATTAGGCCCATTGCTTTTAAGCATGGATACCTCCCACCAATCTTGCCCCTACCTAGCCGATTAACTTGTGGACAGATTCGGCAATATACCCCCCGTGGATAGTCTAACCAGTTAGGAGTCGTCTAGGTCTAAGATCTACCCTAACTTAGGCTAGATTTTTCTTTATTTGTTTATTATTTGTTTTTCTTTGTTTATTTTTGATATTTTTTGTGTGATATGGCTTATAACAATAATTTTTTCAATTTTAATGGTAATTCATATTACACCCCAACATCTTTTCGGATATTACCAACCTGGCATATCATAACTTTAACCAACCTAGTGTGCCGGATTGGTCTTATCTTAATCAATACATGCCCCAGTCCCAATACTATGAATAAGACTGGAATAGTCATCACTACTCTTCACAGAGCCAATGGGGATACAACTCCCCTGAGTCATATTGTCAACAACCTTACCCACACCCAGCTTCATATACTCCTTCTCCTGAGCAACCATTAGAAGAATCAATTGACTGAAAAAAGAGGATGGAAGCCTTAGAAAAGCTTGAGCGACGAATTCAAATTCTAGAAGACTTAAAATCCTGTCAAAGTTTTTAAATCATAGATCCTTACTCTATTTTTCAAGAAGAACATACCGACTTAGAAAAGAGTATGGAATCCATGATTCAATTCCAAAGTGATCCATTCGATATGATAGAAGCAAGACTTAGTCGATTGAAAAATATGTGTAGGAATAAGAAAACTCTGCCTACCCAATCTTTGACTATTCCCAACACTTCTAGCCATATTGATGAAAACCAAGAATCATGGTATCTTAAAGACTTTGACCAATATTCAATTTCACCACAAAATCTTAAACTTGACCAATATCAACCCATTGACGAATTGACATATTTTTATTTAATGAGATTGAACTTGATTATGAATGTGAACCCAATCCCTAACTTTGTGATTCAGTTTCCATCTTCGAATCTATGTTGATTCCGGTATTCTTACCCAATTTGGACCAATTTTCTGAGCCAAAATTTATTCTCATACCCATAAATTTAGAAATTGAATCACTAATTTTGGATAGTCAGATTTTATTAATGGGAAAAGAATGTGAATTTTAATTCTTGGATTTGAACTCAACTCTTGAACCAAAACTGACGCTCGAACCCAAAGTTGATTTTTTCGAGCTAGTATTGATTCTTGAACCTACCATTCTTGAGCCCAAGTTAACCATCCCACCAAGTCACATTCTTTTGTTGGGCATAGGTATAGACCATGATGACTCCGTGATGGTTTTTCAAGACTGGTCATGTAAAGGGAATAAGTTTCATGATAGGATCTTTCATGATCCTATTCATATTGGGGACTGTAAATATATAAATTGAAAAGAGATCAATAAAGGTGGGTTCTGTGAACCACCACATTATCTTGATTGGGTAGCAACGCTTGACCCAATCTGACCACCACCGGAACCACCACCTTAAGGTAATATTTTTCTTCCCTTTCTTCTTTTTCATGCATCTATGCATTCATTCATACATTGAGGACAATGCATGAGATAGGTGTAGGGGAGGTTTCTAACATAACATAGGTTTTCTTTTTATTTAAAATAAAAAAATTAACATTTTCCTTTCTTAAAAAAAGCTTTTTGAAAAGAGAGCAATATTTTGACATTCTTTTTGTAAGAAATTAAGTTAATTTTGAGGAATAGGAGAATCATAATTAGGATTTCTTATACTTGTTCAAAATAAGATTATTTGTTTGATTTCTAGGATTAGAAAGAAAATTTGAAAAGTAAAGTCTTGATTTTTACCTTGAGGAAGTATGCATGCTTTATACACTTACAAACTTTGGGTTCAAAACATAAAGATTCTTATGCCTTATTGAAGAAAAAAGAAAATATATATATATATAATATATCAAAAATCCTTTAATTAAGCTGGATATTTGTGCCTCATAAAGCATAAATATTCATGCTTAAAAGCGATTCATATCATAAAATTCTTAGTTTTGTGACCTTATTTGCTCGAGTCCTTAAGTCCTTGGGGTGTTTTCTCACCCGGTAACCTAAGACCGTTTGATTTGGGAGTCACCGATTAAAGGCTCGTTACATGGGCAGATTAGAAAGCCTAATAAAACTAAGGAATAATATCACCAAAAATAAAAAAACAAAATAAATATAAGGCATAAGAGTTAGAGTTGAAGAACCCCGAGTCAAAATTTTAAGGTCACAAAGGTGCATATAACTTAGGATAAAATAATAGACTATATGAGATATACAATTTGACTCCTTACCTTGATTGATAATAAGTTTTTGAATTAAGACTAAGTTTAAGAATGAAAAGTTTGATTTTCTTATAACTTATAGATTACTTAATTCTTATAATAATACTTCAAATATTTTCTCTTTTAAAATGTGTTTTCAAAATACTAACACTTTGTTTTCTATTTCTTTATAGATTTTGTGGGTGTAATCTACTAGAAAACTCTCACGAGATAAAACTCATCCTCTAGGGGGAACCTTGAGGTTTAACGACTTGTTGCATATACTCGGTGCAATCGCGTGACCTGCGAAAGTGGTCTAATAAATTCTTAGGTTTAGTTTTGATGTTTTGCACGAGAATGAGCAAAAGATAGGTGTGGGGGTGTGATCACACACGTGCGTTGCATGTTTTCATATCATATGTGTCACATTTCTGCATTTTTATATAAATAAAACTCTGTTATTAATGTATTTTCATGTTTAATGGTGTGTAAGGTAATTAAGGAAGAAAAAAGAGAGATAAAGAGATTTATCCAATTAAATCTAAAAATTGGGGATCGATTCAAATCCAGAGGTTCTAAATGCCATCTTATCTGAAGACTGGGTATATCAGATGAGATAATATCATTCAAATTCAAAAGAAAAATAGATTAAAAGAAGATCCTATTGATTTCACTGAGGATAAAGAGATAGATCATCAAATCTAAAGCTGAAATTCAAAATCTAAAGAGATAAATGGATAGAGAGAAGATCAATGGATGAGATGAAGCAATTTAGACTCGGATTCAGATTGAATGCATTTTAGTATTTGAATCATAACTTTCTCTACCGAAACTCAAATCTAATAATTCAAAATGATCCAGAAAGAAAACTTAAAGGGCTACAATGCTTAAGTTGATTACTGTTTTTAATTCTATCATGTGATAATTTATATTCAGCAATCAACATGCCAACAAGCTGTAGATCAGAATTGAATATCCACATCAAATCAAGTTTGAAGATAAGGGGAGGATTCAAATTCAGAAATAGTCAGCTTCTCCTATTTTTAGACTCATTTTCTTTTCTATTTCTATCCTATAAATACCCCACACATCAGAGACAGAGAAGGATATAGCAGAGAGCAGAAGTTAGGCTATTATGTAGTTTGTAACTTAGGTTTCTATTTTCTTTTATGTAATTTTTTTTATTTATGTAACTGAGAGGAGAGGAGAGTTTCATGGAGGAATAAGAGCAAAGCTTGTACTTAGGGTGACACCAGCGTAAGTAAGTCTTTTCTTTTATTGTTATTTGAATCAAATTGAAGTTTCTTTTCTTCTTTACTCTTGTTTTTGTTTGCTTCCCTCTTCTGTATTTGCGAATTCAAATGACTCTAATAGCCTCGAAGTTGCCTTGCCATTGCAAGCGTCGTTGATAGCTTATGATGATCGATAGCCATTCCTATGGTAGTGTAGCTTGCCCTTTCATTTCATAGTGTAAATCGGGAATGGGAAAGATCCTATTTGTCATACTTCGCTCGCCTTCAAACAAAGGTAAATCGTCGATACAGGTCAAAGATAAGTTGGCGCTAAAGAGGTAAGTTAGTTTTTTTTTAGGGTTTAACTTTTTTCTTTTAATTTTAGTTTAGATCACCAACATTACCATCTCTTAACTCCATTCATTATTTTTCACTTTCTTTGAATAAATTCATTTTCTATTTTCTCCACCTTCTAAATTTACCATTTTCTTCTTAACTTAACTGTAGTTAATTTTTCTTTTCTTTTAAAGAACAAGAGAAGAACTTTAACCATTTTAAGTAACTTAAAAGAGAACTTGTAAAAAGCTTCCATCGCTAGTCCCTCCTTGTGGATCACAACACGCATAGCCACTCGTTATAGCGGTAGTATTGAGCACTTGCACTGCCTATTATAAAATTCTTAAATTTTGTATTTTCTGTGTACATGTTCAAGCTCAATCATCAACCACACCCCCATCCTCCGTCGTGCCACCTCGGAACCATCCACAATGGTCGGCAGCCCCCTTGCCTAAGTTGTCTCTCCCCCCGCTCTCTCTCTTTATAATTTTGCATGGATGGGCATGTTGGTATATTAATCTGTGTTGATTGGGTGGTAAGTGTGTGTGTGTGTTTTATTATGTATATGTTATTCATTATGTGAATTAATGGATGTATTTAATTAATGGGTAGTATGTTAGTGTGTAGGAGTGTGCGTGTGTGATTTATTATTGTGTATTTATGTATGCATGGATGGGTATGTATATAGTATGTACGTATAGTGTATGTGTATACCTGTATGTGGGTGTGTACACGTGTATCTATGCATAAGTGTGTTTACGTGTGCATGTGATTGCGTGTTACAGCGTTGCGAACTCGCTCGTGCGATTCGAACTGGTAACAAGAGACCCAGACTGATCCGGATTCGTGTTCACTGCGGACCGATACACTGGCGATTCGAAGATCGACACACGAGATGATCCGGAGATCCGTACCGGTTCGTGCAGTGAAGATCAGATGGCGATTCGGATCCAAAATCGCGTCATATCATGTGAGTGTTTATTCTTATGTATTTTCTTATTTACCGTTGTCAATAGGTATTTGTGCTTTACTTGTATCTTTTAATGTGACCACTTGATATATTATACCAGTATGTTTACCTGTATCACTTTACGAGACACCAGTGAACATTCATCGTATTTATTTAGTTAATATGAGTGTTTATCGGCGTCATTTCATGTGTTAATAATTCGTCATTGTTGGCTTAAGCTTAGTATTATACCTTAGACTGTGACTCGATTTAATCTATTGATTGACTAGACTAACTTGTGTTTGAGGACAGATAACATTTGATCTATTTTTATGGTGGACTATCAGACATGGATTATTATACCTTATTAGAGTTTAGATATATCACAGATAATTAGTTAAAGAAAATCATGATGTTCATATATAATAGACTCCGTATTTTGACACTGAGACATTAGAGATTTATTATTTCATGTGCAGTCGTGATAAATATTGGTATAATATTCAGTTTGTCTTGAGTATGAGTGGTTTGGATAGGGCTGTATATCTTATGTAAATTATTTATTAGACCTATATTTGGGATAAATAAAACAGTGATTCATTTGTGTTTTGAGAGTGAATTGTATGTGATGTTACTTTATTTAAGAGATAGATTTATTTTGGTGTATGAATCTTTACATGAACTTATTCAGAATTGGAGTTGATCTGAGATTTACACTCTTTTAATGGATCTTGATCAGTGTTCTGATGAGATTGATTTAGTTGGATTTATAGTTGTGAGTATTTTACGTTCTACCCCTGATTATACTATTTGAGTATTGATGATCTTGTTAATGATTGATTATCAGACGTAGAGGTATTCTAAATTTTATATTGCTTGAGGATGTCTCATTCTTTATTTGTGATTTCGGTATTAGTTGTTTTAATTGATCTCGTGTATGTATTCAGTACTTCATGATTAGTTCTCGATTTAGTTATTAGATAGTTATTGTGGAAGTGATTTCATTGATATCAGTGATAATATATTCAGAGTTTGACAGCAGTTATTGATCGACCTGACTTATTTGTGACTTAGAGGATTAGAGTAGATTGGCAGCAGAGAGAACTGGTTAATTGTTTATTGGACTGGTGGTTTACTGTATCAGATATTTTGATATGAATTGATATGTGATGTTTACGATGATTATATTGAGACTATGAGTCGATAGATCAGTTACTGTATATCTAGTGTAGGTGGATGAGGTCTTGATCAGTTCTATATGGGACTATATATTGACTAGACAATACACGACATGTTATGTAAGTATTATTTCATGTTACTGAAATCACTGAAAAAGTATTGTCAGTCCTATTGTTCATAGTATACACGGTTACTGATACTATTTATTGTTCCTGTTATTGTTCACCGTGTATACGATTACTGTTTACTGATATACTGTACTGTTATTGTCACTGTATCATCCCAGTATTCTAGGTAACATGATATTGATTATTATAACTGAATTAAATATGTAAATGAACAACTTACAGTGGGATTGGAAAAATTGATAGAGGAGACAACGTCTGTATTTTAGATAGATCTAGGATATAGGTTGCGCAGCCGACTTACGGTTCCACTACAGGGTTCCGGGGGATGACTGACATCCCATCTGTTTATTGTTACATAGTGTTACTGTGAGTATTGTTCCACAGTGATACTGTGAGCTGTAACTGTTACTGACTACCTAGCGATAGGGCCTAGTTCAGTGGTAGGCATCTGGGCCGTGGTCCCCGGTATGTACGGGACCCACCTAAAGCATGAACAATGTCTCCAACCTAACAATTTCAATAACTTATGACCCTGATTGATATGTGTGGTAGGCGTAGTCAGAGATGCATCTATTACATGTGACAATTGGTGTTCGCTGACATAATAATTAATAATGAATTGTCTATAGTGTACCATGATCTGATTGTACTCACGACCTGATTGTACATATGGTTCTGGTATAGACTATCATTACTGATATATGTATGCTATATTGGACGTCTAGTGATACACATGACATGATTGGACATCTAGTTATGTTACTGACTGCCTTATTTACTGTCTATTTATGTTCTGCATGTTATTTCAGTCTATTTTAGTATATACTATCATCATATGCTCGCATATGTTATATGCACGTGCACCTTCCCCTTTATTCTTACACATTCACTAGAAGTTCTGACTCCCTTGATTTGCATGTTCAGATCTGTGGCTATTTATTGCTGATCAGGTATTTAGAGAGGATCACAAGAATCTTGAGGAACTTGGAGTTTTCTCTATTTGATTACCGATACTCTTGCTAAACCTTTATCTCTGTTGATTCCTTATTCTCTATATATATCACTTTCAGTTGTCATTTCATTTCTTTATTCATCTGTTAGCATGTTTGGACATATGTATCGTTACAGTGTTATCATATTATCATAGTGATTATATAGCTTCTTCAGCTTACTTTAGGCTTAACGTGAATATGTGGGTATTCTCCTCGTGTATATACATCACCGACTCTCGTTACGACTCTGTTTTCACGTATTTTGGGAAGCGGGGTGAGACAAGAAGTTTGTGAGAGAAAGTTTAGTTGAAAAATTGAACTTAAGAGCTTAAAACTTGTCGAGAATGATTTGAAATTAAGAGCTCTTGAAACTTAAAACTTGAAAGTAAAAAACTTGATTATTTCTTAAAAACTTTGATTTTAAAAACTTATGTATCAAACTTCCTTTTCTTCTCCTACAATGACCCATATATTTAGGCAGTAGGTAAGAAACATTAGAGTGCTAAACCAGTCAATAAAATACCATAAAGTCATAATAAAGTGAAATACCTATTTGGGATAAGACAAAACAGTTTGAAAGGAGAAAATTCGTTTTATTTGAAATATGGTCTAACAGTCTACTGGAGTTGTCGACAGTCCAATAGGCTGTCGATAGTCCAGTGTGCAACGGTTAAAAATTTAGTTGTTGCGGAGCTTGCCTGTCGACAGCCAATTGGATTGTCAACAGCTGAGTGATACATAACGTATCAGCTGTCGATAGTCTAGGTGGACTTTTGACAGTCAGCTCTGAACTATTGAAGACCTAACTCTCTGTAAATCCCTGTCAACATCTCCTTCTCGGGACTGTCGACAACTCTATTGAGCTGTCCAAAGTCAGAGAAACAAACATAATATTTTTTTGAAATAATTTTGAAACAAATTTTGTATAGTGCACTTGTGTGTGATCCTGGAGCATCAATTCATCACCAAAACTTAAACAATTTAAGATCTTACATAGGGTTACATTAGCTTCAAGCCTTCAACAATGAGGGCTTCTCGAAATTCATATTTTCATCATCCATGCTAGAGTCCCTTGAATCAACTTGATCACCTCATAACCTTCCTTTAGAGGAAGAATGAACCAAATCCTTTCTTTTGAACCCTGAAAGCTTATATATACTAGAACTTGATTAGTACCAAATAACTTCATATAGTTTGTAATTATCAAAATAAAACGAGGAGTGTAACCTTGGACCAACAATCTCCCCCTTTTGATGACGACATAACGCGAGTTATTTAAAACAATGAAAAGAAGAGCTTAAAAAGTGTCACGCCCTACTTTCCACACTAAATTGGGTACGTGACAAGAGTCGGCGACGTATTTTCAATAAAAATACACTAAGCCTCAATGTATTAAATTAAAACATAAAGTTCACAACTTATTCTAGCATTCAAAAACAAGTACAATAATGTCTTGAAAGTTCACTTATTATAAGCATAACAAGAATAAAACCAAAAATACTAAAAGTCCTCACGAACTGAACTACGAATGGTCTATTGGAGATCTGCAACGCGTCAAAGTACTCCTGGTCCTGCAATAACCTCAGATCTGGATCTAAGCATAGCAAACTCAGGGTCGTCAATAAGCGACCTAGTGAGTGGTAAAATAGAAATGGAAGGTGCACATGCATGTAACGTATAAGCATATGGAAAGAAAATATACATGATAAGGTTGGAATAACATGCTAACAATAAATGAATAGTAACTAAGTCAGTCAGTGATATAATCAAGGGTACCTAAGGTCATGAGTATAATTAATGTCTATCGTAACACGCAGGCAGATGTCAAGTTTAGTTTATAATATCAATGTAAGAATTCAGTTTTCATTATTAATTATGTCAGCGAACACCAATTGCCACATGTAATAGACGCATTCCATACTACGCCTATTATACGTTCCAATCGAGGTCTCGTTATTAAAAGTGATCGGTTGGAGACATTATCTGTATTTTAGGTGAGTCCCGTGCATACCCGGGACCACGGCCCAGACCCCTGGCGCTGAACCAGGACCTACCGCAAGGTAGTCAGGAACATGTATAACAGGTCAGGTATATGTATAACATGTATAACAGGAACAGGAACAGGACGGGGTGCCAGTCACCCCACGAGAACCCTACAGTGGAACCCTCTTTCGGCTGCGCAACCTAAATCCTAGGTCCACCCAAAATACAGACGTTATCTCCCCGATCAATTTTTTCAATCCCAGTGTAAGTTATTTAATTTAATTGTCAAGATTATTAATATACATGTTACCTAAATTTACTGGGATAACTCGATAATGATAACAGTAACAACTTCAAAAGAAATTGTTATACATGTATAACAGGATATATATATGTTGGTGAATATGATAAATAGGACGAGGTTGTTACCGTCTAACAATTTTTTTCCAGTAGTTAAATAACATGAATATGATGGTCATCAGATAAATGGTCACAAATGTCATCTAGGTGAGTCTTAGTGGCAAAGAGTCCTAACCGATGTCATGTAGTGATCTTGGAGATTTATTAATAAGAACAAATGAACTTAACTGCATACAGGAATACATAAAGATACTACAAATAATACATGGAGGTAATTCATGAAAATATAAAATTTCTAAATACTAGAAAATTAGCTTAATCATTTAAATCACCTTTATAACATAATTAAATAACTAGATAAAATCTTTCATCATAAGAATTCTTGTTAACTGAAGGGGAAAAAAGCATTCACCTGAGTTAGATCACAATCCAAAGCACTGCAATCCTAGAATCTCGGTAAATCTTCATAAATTATTTCAATAGAAATTGTTAGGATCTTTTATTTATTTAATCTCGATTAATTAGCTTAAGGTTGGGAGTATGATCTTCTGGATTATATGAAATTAATAGGTTTAATATGACTAATTTTAAATTTCTTTTATTGGGTTTTTAAAGACTTTTTAACATTATTTTTTTTAACGGGTTTAGATTTACCATTAGGGCAAACTAAATTTAAATGGAGTAATTTGATTTAATTTATGTTGCCATTCCTCTGAAAATTTTATCATAGAAAGTAGAAATATTGTACACTGTTATTTGTATTTTTTCTATTTCTTTGATATTTTTAACTAATTATTTTAATTATTTTTTTGCAGGTTAACAAGTCTGAATTTTTCTGTTGGGTCGGATTTTGTTGTGCGGGTGTGGATCCAGAAGGGGCAGCCCATACAGAGCAGGGCTGGAACAGCCCCAGGCCTCAGCCAAATTTTTTTTTTCAATGGGAATTTTTGCTACACAGGGGCTGCCCCTGTGCAGCCCAGCTCGCAATGAAGCGGGCCAGCTCGGCCCGGGCCAGGGCAGGCCCGGTGTGGCCTGGCCGGGCCGGGCCCTACACAGACCCGCCTGGGTCTGTGCAGGCGGGTCTGTGCAGGTGGCCGAGCTGCTCTCGGTTGGCTGAGAGCAGCTGCCTTAAAAAAAAAAAAAAATCTTTCTTTCTTTTTTTTTAAATTTCAAATTCTAAATTGTAAAAATTTTAAAAGTGTGTAAAATTTAGATATGTATTTTAATTGGATTTTTGAATTGATTTTTGATGTATAAAAATTTGTAGATGGTCCTATTATTGACATGATATTGAATAAACTATTTGCATCATATTAAATTATGGAAAACAAGTTACTTTCTTGGATTTATTTGCTCAAATCAAGACTTTGTGGAGTATTAAAATAATGATTATACAAAAATTATATTAGATAAGTTTCTAAGAACCATTAAATATATTGTTTGGTGAATTCTGAGGTGACGGCATAGGCAAGTTGAGTAGCAGATTGTTGAAATTAATAAATTATTTATTTTCTTTTAAAATACTGATTTTTAATTCACAAATTTAAATCTACTTACTTGAGTTGTTCCTCCTTGCTTTCTCCTCAATCCTTGTACCTCGAAACCCCTTTTCTTTCACGACCCGCTTGAGGAGAAAGGAAAGATGAAAGTGGGAGAGTTGGGATTAGGGTTTTCTCTTGAGGTAGAAGAGAAAAGAAAGGTTTGGGTCTTTATATAGGTTATTAGAGATTTTAGGAATCTAAATTCCAGTAAGATTTAAATTGCTTAATTTAACAGTTCAGATAAGAATTGAAGATTGCTAAAAAAATCTCAAGAAGATTCAGTTTATATTTGAAAATTATAGATTGACTAGCTTATTAGGTTCAAGTTTAATTTCGAGTGCTTTTAGATTACGCGCCAATGTGGCATAATGATCTACTCTCTCCTCTCCCTTGTTGGGGACCCGAGTTTGATCCCTAGCGCCTACATATGAGTTACCATTTTTTTAATTATTATTATTTTTATTATTATATTATTATTATTTTTTGGGTAAAACTCATATAGTGTATAACAAAGAGTTTCACCAGAAATTATGCTTATCTATCAAGTTCAAGCATACAACAAAGAGATATAGCAATAACGAGCAAGTCATGTGCATATAGGTATTACTTTTGCAATATAGAGTATTATGCATAAACGGGCCAACCTCCTTTCATGCCTCCGACCACCAATAATTAAACATAGCATACAATATGAGAATGAATGGATAAGAGATAATTGCATGAAAATCAATCATAAACAAACAAATAACTCTAAATAATAACAATAACTTCTCCCCCTTTTTGTCATACATCAAAAGGAGGGATACCAATTGAAAAAAAATAAAAATAAAATATCATTTGAAAATAAATCACTTGAAAACTATCATGATACCAATTGAAAAAAAAAACTTAATTGAAAATTTTCATGAAAAGATGTAAAAACCAGAAAACTCAAACTCAAAACATCATGGATCCATCATACACACATTTAATTCACCACAAATGAAAGGGAATCTATTGTAGTCAAGAGGTTTAGTAAAAATCTCAGCCAATTGAAAATCTGTAGAAACATAGTAAATTTTAATATCTCCTTTCTCATAATAGTCTCTAAGAAAGTAATATCGAATCTCTATCTTGGTCTTATTATATCGATTTGCATTCTTGGTCATCTGAATAGTACTACTATTATCACAAAATATTTTAATATGATCATAATAAAAGAGAGTATGTTTCATCCAAAGGACTTGTACGCAACAAGTCCCAACCGCAACATACTCAACCTCAGCGGTTAAAAGGGCTACGAAATTTTATTTCTTAAAAGATCACGAAATAAGGCAATTTTTAAGAAATTGACAAGATCCACTAGTGCTCTTCTTATCCACTCTACAACAAGCTCAGTCGGCATCCGAATAACTCATCATAGAGAATTATCCGGTCTTCGAATACCACAAGCCTATACCAATAGTACCCTTAAGATATCTAATGATGTGTTTTACCGCAATCACATGAGACTCTTTAGGACATGATGAAACCTAGCATACAAACATACATTAAACATAATATCCGGCCTACTAGCCGTTAAGTAAAGCAAACTACCAATCATGCTATGATAGAGTTTAATGTCAACATTTTTACCTTGCTCGTCCTTATCAAGCTTGGTTGTGGTAGCCATGAGAGTTTTGCTAATCTCCACATCTTCTATCTCAAACTTTTTGATAAGCTCTTTTGTATACTTGGTTTGATTGATGAAGATCTCATCACTCCTTAATATGATTTGGAGTCCAAAAAAATAGTTGAGCTCTCCCATCATACTCATTTCGAACTCTTTCTTCATGTATGATTCAAAATCCTTATAAAGCTTTTCATTAGTAGATCCAAAAATGATATCGTCAACATATATTTGCACTATCAATATATCATTATCCACATGCTTTATAAACAAGGTGGTATTAATTTTACGTTTAATAAAATTATTTTCAATAAGAAAATAACTAAGTCTTTTATACCAAGCTCTTGGAGCTTGTTTTAAACCATACAAAACCTTTTCAAGTTTGAAAACAAAATCCAGATGTGTGCGGTCAACAAACCCCAGGGGTCGAGGGACAAAGTGCTAAATTTAGTTTCGCTCAAATTGATTAAGCTCTTCTTGCATTGCACATAACCAATATGTCACGCCCCACCCAAAATACGTGAAAATGGAGACGCGACGAAAGTCGGCGACGTATATATGCGAGGAAAATATCCCACGTATACACGCTAAGCCTAAAGTAACCTGAACAAGCTATAAAAATTTAAAACGATAAATCAATATCACTGTAATATGACATATAAATATCTTACACAATGATAGCAGATGAATAAAAGGATAGAACGAGTACTGAGTCCAATGCACAGAGTCATTAAAGCGATAAGAATAAAGAAGAGAGAGAATACCCAAAAAGCATAATTGAGTAAGAGAACTCCGGCTCCTTAAGATGCATATGATCTTCTTCAAATACCTGATTAGTAAGTAAACATGCAAAGACCTGGATATACAAATCCAGGGAGTCAGAACTCCCAATGAATGTGTAAGAATAAAGGGGAAGGTGCATGTGTATATAAAAAGTGAGCATACTATGGAATATATACTGGAATAAGACAGAAATAATATACAAAACATAAATGGACAGTAATAAGGGCAGTTTGGAAAAGAATCAGATGTTCAATCAGGCCATCTGTATTATCGGGAGTTTGTCACAGTACAATATACGCAGTTTGTGATTATTAATTATGTCAGCGAATACCAATTGCTACATGCTGTAGAAGCATCCCATACTATGCCCACCACACATGTCAATCGAGATCTTATGTTAATGAAATTGATCGGATTGAGATATTATCCATGTTTTAGGTGGGTCTCGTACATACCCGGGACCACGGCCCAGATGCCTGGCGCTGAACCAGACCATATCGCCAGATACTACAGTAACAGTAAAACAATAACAGTATGGGATTCAGTCATCACCAGAAACCCTGCAGTGAACCCTATCTCGGATGCGTAACCTGTATCCTAGGTCCACTCAAAATATAGACGATGTCACCTCCATTAATTTTTTCAATCCCAGTGTAAATTATTTAATACCATTATTACTTAATTCAGCTATAACAATCAATATCCATGTTATCTAGAATACTAGGACAATACAGTAACAGTAACAGTACAGTATTAGTAAACAGTAATCGTGTACACGGTGAACAGTAACAGAACAGTAAATAGTATCAGTAACCGTATACACGATGAACAATATGACTGTATATGGTGTTATAGTCTAACAATACTTTTTCAGTAACTTTCAGTAACATGAAATAATACTAGGAACAGTCCAGCACCATCTAATCAATGTACACTCTCATATAGAACTGATCAAGACCTCATCCAACTGTACTGGATATAACGGTAACTGATCTATCGACTTATAGTCTCAAAATAATCATCGTGAATATCACATATTAATCTATGTCAAGGTAATCTGGTACAGTAAATCACAAGGTTAATAAATCAATAACCAGTTCTCTCATCGCTACCAATCTATTCTAATCCTCTAAATCACCAATAACTGAGATCAAACAATAACTGCTATCAAACTCTGAATATATAATATGGTCACCGATATCAATGAGATCGCTCTCACAATGATTCTATCTCTATAATTGAATAACTGAAGTAGTCAGGAACTAATTTTGAAGTACTGAATATATCCTCGAGATCAACTAAGACAACAAATATTGAGATCACAAATAAAGAATGGAGTATCTTCAAAATCAGACTTATTCAACTATAATCAAGACCATGACTAAGGAGTGCAACATCCTTAATCAATATGACATCTCAATCATCTCTACATCTAATATCTAACGACAATAATATCATCAGTACTTAATCAATATAATCCAGGTAAATCTGAAAGTCCTTGTTTCAATAATCTAAAATCAAGATCATGTTACACATCGATATCAAAGGTAAGCTATACGCACAACACCTGATGACAATCTAACAAGATCAGTCTCTTCTATAAACTGATCAAGATCCAATGTAAAGAATATAAATTTTGGGTCAACTCCAATTCTAACTAAGTCAATACCAATTCAAGCATCAGTAAATCAGTCTATCGATAAAGCAACATTCTATCTAAGTCCTTAAGATCTAAATGAGTTCTGATCAAAATAATCACTAAACAATTGTCAATAAATACTTCACATAAAATATACCATCTTTCATCAAACATGAACTATACCAGCTAATCCATAGATCGAAACAAGTAACAATCTAAGATATATCAATACTAGGCCTAGCCAATAGCATCAAATAACTAACAAATGAAATGATGTTGATAAGCACTCAGATCAACTGAATAAATAAGGTGAACGCTCACTGATGTCTCATGAAATGATACACATAATCACACTGGTAAAATATATTAGATGATTATATGAAATAATACGAATAGATACATGACACCTGCTGGCAACAGTAAATAAGAAAATAACATAAGAACGAACACTCACATGAAATGACACGATTTTGTATCCGAATTGCCGACTGGTCTTCACTGCACGAACCGATATGGATCTCCAAATCATCTCGTGCATCAGTCTTCGAATCGCTAGTATATCGGGTCCATAACAGGCACAAATCTGAATCTTTTGCAATGGGTCCGGATCTCACCAAACGGGTCCATATCGTTGTACCACGCAACCATACACACATAACACACACACACACATACTTTGTTGGCCCAAAGGCCTATCACCCTAGTTTTGATGATGATCAACTCATGAAGTTATGTTTACTAATGATCTTGTGTTTAATTAGTGACAGATTCATTATCAAGATCATAGTAGGTGCATAGCTCAATAAAGGATAAAATGTTAAGATTTGGAGCTAGCACGGTGTGATCCAAGGAGCTTTTGGATCAAGCTTGGACCAAGTCAAGAAGATGAGAAGCCTTCAAGTGAAGATTTCAAGAAGATGAAGACTTGTGTCTAGGTATAAGATTTTGTTTTTGTTTTAGTTAAAAATGTAAAGGATAGATAGTTGGTGGATTGCTCAAGTATACATATACACATACACTCTTGATAGAATTGTTTTCATAAAAGATTTTTTGGTTTAGAAAAGATTTTTCATTTTGGAAAAATACAAGTTTGGTTTTTGGTGTTTCTCATGTACTTATCTTTTAACCAAAACCAAGTTTAGAGATTTATGACAAAAACATAGATATGTCATTATGATTGTGTAGTGAATCATATCCATACACACTATGCCTTAAAAGTATATCTTGTTTTTGTATTTGATGAAGATTTAGAAAAATATGTTTTGGAATGTTTTGGAAAATATTGTTTTCGAAAATACAGTTTTTATCATGAGCTAAATATTTTCAAGTTACAAAAATAGTCCAATCTTTTATAACATGCCTTGATTTTGTGCAAGCATGTTTGTATATCAAAGTATATTGGTTAAACTATTTTGTAGATTTTTAAGTATTTTATGGGATTTTATTTGAACCAAAAAGACTAACTTTTTAATCCCAGAAAATTGTTTCAGGCTTCAGATAAGTCGACTTGCTTCCTATATATAGTCGACTAATCCTGAAGTCGGCCGACCGGACCGGTCGACCGACGTGCACAGATGTGCACGCCTTTGTGCACTGGAGGACGGCCGACCGTACGGGTCGACCGCTCCAGAGAGCAGAGCTCTCTGGAAAGTTCGGCCGACCGTACGGGTCGACCGACAGAGAGTTCGACTCTCAGCTCCAGTGGGTCGGTCGACCAAGGTGGTCGACCGTGGCTCCAATGGTCGGATTTCTGACCGTTGGCGGTCGACCGCACGGGTCGACCGGCAGCTCTGACAGACCCCAACGGCTATATTTTTCTGGCCTATAAATTTGGGGGTTTGGTCATTGTTTTGAGCCAAGATTTTGGAGACCTTTAGAGCCAGTTTTTCCTATTCTTTCAGAAGAGTTTTTCTCCACAAAATAGAGAGCTAATACTTCCAATCCAAAGGGAGTTTTATTTAGAGTGTGTTAAAAGAGAATTCTTGAGTTTTTCACCATAGCTTTCATCCTTGTTTTCTCACACAAACACTTGAGCTTTCCATTGCTATATCTACCTATAGGGAGTGTTATTGTGAGAGGATTTTAGGTGATCAAGAGTTGTGATCACCAAAGTTCATCTTTGTTACTTTGAGGAGGCGGACGTGTGTGTCCGTGTTGTTTTGAGTTCGGGTGCGGACTCGGTTGTTTCGAGGTACGGCCTCGGCGAGCTAGTGAGCTTGCGTGTGTACGGGACTAGGGAGTCCGAGGGCTTGTAGGTGTTGCGGCACCGATGAGAGATCCATTGGGATCTTGCATAGTGGAAATCCTTCGTGTGTCGAAAGCGGGGATGTAGAGCAAGTGTGCTCGAACCTCGAAACATACCCTTGTGTTTGCGATTGCCTTTTCTCTCTCTCTCCCTTTACTTATTTATATCTTGCATTCAATTATTGTCTATCCTTATATGCATGATATACTTGTGTGCTTAAATTGATATACTTGCTTGGGTTTGTTTGCTAACACTTGTATTCAACCAAGAGAGCCAACGCGGCACCTCAACCCATTCAAGGGGAATCTAAAGGAGTTTGTCCAGAGCCCTTCACGGGGAATTCGGCAACACTCTTGTGTTGCACATAGTGTTTAGTGTAAAAGTTTTAATTAGGTCAAAATTGTTTTTAGCTTCCGCATTATTTGCATCATTCATCATTAAGTGACCATTAGATTAGCCATCACCTTTTCACCCCCCCTCTAGGTGAACCTTCAATTGGTATCAGAGCTTGGTACTCTGATTTGGGTCTAACAACCTAGAGTTAAAGATCCTCATTTTTAGGCTAATCACATATATTTGTACACACACCATGGACTTCATGTCACCACCCATGTTTGACATTGTTAACATCCATATATGGAAGGTGAAGATGTCCTTGTACCTCAAAGCCCTAGGTTGTCATGTTTATCTTGCCACAACTAATAATGCATATTGTTTAAATGGTAAGAATATTGAGGCTAATGCAAAGGCCATTCATGCTTTAAAGTCTACCCTAAATGATGTTTATTTATTTAGGGTTGCTAACATTGATTTGGCTTTTGTAGTTTGGAACACCCTCCTCTCCCTTGGCGAAAATGAACAATATTGTGCGGGGAGCGATTCGGACGTTAGAAGCAACACCTCCAACGTGTGCTACATGGTCCAAGGGGATAACCCCCTTGAGGTAACTACCGAATCCGAGGATGAGGATGTAGACATGTCATATGATGAGCTATCTACTTTTTGTCATCTATTGCTTGAAAAGTATGACATGATTAAGAAAGAAAATAAAAATTTGAAAAAGAAAGTTGATTGCATGCATATAGAACAAGATTCTTTTAAATCTAACATTGCATGTTTAGAAAAAGAAAATAAAGATTTGAAAAATGAAAATTTTTCCCTTATGTCTAAAGTAAATGATCTTTGTGAAGGGAACAAAATTTTGAAAGATAAAATTATTTTGGTCGAAACTCAAAAGGAAATTATTTTTCAAGAAAATTCTTGTTTGAAAAGAAAAATGTTTGAAAAAGAAAAAGAAAATGTTTCAAAAAGGATAAAGAAAAATGATTCTATTTCTCACTACTCTTTACATGCTACCATTGATGATAGTGAGATTAAGATTTTGAAAAATAAAATAGATAGTTTGAGTTCAACTTTGAACTCGTGTGCTTTTAACCATACTAGATTGGAATCCTTGTTTCAAAAGAAACAAGTTCCCCATGTTCATGCACACTCACATCATGCATTTGCTTATGTTGCACAACACGATCACAAACATTCACATAAGTATCCTAAGGTGTACACATGTACACATTGTGGCCGCAAAGGCCATTTAGCAAAATATTGTTATGATAGATTAGATCATTTTAATTTTGCTAAGAATAAGAATTTTTGGGTGCCTTACAACAAGACTAACCCCAAAGGACCCAAGAAAATATGGGTACCAAAACCCCCACCATTTGCTTTTGATGTAGGTGAGGGCTCTCACAAAACGTGAGAGGATCGGTGCCTTGGTAGTGGATGCAATGGACTTGATGGACATACATTTGGATGCATCGCTATCAAGGAGTTTTGGTAGAAAGACCACCATTTTTTGAGCTTTGGAGTTGGTATCAATCTCTAAACTCTTACTTTTTATGTACATGCTTTTAATTTCATATATCATATAGCATGTTCATATTTTTGTGTGCTTCATGTGGTATTTACATGCTTAGATGTAGAATGTGTCAAACTTGCATTTATACATATATGAATAGTGAACTACAATTGACTCATATATATTTGAACTTCATGCTCATCTGTATCCACTATATGCATATGTATAGACTAGTTTTGATAATTCTCTTTTATACATGTTTTGCCTATTTTATACTTTACTTCATGTATATGTATTTTTAATTCAAATCTAATAAATATACATGTATACCCGTGAGTCTCTTGCTTTCATGCAAATACATTTAATAGACTCTTTTATATTTGGGATATGTATGTGTATTGTTAGGATTGGATAAATCATACATATACCTTGAAGTTTATTTTAAGATGAAAAATAAAAAATTTTCATGATTTATTTTTAATAAAAAATTTCATGTCTTGTCTAAAAATGAGATTCATGTTTGATTGAGCTTCAATGTCTATTTTCATGAAAATGCTATTTACATAACTTTTGAACACTCATCTTTTACTTTTTAAGATAATTT
The DNA here is from genome assembly GCA_038442645.1 of Agave tequilana. Classification (NCBI taxonomy): domain Eukaryota; kingdom Viridiplantae; phylum Streptophyta; class Magnoliopsida; order Asparagales; family Asparagaceae; genus Agave; species Agave tequilana. The sequence goes on from JAVJIF010030894.1 coordinate 411,924, forward strand.
TGAGCTTTATGGACTATGAGTGATTAAACTTTGATGTATTTAGTATGATTCATGAAATACATATCCTTTGATTTCATGTTTTTGAAGGATCTTTAACTAGTTTTTCAAAAATTATTTTAACTAGTTAATTGTTCTTCATTTGGTAGAGTTTTTCAAACAAAGCTTATTTTTCAAATCTATTTTGAAAACCCCTACCATCAATGGGAGGATGGATGGGCGATTATGCTCAAGTATGCTTAATAGTGAAAATCATTTTAATCTTGAACATGATTGGGAGGTATAGGTTATGAGATATACACTTGATCTTATTGTTATGTCAATTGGTATCATTGGACTCTTTCAATTGGTATCTAAATTGATAATTTTAGTATATACTCATAGTTTGTTTTCTTATATATGTATGTATCAATTTCAATTGGTATACTCATTTCATACATATATATGATTTTCATGTGCTTAATTTTCAATTAGTTCACATTTTTAAAAGCACAAAGTTTATGATGAAAAATAAAAAAAAATTTGATCATTATGTTTACTATTGGTATCAATATGTTTCAACTTCATATTTGTTAAATTTCAATTAGTATCAATATGTTTTATAATAATGATTATTTTCAATTAGGTATCTTAAAATTTGATTGCTTTACAAGAACTCTGATACCTTTTAAAATTTTTTTAAAGGAAAAATTAGAAATGTTTTGATATGTATTTCCTATATGCAAGGAGAGCTTAACATCTCTTCTACATATAGATTCATGTTGAGTATATTATAAATTGAGGAGCTTGACAACTCTTCTTTATATGATATACGTGTGTAGGGGGAGCTTCACATCTCCTCTTATGCATTACATAATATGTGTTATGTGAGTTAGGGCTTGTCATCCCTTCTTCATGTAATGCATAGGTGTAGGGAAGCTAACTTAGCGTCTTCCTCTTTATGAATGTATATCGCATATAAACCTTTATTGATTGATTTGTATTAACCCCTTCTTGATTTTTTTTGTTTTTGACAAAAAGGCAGAGAAAAAGATTTTGATTTGATTTTACTTTGACCCCTTTGTTGATGATTGACAAAAAGGGAGAGAAAGATTTTGAGTTTATATGCACGGTTGAGTAAGATTTATGTTTATGCATATATATTTTTGTATTGCAAATAGGAGAAAAAGATTTTGATTTATGCTTGTTGCATGTTTTATCTCCATACTTGCATACATATTCATGTGCCTCATTGCCATATCTATTATTTATTTTGTATGCATGAGTTAAGGGGAGCTTCTTTGAAGCTTTACTTTAATCCATGCATATATAACTTCATGAGTTTTGTCATCATCAAAAAGGGGGAGATTGTTGGCCCAAAGGCCTATCACCCTAGTTTTGATGATGATCAACTCATGAAGTTATGTTTACTAATGATCTTGTATTTAATTAGTGACAGATTCATTATCAAGATCATAGTAGGTGCATAGCTCAACAAAGGATAAAATGTCAAGATTTGGAGCTAGCACGGTGTGATCTAAGGAGCTTTTGGATCAAGCCTGGACCAAGTCAAGAAGATGAGAAGCCTTCAAGTGAAGACTTCAAGAAGATGAAGACTTGGGTCTAGGTATAAGATTTTGTTTTTGTTTTAGTTAAAAATGTAAAGGATAGATAGTTGGTGGATTGCTCAAGTATACATATACACACACACTCTTGATAGAATTATTTTCATAAAAGATTTTTTGGTTTAGAAAAGATTTTTCATTTTGGAAAAATACAAGTTTGGTTTTTGGTGTTTCTCATGTACTTATCTTTTAACCAAAACCAAGTTTAGAGATTTATGACAAAAACATAGATATGTCATTATGATTGTGTAGTGGATCATATCCATACACACTATGCCTTAAAAGTATATCTTGTTTTTTTATTTGATAAAGATTTGGAAAAATATGTTTTGGAATGTTTTGAAAAATATTATTTTAGAAAATACAGTTTTTATCATGAGCCAAATATTTTCAAGTTACAAAAATAGTCCAATCTTTTATAACATGCCTTGATTTTGTGCAAGCATGTTTGTATATCAAAGTATATTGGTTAAACTATTTTTGTAGATTTTTAAGTATTTTATGGGATTTTATTTGAACCAAAAAGACTAACTTTTTAATCCCCGAAAATTGTTTCAGGCTTCAGATAAGTCGACTTGCTTCCTATATATAGTCGACTAATTCTGAAGTCGGCCGACCGGACCGGTCGACCGACGTGCACAGATGTGCACGCCTTTGTGCACTGGAGGGTCGACCGCTCCAGAGAGCAGAGCTCTCTGGAAAGTTCGGCCGACCGTACGGGTCGACCGACAGAGAGTTCAACTCTCAGCTCTAGTGGGTCGGTCGACCCAGGCGGTCGACCGTGGCTCCAACGGTCAGATTTTTAACCGTTGGCGGTCGACCGCACGGGTCGACCGGCATCTCTGACAGACCCCAACGGCTATATTTTTCTGGCCTATAAATTTGGGGGTTTGGTCATTGTTTTGAGCCAAGATTTTGGAGACCTTTAGAGCCAGTTTTTCCTATTCTTTCAGAAGAGTTTTTCTCCACAAAATAGAGAGCTAATACTTCCAATCCAAAGGGAGTTTTATTTAAAGTGTGTTAAAAGAGAATTCTTGAGTTTTTCGCCATAGCTTTCATCCTTGTTTTCTCACACAAACACTTGAGCTTTCCATTGCTATATCTACCTATAGGGAGTGTTATTGTGAGAGGATTTTAGGTGAACAAGAGTTATGATCACCAAAGTTCATCTTTGTTACTTTGAGGAGGCGGACGTGTGTGTCCGTGTTGTTTTGAGTTCGGGTGCGGACTCGGTTGTTTCGAGGTGCGGACTCGGTTAGCTAGTGAGCTTGCGTGTGTACGGGACTAGGGAGTCTGAGGGCTTGTAGGTGTTGCGGCACCGAGGAGAGATCCATTGGAATCTTGCATAGTGGAAATCCTTCGTGTGTTGAAGGCGGGGATGTAGAGCAAGTGTGCTCGAACCTCGAAACATACCCTTGTGTTTGCGATTGCCTTTTCTCTCTCTCTCTCCCTTACTTGTTTATATCTTGCATTCAATTATTGTCTATCCTTATATGCATGATATACTTGTGTGCTTAAATTGATATACTTGCTTGGGTTTGTTTGCTAACACTTGTATTCAACCAAGAGAGCCAACGCGGCACCTCAACCCATTCAAGGGGAATCTAGAAGAGTTTGTCCAGAGCCCTTCACGGGGAATTCAGCAACACTCTTGTGTTACACATAGTGTTTAGTGTAAAAGTTTTAATTAGGTCAAAATTGTTTTTAGCTTCCGCATTATTTGCATCATTCATCATTAAGTGACCATTAGATTAGCCATCACCTATTCACCCCCCCCTCTAGGTGAACCTTCATACTTGTATATACACATACACGTACTCATGCATACACCAAGCATACACAATACATACACGTGCACATATACATGTACACATATACAACACACACTCATGCACATATACATATATTCATAATCACATATTACACATATACAAATAAATAAAAACCCACTCACACATATATAAACACAGGTATTCATAATTACATACAAGCACACACAATTTCATACATACACACACATGTAAATAATTACACACATGAATACTTGAGGGAGAGAAAAATAGAAAGTAGGAGGGTAGGCTGACGCATGGGGGAGGGGATGATGGCTCGGCCTGGGTGGTTGCTCGCCGGTGGACGGAGGCCACGGAGGATGGATGGCGGCCATGGGAGGAGGGGAGGAGAAGAGGAAGCTTGTCAGAGTGTTACCGACACTCGCCGGAGAAAAAGGAGAGGGGGCACGGGCTATTGGTCATAGGGGGTGGAAGGGGATGTCGGAGGTGCTCACGGCCAAGGTGTTGTAGGTGTCCTTGGCCATGGCGCTAGAGGAAGGGCTGCTGGGGAGGAGCTCTGTGGGTGTGAGGCTCAGTTGGCCTACAGCATGGCTCGACCATGGCAATGGGGGGCGGTGGTGTGCTGTGGAGGAGAGGGTGGGGGTTGCTGTGTTGGCGCACATGGGAGTGTGTGGCCTTGCTGAAGGTAGGCAGCCATGGGTGCAGCACTATGTAGAAGAAGGAGGAGAAGGGTGGATGCGAGGGTGCATCCATGGGTGTGGTGCGGCATGGAAAGAGAGGGAGCTCGGCCACACGATGATGCTCGCCGCGACGGAGGCCGCGGAGGCTGACAAGGATAGCGGAGGGTGTAGATGGCATGAGTGTGTGCCAGAGTTGGATGGCAGTTACGCTGCTAGGGGGAGAGGAAATATTAGGGTTTGGGTAAGTTCATTATTAAAGATGCGAGGAAGGGAAATGATTATATATATATATATATATATATATATATATATATATATATATATATATATATATATATATATATATATATATATATTTATAGAGGGAAGCTTGGGCTTTGGTTTAAATGAAAGGAAAAGGACAGAAAATCAGATTGTGTGGGCTGGGCCTAAGTTTGGGCTAGGTGAAAAATATAAAAGAAATTGAAATGAGGAAGAAAAGGAAATGGACTTGGGTTAGGATTCTTAGGCTAAGGAAAATAAAACAAAAATCAAATAGTAATAATACTAATCACATAATAATAATTTAATTAATTCATAATGATAAACATAATTAATAACAATTCATTGTCCTAACACATGAGGTAATAAACAAATATTAATACAATAATATATAGATATACATATTAAAATACAGTTATTATTATTAAATCATGTATTACAAAATACAGGTACAAAATTTTCGTCCTCGAAATTTCAACAAAACAGGAATTAATAAAAATTGAGTTAAGGAAGAAGATAAAGCTTCCACGCTACTTCTCACTGCATCATGGGTCCACCACGCTTTCGCTGCGCGCTCTGATCTCTGCTACCGGCTTCAACATGAATTGATCAAACTCAGAGACAAAATCAGAGAAATAGAATCAGGAAGAGGAATAAGAATCAAATGGAATCCAGATTACTCTAAAAAAAGAGTAGGAATTAGGAATATCAAAAGATCAAAGAGACGGATATCCAAAGGGGGGACGGTCAATTCTCAAGTGGACTCAGATCATCTTGTGAATAGTTTATGTTTGTTGCAGTGTAAATATAACTTGTCTCAGGTCACCAGTAAGAACTAAGTCCTCTTTATTTCGAAAATTGAAAGTCGATCCTGGCTCTGATACCAAGAAAATCCTGTCACACCCCGCTTCCCAAAATATGTGAAAATGGAGGCGTGACGAGAGTCGGCGATGTGTATCCCCACGTATACACGCTAAGCCTAAAGTGACCTAAACAAACTATAAAAATCTGCTATGATAAATCAATATCACTATAATATGATATATAAATATCTAACAAAATGATCACAGATGAATAAAAGGATAGAACGAGTACTGAGTCCAATGCACAGAGTCATGAAAGCGATAAGAATAAAGAAGAGATAGAAATACTGAAAAAGGATATTTGAGTAAGAGAACTCTGGCTCCTTAAGAAGCCTGTGGTCCTCCCCAAATACTTGATCAGTAAGTAAACATGCAAAGCCTGGATATACAAATCTAGGCAGTCAGAATACCCAATGAGTGTGTAAGAATAAAGGGGAAGGTGCACGTGCATATAACATGTGAGCATACTATGAAAATATATACTGGAATAAGATAAAAATAACATACAAAACATAAATGGACAGTAATAAGGGTAGTCAGTAACATAATCAGATGTCCAATCAGGTCATGTGTATCATCAGGAGTTTGTCACAGTACAGTAAGTTAATAACAGTACAATATACACAGTTTGTGATTATTAATTATATCAGCGAACACCAATTGTCACATACAGTAGACACATCCCATACTACACCTACCACACGTGTCAATCGAGATCCAATGTTATTGAAACTGATCGATTGGAGACATTATCCAAGTTTCAGGTGGGTCCCGTATATACCTGGGACCATGGCCCATATGCATGGAGCTGAAACAGGCCGTATCGCCAGGTACTATACTAACAGTATAGGATGTCAGTGACCCCTGAGAACCCTACAATAGAATCCTATCTCGGCTGCACAACCTGTATCTTAGGTCCACTCAAAATAAAGTTGATCGGGCGAAAAATCAGCACTTGAAAATGTGTGTTTTATGAAATCAGTGTAAAAGCGTGTGTGCTAATGTTCCCTCGATACTTCCTTATAGCACTGGCTCAACTAGTGGAATCCACAATCCATTCACGTGTTTTGTTAACAAGTTCTTCTTTGTTAAAGAATGAGAAAAAGAAAAAGAAAAAAAAAAGAAGTGATAGGTAGAGGAGGTGATGAAAATGGCGATGTGAAAAAAAAGAGAAGTTGTTGTGGAATCGGTAAAATAAAACAATAAAATAAATGTGAAGTGAAAAGTGAAGTGAATTAAGAAGTGAGTTTGAAAACAAAGGAAGATGAAATAAAGGTGAACTAAGAAGTCAGTGAAAACATCGATAAGAAAATGATAAAAAGATTTTGGAAATTGTTTTTAAAACTAAGTAAAAAAGAAAGTAGAAAACTATGAAAGAAAACTCATGGCTACTAACTACTAATTGCTCACTAACCATCCTAACTTCTTAGTGATAGTTGCCTCACATGGATCCTTGTCCATCACTAGTCCTTATCTTCAAGAGACGATACAAAGCAGGGCTCATAAGATTGTTCTTCCACATTAAAACACATCCAAACCACACAATCAAAATGTAAGATACTACTAGATCATCAAAATTATATAGAGGTGAGCATGAAATAAAGAATACATTGCAAGTTAGCTTGTTAGTGGTTAGATGTTAGAATGTTAGAATTCATCATCATGAGCCATCAATGGCTCTTGCAAGAGCAAGGCCTTATAAATGCTATTAGATTCATGTGGATTATCAAGCAAGTGGTTTTCTAGGTAGTGGTTATTAGTTAGATTGCCATGAGAAGAAAAACTAGTTAAGCATCATGTAAAAGATGGAGAAGATTACAATAGAGAAGAAAGGAGATATCTTTTTATAGATTGTCACCATTTATTACATCAATATCTCTCTTTCTCTCTCTGAATCTCCCTGCCCTAATACATGATCTAAAAATAAAATGAAAATACAACATAAAAGAAGAAGAATAACTATACTACATTACACTAATGGAGGAGAAAATCTAGCTATTGCTCTCTGATCTACTCGCATCCCAGGTCTTTGCAGGGATATTTATAGGCAGAAGGAGGTTCTAGAAGATGAGACGAAGCCACGCGTTGAAAATTGACGGGTGCCTTCACTAAAATGCTACGAAAATGCAGTAATTGTTGCATTTTTTGCGGCAATACTAGGGACTTAGGTCCCTGGTTTTGGTCCACAGCTTCGTCTCATCTTGAGAAGCTTTTGTATGGTATCAAATTTGATATTTGGATCTGAATTTTCATCAGATTCGCCCAGAATTTCTGGATCCAATGCATCTTCTAGAAGCTCTTTAGCTTGGCCTCCAAAAATGAGTATTAATAACCCAAAATTGGGTTAATTAGGCTCTTATTGCTCCTTTTCCCCTAGACTCTTGATTATCTGTAAAATAAACCAAAACACGGGTGAGAAGCATCATTTTATTTATAAATCGGTAGGGAAATGCGATGTAATGATGCGAAATCGTAGACTAATCACACCCCCACACTTATCTTTTTGCTCGTCCCGAGAAAAACAAGAAAAAGAAAACTAAACTACAATGTTATTACACCACTTTCGCAGGTGACGCGATTGCACTGAGCCTGTGTAACAAACCATTAAACCTTTAGGTTACCCCTAGCGGAGGAGTTTTGTCTCCTTAGGGTTCTCAACAGATTACACTCACAAAATGCATAAAGAAAAAAAAACAAAAGTTAGTGTTTTGAAAATTCATTTGAAAGAGAGACAAATTTATAAATTTTGTAAAAATTTAAGCGATCTAAGATCATAAGCCCACCAAATTATTCTTCCTTAAACTTACTCTACATGCAAGATCTTATCTTTAATTAAGGTGAGAATTCAAAATTGGATAGAATAATTTTATCCTTCATAAAACCTAGATAATATGCACTTTATGACAGTGTAAATTTCTGGGATTACAACTCTAACCATCAAGGCATTTATTTATATATGTATATTTTCTTTTTTTCCTTCTCTTAGTTTTCTTAGGCTCTCTAGTTTATCCGGGTAGTGAGCTTTTAGCCGATGACTTCCAAATCAGACGATCTTAAGGCACCAAATAAGAAAACATCCCTCACACTTAAGGACTCGCGTAAATAAGGCCACAAAACTAAGGGAGATTATTTATTTCTTATGATCACTGTTAGGCGTGAATAATCATGCTTCTTGAGGTATAGTTATCTAGCTTAATAAGAGATTTTTTATATTCATATATACCATATATATATATTTTCTTTTTATGTATTTTTTCTTTATAGCATTTTAGGTCTTTGTTTCCATCCTAAAAATGTGTAAGTGTGAAGTGCATACTCTCTAAGGTAAAAAATTCAAGATAAAATTATCTCTCCAATCATTCTAACTTAACCTATAATCTTAAATAAGATCCATTATTTTGACTAGGTTTAAGATGTCATAATTAATATTTTCTTAGTTTTTAAGATCATCTTAATTTTCTTAAAAATAGATCAAAGCTTTGTCTCTTATTTCAAAAAATTTTTAGAGAAAGGGAAAAATCCTATACAATAAAAGATTAAAGAAAAGGAAAAATCTTATACGAAATGGAAGATTTCTAAAAATATCCTAAAAGAAGTGAAAAAGAAAGAAAACCTAAAAACTCTATGTTAGTAAATCCTCCCCCACACTTATCTCATGCATTGTCCTCCATGCATCGTGAATGTATGTATGCATGAAACAAATAGAGAGAGAAGGAAAAATTATCTCAAGATGGAGGTTCCGGTGGTGGTTTAATTGGTTCATGAAACGCGGCCCAATCCAAATTACGTGGTATCTAGAGGAACCCACCAGAGACCTCTCTAATATAACCCATTATTATGATGTGAACATGGATGATTTTTATTAGGAATTTTACCCCATCTAATTTCTAAATTTTCAAAATTATTTCAGAATCATTATCAACATCTTTGTCCCAAAATAGACTGTGAAATGATGGAATGATTGATTTGGACTCAATAAGTACAAGAACTATGATCGACTCAGGAAATTGACTGAAGTCAAGTGAAGATTCTGTAGTCAAAATTTGTTCAGGAAGTGAGTCCAAGTCAAGAAATTGAAACTCTAGTCCACATTCATTTCTCCACAATGGAATGTGACTTCCTAAGGTTAGTGATTTAAGTTCAAGAATGACAGGTATGGGAATCAAAACAGACTCTAGATGTTGCTCAATTTGGGTAACAAAACTGGAGTCAATATTGATTCAGGAATTTGAATTGGATCACAAATTTGAGGATCGAAGTCACATTCATATCTGAGTTCAATTTCATAAAAATGAGAACTTGTCAATTTATTAATGGGATTTTCAAAAGTATGATTTTGGTCAAGTTCAACATGATGATCATAAAAGATGGGTGATTCAATTTCACGATAGACTGGCACAGGATCCAATATAAACTTGAGAAAAGGATTAAAATCAGGTAAACTGGAGTCATTATTGATCAGGAAATGAAATTAAATTACCAAGTTGATGTTCAGGATCATAGTCATGCTCAAGTTCAATTTCAGGAAATGGATAACTTGCCAAAATGTCAATAGGATTTTCAAAATTTGAAGATTGGTCAAGTTCAAATGGGTATGCTGAAATTGAATCTTGGCTTCCAAAATAACATGAGTCCTGAGTCAAATTAATAGAGTTAGAGATATCTAGATTGGTCAAAGGTTGATAATAGAGAGTTTCCATATTCCTATAAATGTTGACCAATTAACTCAGTTGTGTTTCTAACCTATAGATAGACTGGATAAAAGATTTTTGAAATTATTGTGAGGCATTTTATACTTTTTTCTTGCTCAGATTTATCTTCAAATGGTTGTTCTAGAAAGGGAGTGTAGGAATCTTCGTTTTAGAAAAATTGTGAAGATTGTGAGTCCAAAACGTTTTGAGATTGTCGCTTGGACTCACGCAAGAATTCTATACTCGTGTCCTAGACTGATGGTTAATTATTTTGAAGAAGTGGAACTGAGTATGAATCTTGAAAATATTATAGAATTGGAGAGGCCAACATTTTCTGAAATTATCGTTCGGCCTCTTGCATAGTGACTTCTATACTCTTTTCTAATTCAGATTTTTCTGTGGGTGGTTCTGAAAATAGAGTATAAGAAGTAAAATCAGGAATAGATATTGTAGAATTTGTGAAAACTGTGAATAAGGTGGTTGAAAATTTGACTAAGGGGAGGTGAATCCCTATTGAACTTGTGAAGAGTGAAAATTATTTTAGAAATTTTGGTCATAAGATTGGGGGCATGCATTGTATTGATTCGGATAAGTTCAACCCGGTATATTTGGTTAGTTCATATTGTAAAAAGTCGGGTTGAAATTATCTGAATCAAATGGGGCCAATGTGAAGTATGAATTCATATTAGGATTGAAAGAATTGTTGTTGTTGAATTTTATTTCACAAACAATTACAACAAAAAGAAAAAGCAAACAAACAAACAAAAAGAAGAAAAAAAATCAAAACCAAGCCTATACTAAAGTTGACCTAGACCTAGACGACTCCTAATTGGTCGATTACCCAAAAGAGGTTGTTGTATGAACCCGACTACAAGCTAATCGACCAGATAGGGGCAAAATACAGTGGGAGGTATCCGTGCGTAAGCAACGGGCCTTAATTACGCCACACCACGGTATCTTCAAGGCGTAACCTCTTAATCCTCAACCTTACACCGGTTTCACAAGAGTATAGTTCTCACAAGTTCCACCTTTGGTCAATCTCTTAATGAGTCTAAGATGTCCCTTGGGGCCAACGTCTATCAATTTTTTTTAAGGCTTGGGTTGTGTGAGTGGGGAGGTAGTTTTTGGGCTAAGAAAGGATAATGACTTTCCCACCTTATCTTCTATTAGGTTACGCCCTTAAGTTTGATTCGTGTAAATGTGCAATATAGGTAAGAATATAACACAAAGCGAGTAAATTACCCACGCATTTGTCCTATGCTATATGCAATGCCATATGTACATCTCAGTCCAGATCATAACAATAAAACAAAATACAGTATATTGGAATAGAATTGACACGTGCCTAAATGCAAATGCCTAAACCGTTTTAAAGTGTCCAAATATTGTATTTTAGTTCTTTAATTTATTGCAGTATTCAGGCAATCAAACAGGAAAATAACAGTACAATCCACTATCTATTACAATATACACATCCCAGCACAACAAGAGACAATTTTGCCACAAATATGCTGCGGAATCGCAGCTAAAGTCGCGTTTGCATGGCTTTGTTTTGGAATCTGGATCCCTACTTCAAGAGCAGGGAGCTATAGTGCTAGTGATTGTTCTACAATATTCAGTTCTTGTAGAAATTGTCTTGCACACCAAAATAGAGAAGAAAATGTTAACAAAAACATGAGTTTAAATCATTCCTATCCTCGACAACGGTGTCAAAATTTTATACTAAGCTAAAACCAGCAGTTGAAAACGTGTATTTTATGAAATCAGTGTGAAAGCGTGTGTGCTAATGTTCCCTCGATACTTCTGTTATAGTATTGGCTCAACGGGTTGAATCCACAGAGAGAGAGACGATAGAAGCATTAACAGTTCGTTCACGTATTTTGTTAACAAGTTCTTTTTTGTTAAAGAATGAGAAAAAGAAAAAAAAAAAGAAAACAAGTGATAGGAGAGGAGATGATGAAAATGATGTGAAAAACAAAAGAGAAGTGGTTGTGGAATCGGTAAAATAAAATAATAAAATAAAAGTGGAATGAAAAGTGAAGTGATTTAGGAAGTGAGGTTGAAAACAAAAATAAGATGAAACAAAGGTGAACTAAGAAGTTGGTGAAAATATCGATAAGAAAATGATAAAAAAATTTGAAAATTATTTTTAAAATAAAGTAAAAAGAAAAAAGAAAACTCATTGCTACTAACTACTAATTGCTCCACTAACCATGCTAACCTCTTAGTGATAGTTGCCTCACATAGATCCTTGGCCATCACTAGTCCTTGGCTTCAAGAGACGATACAAAACATGGCTCATAAGATTGTTCTTCCACATTCAAACACATCCAAATCACACAATCAAAATGCAATCTACTATTAGATCATCAAAATTAAGTAAAGGTGAGCATGAAATAAAGAAGAGATTGCAAGTTAGTTTGTAAGCGGTAAGATGTTAGAATGCTAGAATCTATTATCATAAGCCATCAATGGCTCTTGTAAGAGTAAGGCCTTGGAGATACTAGTAGATTAATGTGGATTATTAAGTAAGTGGTTAGAAGTTAGATTGTCATGAGAAGAAAAACTAAATAAGCACATGTAAAAGATGGAGAAGATTACAATAGAGAAGAAAGGAGATACCTTTACATAGATTGTCAGCATCTATTACATCAATATATCTCTTTCTCTCTCTGAATCTCTCTGCCCTAATACATGATCTAAAAATAAAATAAAAATGTAAAACAAAAGAAAAAGAACACCTATACTACACTACACTAATGGAGGAGAAAACCTAGATATTGCTCTCTGATCTGCTCGCGTCTCAGGTCTCTACAGGGATATTTATAGGCAGAAGGAGGTTCCAGAAGACGAGATGAGGCCACGCGTCGAAAATCGACGCGTGCCTCCACTAAAATGCCATGGAAATGCGGCAATTGCCGCATTTTCGTGGCAATACCAGGGACTTAGGTCCCTGGTTTTGGTCCACAGCTTCGTCTCGTCTCAAGAAGCTTCTGTATGGTTCGGATTTGGGTATTTGGATCCGAGTTTTCGTCAGATTCGCCTGAAATTTTTGGATCCAATGCATCTTCTAGAAGCTCTTTAGCTTGACTTCTAAGAAATAAAGATTTAATTACCCGAAATTGGGTTAAATTAGGCTCTTTTTACTTCTTTACCCTAGACTCTTGATTATCTATAAAAAAGATCAAAATATGGGTGAGAAGCATCATTTTATTTATAAATCGGTAGGGAGATGCGAGGTAATGATGCAAAATTGTAGACTAATCAACAGACGTTGTCTCCTCCATCAATTTTTTCAATCCCAGTATAAGTTGCTTATTATCATTATTACTTAATTCAACAATAACAATCAATATCCATGTTACCTAATATACTGGGACAATACTGTGACAATAACAGTACAGTAACAGTAAACAGTAATCGTATACACAGTGAACAGTAACATAACAGTAAACAATATCAATAACCGTATATACAATGAACAATAAGACTGTACATGGTGTTACTGTTAGCCCAAAGGCCCTTCAACATAGTTTTGATGATGATTAACTTATGAAGTTAAGTTACTAATGATCTTGTGTTTAATAAGTTTTAGATATTGATCAAGATCTTAGTAGGTGTTTAGCTTCAATAAAGGATTCAAAGTCAAGTTTTGAAGCTAACACATGTTAATTCAAGAGCTCACGCATCAAGATCGCGTCTAGTACTCAAGATGGAGTCAAGCTCTATGGATCAAGTTTGGATCGAGTCGTCTTGGAGAAGACGATCAACAAGAAGACTTCGGTTTAGGTTTTTTTTAGTGTTTCGATCTTGTATAAGGATAGTTTAGTTTTGATACGCTTAAGTATACATACACACACAAGTTCAAATGTTTTGATTTTAGTTTAACCGTTTTGTTTTTGAGTTTATTGAGTTTCAAGCATATATCTTTCGTTTTCATGAATAGAGTTCATCAAAGAAGTTTACATGGTTTATATATATATTGGATTTCATTCATATACATCTATGCTTCATATGTTTAGAAAAACTTATTTTGATGATTCTAGTTCATGATTTTAAGTTTTGTTAAAATCAAAACTTATTTTGGGATTTAATGTCAAAAAAATAGATATATTATTTATATGTGTATTGGATTCTATCCATACACATTATGCTTCAAATGTCTTTCAATAAATTATTTTTGTATTTATACAAGTTTTGGAGAAAATGATTTTCCATTTCAAATTCTAAGTTTTGGAAAATATAGTTTTTGGTTTAAACTTAAATTTTCATGCCTCAAAAATAATTCAAATTGTTTGTAATATGTGTTGGACTTTGATCACACATATTTGTACTTCAAATATTTACATAAATTTTTTTTGTGAAATTTTTGAAGATTTATTGGAATTTTTAGGTATTTAACAAGTTAGATTCCATACCCTAAAAATTTGTTCAGGGGCTACAGGCGGTCGACTTACCGGTTGACTAAACCAAGGCTTGGTCAATCGATTGATTGACTGATGTACACAAGACGTGCACAAAGACCATGCCTATATGGCCGGTCGACCTCACGGTCGATCGACTGTAAGAGACCAAGTCTCTGTTTGGCTCGGTCGACTGGCGGTCGACCGACTTGGCATTTTGCCTTGGGGCAGTCGACCGGGTAGTCGACTGACAGGCTTAAATAGTCATATTTTTGACCGTTGGCCAGTTGACCGGGCGGTCGACTAACAACCCATTCTGGGCAGTTTTTGACCCCAACATTATATTTTTTAGTCCCTATAAATATGGGTTTTGGGGGGCTGTTTTCTATAAGATTTCTAAGAGCTATTCTTCCCTACTTCTTAAGTGTTTTCAGCAAGTTTTGAAAAGAAGTTTTGTGCCAAAATTTTTTAACATTATTTATTTTTTAAAGTTTTAGAAAATCAAAGAAATACAAGTTTTGAGAATTCTATTTTGTTCTTAATTTTTTATATCTATCAAGAAGATTTTCCCAAGTACTTTTTTTGTTGTTTCTTTTCCAAACACTTTGATTCTCACATACTTGAGCCACTCAATTCAAAATCTATCTTTAGGATATTTGATTTGTGAGAAAATTATTTGTGATCTCTTTAGATCACCAAGTATTGTTTCTGATCTTTGGATCACCAAGTTGTAACTTTTTTCTCTTGGCTTTGTGCTTTCCTCTTGTGTAAAGGAAAGTGAGAGAAATAGAGTTGTGTACTCCGTGTTTGAGTTATAATTCCTCGGTGGAGGTCCCTTTATTAAAGATCGTATAGTGGATAGTTGAAATCTTTTTATGTGAAGGCAGAGATGTAAAGTAGTGGCTCAAACCTTAAAACATATCCCGGTGTTTGCGTTTGATCTTTATCTCTTAACTCTCATCTCTCTTTATATCTTGCATTACCTTTATTGCTCATTCATATGCATGCTAGATATTGTTTGTGTGCCTACACTAGTGTTTAATCAAGAGAGCCATCGAAGCACCTCAACTCATAATTTAGAGGAATCATGAGAAGTAGTTCCAGAGCCCTTCACGGGGAATTCAGACTCACTCTTAGTTACACTTTATGTGTTTGCAATTTAGTTTTAAATTCCACATTATTGTTATTAGATTAGCACTACACCTATTCACCCCTCCTCTTTGTAGAAGATCTAGCGTTACTGGTATTCCGTTTAACCACCTAGGAGTGTGATCCTTAGATTGCTAATCTAGTCTATTACTTCGCACACATTTTTGTATACGCTCATGGATTATCTTGCATCACCCATGTATAATGTTTCTAACATTGATATATGAAAGTTTAAGATGAGTGCATACCTAAAAGCCTTAAGATTGCATGTTTATCTTGCCACTATCAAGAAATCATATTTTGATAATGACAAGTATATAGAGGCCAATGCACAAGCCGTGGAGGCACTTAAGCACACACTAAGTAAAGAACATATTTTTTGATTTTTCATTGTGATTCTGCTTTTCCATTGTGGAACACATTGACCTCTCTCAAGGAACAAATGACAAACGTTTTAGAGAAGGAACCCATAGTAGATGAGTCCGAGGAAAAGTGCTACATGGTCCAAGGAAATGACTCCCTTGAGGTAACTTCGGATCTCATCTTGATGATTGTGCTAGCTCTTCCGATGATCATAATAATGCTATGGGTGCTCGTGCTTTAAATGAAGAGCTTTACGAATTTTGTGAAAACTTGCTTTCTAAATATAAACTTTTGAAAAAGAAGAGTTTTAAATTAAAAGAGGAAAATAAAATTTTGTTTTCAAAAATTGATATGATTTACAAGAAAAGGTTGAGGTTCCCAATGAAAGGGACTCATTGAAAACCCAACCTGAACTTGTTTTAAAAGAAAATAAAATTTTAAAGAATAAAAATAATTTTGATATTGTTTTAAAAAATAATGGTATTTTTTCTTCAAAACTTGATTTTGTTTTAAAAGAGAACGACTCTTTGAAAAAAAATTGCTTTGATTTCAAAAGAATTGGATTTAGTTTCAAAGGAAAACGTTTCTTTAAAAAATGATTTTACTTCTCATTATTGTTATGCTTCTATTATTTTACCTTCTTGTGATAAGAATATCATTTCTGATGCTTGCACCACATATTCTCCAATTATTGAAAATGATATATGTATGTTGAAGAAGAGTGTTGATTGTTTGGGTTACACTTTGAGCCAATGTGCCGGATCATAAGGATTGGAATTTATGTTTCGCAAGAAACATGCTCCACATATGCATGCACACTTTTCACAGCACACACATGCTTCTCATGTTCACACACATGACACCATGTATGCTAATGTGTACACTTGTATACATTGTGGCCGCAAAGGTCATATTAAAAGTTTGCTATGATAGAATAAATGATTTAACTTTTGCAAGTAAACATGTTTGGGTTAGGAAAGTGTTGGCCCAAAGGCCCATCACTCTAGTTTTAATGATAATTAACTCATGTAGTTATAGTACTAATGATCTTGTGTTTACTTAGTCTCAGATATTTGATCAAGATCTTAGTCGATGTTTAGCTTCATTAAATGATTCAAAGTCAAGTTTTGAAGCTAGCACGTATTGATTCAAGAGCTCGCGCATCAAGATCGCATCAAGTACTCAAGAGGAGTCTAGCTCATTGGATCAAGGTTTGGACCAAGTCAAGAAGGAGAAGAAGATTTTCAAGAGAAGATTTTCAAGAGGACTTGTGTCATGTTTGTAAGTGTTAAGATTTATTTTTAGATAAATTGTAAAAGATAGATTAGTTGTGGATTGCTCAAGCTCACACACACACAAATTTATATGTGTTTTCATAAAATAGTTATGATTTTAGAAAATACCGTTTTAGTTTTTGAGCTTCAAAGTATACATCTCTATGCTTTATTATTAGAGTTCAGCAAAATAAGTTTATATGATTTATATGTGTTTTAGAATTCATCCATGCACATTGTTAGTTCAAATATTTAGAAAAACTTATTTGGTGAATCTATATCAAATATTTAAGTTTTGCATTTATCAAAACTTATTTTAGAGCTTATTGTCAAAAATATAGATATTTTATCTCTTATGTGTATTGGATCATATCCATACACAATAAGCTTCAAAAGTGTGTAAAATATCTTGTTTTGGTATTTGCAGAAGTTTTGAAAAAATCATTTTTCAAATTAAAGATTGATTTTGAAAAATACGATTTTTGTTTAAGGAAAAATTTTTATATCATAAAAATGGTTCAAAATATTTGTAATGTGTGTTGATTTTTGATCACACATATTTGTACATCAAAGTATTTTAATGAACTTATTTTTGTAGATTTTATGTGATTTTATGAGAATTTATAAGAATTTATCAAACCAAGTTTTAATCCTAAAATTTTCAGACCAGGCCTTCTGTCGGTCGACCGGCCGGTCGGCTGAGACAGAAATCGGTCGACCGATGTGCACAGCTCTTTTGGCTGGAGGGCCAGTCGACCAACCCGGTTATCATCAAAAAGGGGGAGATTGTTGGCCCAAAGGCCCACCACTCTAGTTTTGATAATGATTAACTCATGTAGTTATAGTACAAATGATCTTGTATTTACTTAGTCTCAGATATTTGATCAAGATCTTAGTCAGTATTTAGTTTCATCAAAAGATTCGAAGTCAATTTGTGAACCTAGCATGTGTTGATTCAAGAGCTCGCGCATCAAGATCGCATCAAGTACTCAAGAGGAGTCTAGCTCATTGGATCAAGGTTTGGACCAAGTCAAGAAGGAGAAGAAGATTTTCAAGAGAGAATTTTCAAGAGGACTTGTGTCATGTTTGTAAGTGTTAAGAATTATTTTTAGATAAAATGTAAATGATAAATTAGTTGTGGATTGCTCAAGCTCATATACACACACAAAATTTATATGTGTTTTCATAAAATAGTTTTGATTTTAGAAATTACCGTTTTGATTTTTGAGCTTCAAAGTATACATCTCTATGTTTTATGATTAGAGTTCATCAAAACAAGTTTATATGGTTTATATGTGTTTTGGATTTCATCCATGCACATTGTTGGTTGAAATATTTAGAAAAACTTATTTGGTGATTCTATATCAAATGTTTAAGTTTTGTATATATCAAAACTTATTTTAGAGTTTATTGTCAAAACATAGATATTTCATCTCTTATGTGTATTGGATCATATCCATATACATTAAGCTTCAAAAGTGTGTAAAATATCTTATTTTTGTATTTGGAGAAGTTTTGAAAAAAATCATTTTTCAAATTAAAGATTGATTTTGAAAAATACAATTTTTGTTTAAGGCAAAATTTCTATATCACAAAAATGGTTCAAAATGTTTGTAATGTGTGTTGATTTTTTATCAAACATGTTTGTACATTAAAGTATTTTAATGAACTTATTTTTGTATATTTTATGTGATTTTATGGGAATTTATAAGAATTTATCAAACCAAGTTTTAATCCTAAAATTTCTAGACCAGGCCTTCTACCGGTCGTCCGGCCGGTTGACTGAGACAGAAGTTGGTCGACCGGGCGGTTGACCGATGTGCACAAGTGCACAGCTTTTTTCGCTGGAGGGCCGGTCCACCGACGCGGTCAACTGTCCAGAGAGCTTTGCTCTCTAGATCTGGCCCCGGTCGACCGGACGGTCGACCGATAGGTCAAAGCCCAGGGCACGGTCAACTGGGCGGTCGATTGGCAGGGCCCAATGGTCAGAAATTTGACCGTTGGCAGGTCGACTGACAGGTCATTTTGACCTGCAGTTTGACTCCAACGGCTAGTTTTTGGGAGTCTATATAAGGGGGCTATTTTGGGCTGTTTTCTACAAGATTTTTGGAGAGTTTCAAAGCTAGTTTTTTCCATCTCTTTTAGTTGTTTTCTCCACTTGTTTTAAGTCTAATACTTTCATATCAGAAGGAGAGTTTTCAAGAGTGTTTTCAAAGTGATTTCTTGAGTTTTTCACAATAACTCTATCCTAGTTTTTCTCACACATACTTGAGATTTTCATTGCTAAATCCAACCTATTGGAGATTTGTTATGAGAGTTATTTTTGTGATCAAGAGAAGTGATCACAAGTTTACATCCTTGTATTGTGAAGTGTTGTAGAGGTTGTGGTCTCGGTGAAGAAGTGTTTGTGGTGATCAAGTAAAGTGATCACCAAGTGTTCGGACATGTAGTTGGAGAAGTTGTAAGAGGTGCGGCCTCAGCAAGCTAGTGTGCTTGCGTGTGTTTGTTCTTGCGGGAACAAGTGAGGGACTTGTGGGTCCGGAGTTCTAGTGTGAACTCGTTGTAGGTGTTGCGGCACCAACTGATCCAGTGGGATCGATTTTAGTAGAAATCCTTCATAGTGCTGAAGGCAGAGACGTAGAGCAAGGGTGCTCGAACCTCGAAACAATTCTCCTGTCTTTGCGATTGCTCCCTCTATCTCTCACTTGTGCTTATATTTCTTGCATTCTTATATTGTTTATATCCTTATATGCTTGATATATCTTGTGCTGTATTGATATATGCTTGGGATTGATTGCTCACACTTGTATTCAACCAAGAGAGCTATAGTGGCACCTCAACTCTTAATCTAGAGGAATCCTGAGGAGATACTCCAGAGCCCTTCACCAGAAATTCGGCTACACTCTTGTATTATATCTTGTGTGTTAGCTTAATAGCTTTAGTTTGCATAAATAGTTTTTAATTCCGCATTATTAGCACTAGATTAGCTTGTACACCTATTCACCCCCTCTAGGTGTATTTTCGGAAAGGTGCTAACCCCCATGGACCCAAGAAAGTTTGGGTACCAAAATCTACCCCTATTGTATTTGATGTAGGTGTGGGCTCTCACAAGACGTGAGAGTATCGATGCCTTGATGATGGATGCATTTCGAGCTAAATGGTCAAAATTTTAGATACATCACTTTCAAGGGAGTTTTGGTGGGAGGACCACCACGGTTTGGAGACTTAGAGACTAGTTTAATTAATTTTAGTAACTATCTCTAACTCCTTATTTTTGTTTACATATTTTCTTATTATTAATTTTTAGCATGTTTTGATTTTCATGTTCATTATGTTGAAATGCAATGTTTATTAGACATGTGATATACATAGATAGTATTTGAGATACACCCATATTTATATGGATTCATATCTTTTGTGTTCTCACTATAGTTTAGCTATTGTGTATATCCTACTTCTAATATCACTTGCATTTACTCTAATGATCGCCTTTGTCTTTTGATGTTTTGTACTTTAAGTTTTGATTATGTATTTAGATGTAATTTTTATTAAAACTTGTGTTTATACTTGTTTAAACATAGTGAGCTACACTTAATTATTATGTTTGAGTGCTTCATTGCTCATGTATACTCATTACATGTATTTATATGACCTAGTTTTGATGATTATTGCATTTACGCTTGTATTCCCTATTTCGTACATGGTTTTGTGTTTAGCTTCATGTATATTTAAATTTTGTTAAAACTATTATATATGAATGTTCTATCCTTGAGTCACTTGCTTTATATGCCATGTATTCTATTATGGATTCTTTTTATGTTTGGGATAAATATATATGCTTTAGTTTTGACAAAGTATACATATACCTTGAAGTTTGTTTAGTTTTAATGAAAATATTTTATTTCATGTTCATGAAAAAGGATTTTCACTTATTGAGCTTCATTGCCTTATCTTCATGCATATGTTGATTACATAATTCTTGTGCACTCTATGTTTTGTGTTTACTCATGATTTTTGGATTCATAAGGATCTATGTGCTTTATAGATTTTTGAATGTCAATTCTCGTGTAATTTTTATATTTCATGGATACATTTATGTTTTATTCCTCACTTGAAGGATTTCGTACTAGTTTTCAAAATTATGTTAAAACTAGTTTCATATTCTTCAATTAGAAGAGTTTTCAAACTTTGCTAAAATTATTTTCAAATCTTATTTTTGAAAACTTCTACCCTATAAGGGAGGTTGGTTGGGAGACCATATCTTGTGTGCTTTAATGACTATCTTTTTAAACATGTGCATGATAGGGTGATAGTTGTGAGTTATACACATATATATATCATGAAATTGATTTTTCTATGAAATACACCTAGAGGGGGGTGAATAGGTGTAAAGCTAATTAAATGCAAATTCTAAATAATTTAAAATGTATGATGCAAACCGATTACTCAAAACAAGAATTGAAGCCGGATTCCCCGCGAAGGGCTCTGAACTTCTCCTCATGATTCCTCTAGATAAGAGTTGAGTTGCTCAATTGCTATCTCGTTGAGATGAGTATTGATCAACAAAAATGAATGAATAATAAACAAGTAAATGAAATAGAGATAATAAGGCAATCACAAATAAAAAGAATTGTTTCGATATTCGAACCACTGCTCTACGTCCCCGCCTTCACTACTACTATTGGATCTTCCATAAAGGGACCTCATAACAAGGAATTACAATCACTCAGAGTACACAACTCCCCAACTCAATCTTCTATACCAGACATAGCACAAAACCAATTGAGAATAACAAGCCGTTGGTGATCAAGAGATCACAAACACTCTCTTACACTCTCTTACAAATCCTTATAGAAGAAAAAGTAGATTTGAAGCTCAAGGATATATGTGAGAGTAAAAATAAGAATAGAGAGATTTTAAGAGCAGAAAACTCAATTAAAACTTTGAAACTGAAAGCACAAAAGAAAACTTTAAAAACTTTTTTTTCTTTGAAAGTAAAAACTTGATTTTCAATAGAATTTATTGTTGTATAAACTCAATCCCAATGACCCTTTATATAGGTTATAGAAAACATATTTAGAATTGTTTACCAGGCCATAAAGGGAAGAATTTGACCCTCAAAATTTAAATCTCCACATTTTAAAAACATTTTAAAATACAGATTTTGAAATATGGTCATTACTGCCATTCTGGCAGTATGTCGGTCGATCGGCCGATCAGCCGGCCATTTTAAAAAATTTGACCGTTAGCGCTCGATTGACCGCCCGGTCGACCGGTTTTAATCGAGACCAAATACATTATAGTCGGCCGATACATCGGTCGACCTCAGGGGGGAACGGTCGACCGATTGGTCGACCGGGAACATGCACCAGCATGCACACCCCTCGGCCAGAAGTCCGTCGACTGTGCAGTCGACCGTTCTGGCCTGTAATAGGCATGGTCGACCGCCTGGTCCCTAGGCCAAAACCTGAACCAAGGTCAGTTTTGAAAATAAAGAAAATTTTTAAGTAATTTTGTATGGGTTTTGAGGGGAAAAAAATATGTATAGCAAACAGATACTGAAAGAACACCTAGAGGGGGGTGAATAGGTGTTATTGCTAATCTAACAATCCTTTTAAAAACCAAGTATGATGAATGATGCAACGATCTCTCAAAACAAGACTAAGAGCCGAATACCCCGTGAGAGGTTCTGAACTCCTTCCTCCCAATTCCCCTTGAATGGGTTAGAGGTGCGCAATGCAACCTTGTTGTATGAGAATTGATCGAACAAAGCAAAGTATGATAGATGAATAGTGAGATGCACACTATATATCACAAGTATCACAAGCTTGAAATAAAAGCACAAAAGAAGAAACAAGATCACAAGCAAGTAATTGAAAGCAATGTAGAGCAATAGAAATTTAAAGCAAGAATAGACACGAGGCAATCGCAAACACAAGATGTTTGTTTCGAGGTTCGAGCCACCGCTCTACTCCCCGCCTTCACCTCCGTGAAGGGTTTCCACTATCCACCGAGGACACCTTACAATGGTCTACCGAAGACCCGAGCACCGAGCTCCACCAAGTACAATAACCTCTACCGAAGAGGTGTCTCCACAAGAACAAGAAGAGGAACAAGAACAAGAGTGATCACAACAAGATCACCAAACTCTTTTACAACACTCTCACTCTTTTTACAACTTCACTATAGAATGAGTTAGGGATTTTTGGCTCTATGAAGTGTAGTGAGAAAAACTCAGTTGTAGAGATGATTTTGTAAGGGAACACAACTGAAAAATAACTCAAGAAAGAATTGGAAATGGAGAGCTTAAACACTTTTCTTTTCTCTTTTGAAAATTTTGAAAACTAGAGGATTTTTCTTAGTGTTTAGTAAGAGAGTCATCTCCTCTATTTATAGGGAGAAAAATAGGTTTAAAACAATTTATTTAGAGCTTATTTTCTCTGAAAAAGAACTCAAAAACCCTGTAAAAGTCTGCCAAAAAACAGATCAAAAAACAGATTTCAGAATTATACAAAATAGGAAAGAGCCGTTGGGCAGCAGCAGGCTTGGCGGTTGACCGGGCCGGTCGACCGCCAGCTCCGCTGGTCAAAGAGCCGTTGGCTCAGGTCTTCTGGAGGTCGACCG
Organism: Agave tequilana; assembly: GCA_038442645.1. Classification (NCBI taxonomy): domain Eukaryota; kingdom Viridiplantae; phylum Streptophyta; class Magnoliopsida; order Asparagales; family Asparagaceae; genus Agave; species Agave tequilana. Next base: position 435,623 of record JAVJIF010030894.1, read on the forward strand.
GCCGGTCGACCCAGAAGACCCAAGAGCAAACCTGCTCTCAGTCTTCCTCTAGCGGTCGACCGGACGGTCGACCCAGAAAACCCGATAGCACTCCTGCTCTCAGACGGTCGACTGCCCGGTCGACCGTAGGACGTGCACAGACATGCACGCCCAGGCACAGTGGCCGGTCGACCGGGCCGGTCGGCCGGTCAGCCTGAAATAGGAAAACAGTGTATATTTTGACTTGAAAAATTTTGCAAAATAATTTTTGACTTTAAGGAAACTTAAGTAATATACTAGTAGGGGTATATAAACAAGATCTAAACATGGTATTTATTTTTGTAAAATATAGAGTCATGTAAATATATTTTTAAGGCATGAAACCTAATTTAAAAACATGAAAACTTAAATATAAAGCACATATTTTAACTGAAATACACCTAGAGGGGGGGTGAATAGGTGTAATTGCTAATCTAATGATCTTTTTAAACTTATGAAATGAGTGATGCAACAATCTCTCAAAAACACGACTAAGAGCCGAATACCCCTTGCGAGGTTCTGAACTCCTTCCTCCCAATTCCCCTTAAATGGGTTAGAGGTGCGCAATGCAACCGTGTTGTATTGAGGTGTGATTGAACAATGCCAAGTATGATGATGAAAATGAAAAGCTCACAATGTAACACAACAAGTATATCAACACAAGATTCCACAAGTAAAATAGCAAGTAAAGTAAACAAATAAGGATTGCACAAATAAAGGTTAGTTCTCAAGCAATAAATTGGAAGTGATATAAAGCAAGAAAGTAAGCAAGAAGAACGCCAAGGCAATCGCAAACAAGATGATTTGTTTCGAGGTTCGAGCCCGTTGCTCTAGTCCCCGCCTTCACCTCCGTGAAGGGTTTCCACTATCCCCTTAGGATCCCGTACAAGTTAGGCCTCCAAAGACCTCAAGCCCGTAGCTTCACCTTACAAAGAAACTCCACCGAGGAGCTTGTCTCCACAAGAACAAGAATTACAAATAGTGATCTTTAACTAGACCACAACACTCTTTTACAAAATCACCTATAGAAAGAATATGAAATTTTTGGCTCTATGAAGTGTGGTGAGAAAAGCTTCAGTTGTAGAGTGAAATTAGAGATCAAACAACAACTGAAAAACCAATTTTGAAAGAATGGAAATGAAAGCTTTAAACTATTTTTCTCTTTCTCTTGAAAACTATGAAAACTTGTATTTTTCTTGGTAAATAACTAAGGCCTATTCCCCACTATTTATAGGGAGAGAATAGGTTAAAAACTCTGATTTTTCCAGCTAATTTGATCAGAAAAAGAGTCCCAACAACTCCTAAAAACTCTGTTAAAGAGAAAACCAAAAACAGATTTTCAGAAACACTAAAAGAGGAAAGAGCCGTTATGGCCTGTTGCAGGCCTACCGGTCGACTGCCGGTCGACCGGGTCCCTGCTGGCAAAAGAGCCGTTGCGACTTCGGTCGACTGCCAGTCGACCGATCCAACAAAGGAAACACAGTTTCCTTCTATCGGTCGACCGACCCAGTCGACCGAAAAGATACAGAGAGCAAACGTCTCTTTTCGGTCGACCGGTATGTAGGATCGGTCGACCGACAGACATGCACAGCCTGTGCATGTCTGGACACAGCAGCCGGTCGACTGCCGGTCGACCGGTCTGCCTGAAATAATCTTTTTCTGGGCTGATTTTAGAGTTAGAAAAATTTTTAAAAAATCTTTTAAAAACTCTGGAACTAAGTGTTATGTTGAACTATGTTTATATACATGTTTTAAATACGTTTTTGAAGATATAAAGCTTTGAGTACATGTGTGTATAAACCAAGGCATAAACTTAGAAATAAACATTTTCAAAAACAAGTGTGTGTGCAAATCCTAGAGCCAAATTTCACATATTCTATCTTTAACAAAAACTACACTTACAAACTTCTAGGTCTTCAAGACTTCAAGATGGGCTATCTTCACTTGATCTTCAATATTGTTCTTTGAGCCCAATTTGACTTGTCTTGAGTCCAATGTACCTTCCTTTAGGGAAGAATTCATCTCTTTAATATATGAACCTGAAACACACTTAAACAACAATTTATATTAGTACACATAACTAATATGTTTTGTAATCATCAAAATACACTAAACATGGGTTGATTGTAACCTTGGGCCAACAATCTCCCCCTTTTTGATGATGACAAAACATATGAGTTATTAAACAAATAAAGGAGGAAAGAGCATGGAAAGCTCCCCCTTAAACAATGCTATGTATTTAACATGAATATGAACAACTATGTAAGCATACATAAAGCATTGAAAAATATCATCACCAAAAATAAACTATCATAAATTTTTTTCTCCATATATTTTTCCATATATTTTTCCATATATTTTCTCCCAAACTTATATATATTTATATTTCTCCCCCTTTTTGTCATACATCAAAAAGGGTTAAAAAAAATTTAAGACAAAACAAAACAAACATATTAGAAACCAAAACAAAACAAACTAAAGATATTTTAAGTATCAATCTTACATACATTCAATTCACCACAAATAAATGAAAATCTTGCATAATCTAAAGGTTTTGTGAAAATATCTGCAAGTTGAAAATCTGTGGAAACAAAATCGATATCAATGTCACCTTTTTCAAAGTGATCTCTAAGAAAATGATATCTAATGTCTATATGTTTGGTTTTACTATGTTGATTAGCATTTTTGGTCATGTGAATAGCACTAGTATTATCACAATAAATCTTAACATGATCAAAATGTAAATCAAAATCGAGAAGAGTATGTTTCATCCAGAGTACTTGTGCACAACAAGCTCCGGCTGCTACATACTCCGCCTCGGCGGTTGAGAGGGCTACACTATTTTGCTTCTTGGAAGACCAAGACACAAGACAATTGCCCAAGAATTGGCAAGTGCCACTTGTGCTCTTCCTATCTACCCTACAACCGGCATAGTCAGCATCCGAATAACTAGTCATGGTAAATTGGTTAGTTTTCGGATACCACAAACCTAAATCAATTGTGCCCCTAAGATACCTAATTATGCGTTTTACCGCTATTAAGTGTGATTCCTTAGGACATGATTGAAAACGTGCACATAAACATACGGAAAACATTATATCCGGCCTACTAGCCGTAAGATAGAGTAAACTACCAATCATGCTACGAAATAATTTGATGTCTACTTTCTTACCTTGTTCGTCCTTGTCAAGTTTCGTAGTGGTTGCCATGGGAGTCTTTGCTACTTTGGATCCTTCAAGCCCGAACCTCTTGATGAGTTCTTTGGTGTACTTGGCTTGGTTGATGAATGTCCCATCACTACGTTGCTTGATTTGAAGTCCAAGGAAGAAGTTGAGCTCCCCCATCATAGACATCTCAAATTCCTTTTTCATGCATGACTCAAAATTCTTGCAAAGTGAAACATTAGTAGATCCAAAAATAATGTCATCAACATAAATTTGAACTATGAGGATATCTTGATCTATATGTTTGGTAAATAATGTTTTATCAACTTTTCCTTTCTTAAAATCATTTGAAAGCAAAAATGAAGACAATCTTTCATACCAAGCCCTAGGGGCTTGTTTCAAACCATATAGTGCTTTATCTAATTTATAAACATAATTAGGGTGTGTAGGATCAACAAACCCGGGGGGTTGTTCAACATACACCTCCTCATCAATATAACCATTAAGAAAAGCACTCTTTACATCCATTTGAAACAACTTAAAATCTTTAAATGAGGCATATGCTAAGGTCATCCGTATGGCTTCGAGCCGTGCTACGGGTGCAAAGGTTTCTTCAAAATCGATTCCCTCGATTTGAGTGTAACCTTGGGCAACTAACCTAGCCTTGTTTCTAACTACATTACCCGATTCATCCAACTTATTCTTAAAGATCCACTTAGTACCAATTGTTGGTCTATCGTGGGGCCTAGGAACAAGGTGCCAAACTTGGTTGCGCTCAAATTGATTGAGCTCCTCTTGCATTGCAAGCAACCAATATGAATCGGCCTCGGCCTCGAGGACATTTTTAGGTTCTATGTGTGAAATAAAAGCAAAATTACCACAAAAATCTTGAATCTTAGAGCGAGTGGTTACCCCTTTTGATACTTCACCTATGACGAGGTCCTTGGGATGATGAGGATTGAATCTCCAATCCTTTGGTAGTGGTTGAGAGGGCTCCTCTTCATTTGCTTGATGTTCATTTCCTTGAGCCTCTTTCACTTTGGCTTCACTTCCATCACCATCCTTTGGCTTGTCTCCCATGGTAGAAGCATCCTCCAAGGTCACTTTCTCCAAACCTTCATCTAAAGCATCAATTTCTACACAATTCTTAACAAACTTGTTAGATTCCTCAAATTTAACATGAATAGATTCCTCAATAGTCAAAGTTGACCTATTGAAGACTCTATAAGCCTTACTAGTATTTGAGTAACCTACAAAAATAGCCTCATATGCTTTTGCATCAAATTTTCCCAAATTAATATTTGTATTTAAAACAAAACATTTGCAACCAAACACTTTGAAATAAGAAACATTAGGTTTTCTAGAAAAATACATCTCATAAGAAGTCTTAGTAGTATTTTTACATAGGAAAACACGATTTGCAATGTAACATGAAGTATGAACGGCCTCGGCCCACAAATAATGTGGTAGACCATATTCATTTAACATTGTCCTAGCCATCTCTTGTAAAGTACGATTTTTCCGCTCAACTACTCCATTTTGTTGTGGAGTTCTAGGACAAGAAAGTTCATGTTTTATTCCATGTTCCTCACAAAAAGTGGTAAAGGGAAGGTTAATGAACTCACCTCCTCTATCACTTCTTATTTTAATTATTGAGGAGTCATTTTCCTTTTCAACTCTTTTCTTAAAGGCTTGAAAATGTGAAAAGGTTTGACTTTTGTGTTCAAGAAAATAAACCCAAGTAAAACGCGAAAAATCATCTACTAAAACATAAGCAAATCTACTCCCACTTAAACTTTTGGTTTGTGTAGGGCCAAATAAATCCATGTGGATTAGCTCCAATGGACGTGATGACATGATATCCTTAATTGATTTGAATGAGGACTTAGTTTGTTTCCCAAATTGACATGCGTCACAAACTCGGTCCTTTTCAAAGTTCAATGTAGGAATACCCTTCACCATTTCCTTAGAGTTAAGCCTAGAAATATGGTCAAAAGAAACGTGGCCTAATCTCCTATGCCATAATCAAGAGTCGTCAATGAGGGCTTTTAAACATGTTATATTACAAGACATATTTAGCATATCTATCATATATACATTACTTTCACGAAAACCGGAAAATACACAAACATTAGAATTTTTGTCAACTATTTTACAAGCAATATCATCAAAAATAACATTAAATCCTTTATCACATAATTGACTAATGCTCAAGAGATTATGCTTGAGCCCGTCTACTAAAACTACATTTTCAATTAAAGGAGAAGTGCCAAGCTTTACATTACCAATACCAATGATTTTACCCTTGGCGTCATCTCCGAAGGTGACGGTGCCACCTTCATGATATCTTGATAGGGTTGCAAAGTTGTTGATGTCCCAAGTCATGTGCCTTGAGCAACCGCTATCAAGATACCACAAACCTCTACGTCGTTGGGCTTTGGAAAGTACCTACATCATTTAAAACAATTGTTGACTTTGGTACCCAAACTTTCTTGGGTCCTTGAAAGTTAGTGTTACGAACCCAAACATTATGAGATGATGCACTTAGTCTATCATAACAAAAATTAGCTAAGTGTCCCTTCCGTCCACAATGTGAACATGAGTACACTTTTCTATACATGAATGCATGGTGTGTATGTGAAGTGTGAGCATGCTTTGGGGGTTTACCGTGATGCATAGGTTGTGTAGCATGTACATGAGCATGAGCATGAGCATGATGAACATTTTTCTTAGGAGCTTGTTTCTTAGGAAACTTATTCTCCATCTTCTTCTTATCAAACTCACTACACTTTTTCAAAACAACATCTAATGAGTCTAATCTTTCCTTAAGCATGGCAATCTCATTAGAATCTACAAATAGGGTTTTTCCTTTACAAGCAATCTTATATTTTTCAAAATCATTTTTAGTGGAAACTAAAAAAGAATGCAAGTCATTATTTTCTTTAGAAAGATTTAACACTTGAATATTCAAAGATTCATTATCCTTTTTCATTTTCAAGTACTTTTTCTTCATGAAGTCATAATTTTGAGAAAGTTCTATAAATGCTTCTCCTAGCTCATCCATGGATAGATCTTCATCAAAAGGAGTTGAGGGGGTTACCTTGCTTGTGCTCTCATTTGCCATGAAGCACATATTGGCGGTGTCGATCTCCTCCTCGGATTCACTTTCGTCATCCCATGTTGCTTTCATAGCCTTCTTCTTGTATGGCTTCTTGGATGAAGATGGCTTCACTTGGTCCGGACACTCCGCTACAATGTGTCCCGGCTTTTGGCAGTTGAAGCATATGATCTTTCTCTCTTCTTTGCCTCCTTGCCATCTCCTCCGTCCTTGGAACTTTGCCTTGTTGTACATCCTCCGGACGTTTTTGACTAGAAGTGAGAGCTCCTCGTCATCTTCTTCTTCATCATCTTCGTCGGAGTAAGTAGCATGACTTTTGAAGGCAATGGTCTTCTTTTTGGAGGGTGCCATGTCCTCCCTTGCCTTCCTCTCCATCTCATGGGTTTTCAAATTCCCAATGAGTCCGATGAGCTCAATCTCATCTTTATCATTGAGTTCCTTCAATGTTGTAGCTTTCACTTCCCATGATGGAGGAAGAGCCCGGATGATCTTTCTCACCCTTTGGTCGTTGTTGATCTCTTCACCTAGAGAAGAAAGCCCATTAGTAATCTTAGTAAATTTAGTAACCATATCATCTATGGTTTCATGTTCTTGCATGCTAAAATTTTCATATTGGGAACGAAGAAGGTCTATCTTGGCCCTCTTCACTTGTGATGTCCCCTCATGTGTTACTAGCAAATGGGTCCAAATTTCATAGGCGGATTTGCAATGGATGACTCTAGCTATGTCATCATCATTGAGGGCTTGTAGGAGTGCATAATAAGCCCTAGCATTGGCATCAAACTCCTTGGTCTTAATTTCGGACCAAGTAGATTCATCACCATCGGGGGTACTAAATTGTTCAGTCACGGCCTTTGCAACTCGGCTACCTAGAGATTGCAAGAAAACGGTCATCTTAACCTTCCATATGGGAAAGTTAAGTCCATCAAACTTAGGGGTGTCTTAATACCATCGGCCATGTTTACTATGTGGAAATGAATGAAATGATTAGCAATATGAGGATCTCTCTAAGGTTGTTAAGCCAAATCCTAGAGTCCAAGCTCTGATACCAATTGAAATACACCTAGAGGGGGGGTGAATAGGTGTAATTGCTAATCTAATGATCTTTTTAAACTTATGAAATGAGTGATGCAACAATCTCTCAAAAACACGACTAAGAGCCGAATACCCCTTGCGAGGTTCTGAACTCCTTCCTCCCAATTCCCCTTAAATGGGTTAGAGGTGCGCAATGCAACCGTGTTGTATTGAGGTGTGATTGAACAATGCCAAGTATGATGATGAAAATGAAAAGCTCACAATGTAACACAACAAGTATATCAACACAAGATTCCACAAGTAAAATAGCAAGTAAAGTAAACAAATAAGGATTGCACAAATAAAGGTTAGTTCTCAAGCAATAAATTGGAAGTGATATAAAGCAAGAAAGTAAGCAAGAAGAACGCCAAGGAAATCGCAAACAAGATGATTTGTTTCGAGGTTCGGGCCCGTTGCTCTAGTCCCCGCCTTCACCTCCGTGAAGGGTTTCCACTATCCCCTTAGGATCCCGTACAAGTTAGGCCTCCAAAGACCTCAAGCCCGTAGCTTCACCTTACAAAGAAACTCCACCGAGGAGCTTGTCTCCACAAGAACAAGAATTACAAATAGTGATCTTTAACTAGACCACAACACTCTTTTACAAAATCACCTATAGAAAGAATATGAAATTTTTGGCTCTATGAAGTGTGGTGAGAAAAGCTTCAGTTGTAGAGTGAAATTAGAGATCAAACAACAACTGAAAAACCAATTTTGAAAGAATGGAAATGAAAGCTTTAAACTATTTTTCTCTTTCTCTTGAAAACTATGAAAACTTGTATTTTTCTTGGTAAATAACTAAGGCCTATTCCCCACTATTTATAGGGAGAGAATAGGTTAAAAACTCTGATTTTTCCAGCTAATTTGATCAGAAAAAGAGTCCCAACAACTCCTAAAAACTCTGTTAAAGAGAAAACCAAAAACAGATTTTCAGAAACACTAAAAGAGGAAAGAGCCGTTATGGCCTGTTGCAGGCCTACCGGTCGACTGCCGGTCGACCGGGTCCCTGCTGGCAAAAGAGCCGTTGCGACTTCGGTCGACTGCCAGTCGACCGATCCAACAAAGGAAACACAGTTTCCTTCTATCGGTCGACCGACCCAGTCGACCGAAAAGATACAGAGAGCAAACGTCTCTTTTCGGTCGACCGGTATGTAGGATCGGTCGACCGACAGACATGCACAGCCTGTGCATGTCTGGACACAGCAGCCGGTCGACTGCCGGTCGACCGGTCTGCCTGAAATAATCTTTTTCTGGGCAGATTTTAGAGTTAGAAAAATTTTAAAAAATCTTTAAAAACTCTGGAACTAAGTGTTATGTTGAACTATGTTTATATACATGTTTTAAATACGTTTTTGAAGATATAAAGCTTTGAGTACATGTGTGTATAAACCAAGGCATAAACTTAGAAATAAACATTTTCAAAAACAAGTGTGTGTGCAAATCCTAGAGCCAAATTTCACATATTCTATCTTTAACAAAAACTACACTTACAAACTTCTAGGTCTTCAAGACTTCAAGATGGGCTATCTTCACTTGATCTTCAATATTGTTCTTTGAGCCCAATTTGACTTGTCTTGAGTCCAATGTACCTTCCTTTAGGGAAGAATTCATCTCTTTAATATATGAACCTGAAACACACTTAAACAACAATTTATATTAGTACACATAACTAATATGTTTTGTAATCATCAAAATACACTAAACATGGGTTGATTGTAACCTTGGGCCAACATTAACAAAACTAAATTTTGTGTGTGTGTGTATCCTAGAGCCAATATTCAAAACTCAAACTTTAACATTCTAATTCTTACATTGGTTCTAAAGACTTCAAGTTCTTCAAGAAGGGCTTTTCACCATATGATCTTCAACACTTGAGTCTTGAGCCCACTTTGAGTTGTCTTGAGTCCAAAACACTTTCTTTTAGGGTGTAAACCTTTTAGAGAGTTACTTTTAGAGAGTTAGAACCCTGAAACACACTTAAACAATAAGCAATATTAGTACAAATAACTAATATGTTTTGTAATCATCAAAACACACTAAACATGGGTGATTGTAACCTTGGGCCAACAATCTCCCCTTTTTGATGATGACAAAACATATAGGTTATTTAAATAAAAAATGGAAGAAGAGCATGGAAAGCTCCCCCTCAAATAATGCTATGTATCAAAAAAATATCAATGAAGAGCTAAATACATAAGGCATTGAAAACACATAGTTTTGTCAAAAACTCAAATGCATCAAGATATACACAATAAGCAACCAAAACAATCAAACAAACAAAAAAACAAACAACCTCATACTTTTTCTCCCCCTTTTTGTCATACATCAAAAAGGGTTAAACAAGTAAGATAGAAGAAATTTATCTTTAAGAATCCATAATGCAAACATTCAACTCACCACAAATAAATGAAAATCTAGCATAATCTAGAGGTTTAGTAAAAATATCGGCAAGTTAAAAATCGGTAGAAACATAATCAATATCAATATCACCTTTCTCATAATGATCTCTAAGAAAGTGATACCTAATGTCAATGTGTTTGGTTTTACTATGTTGATTTGCATTCTTTGTCATGTGAATAGTACTAGTATTATCACAAAATATTTTAACATGATCAAAGTGTAAATCATAGTCAAGGAGAGTATGTTTCATCCAAAGAACTTGTGCACAACAAGCTCCGGCCGCAACATACTCCGCCTCGGCGGTTGAAAGGGCTACCAAATTTTGCTTTTTGGAAGACCAAGATACAAGACAATTACCTAGGAATTGACATGTTCCACTTGTGCTCTTCCTATCTACCCTACAACCCGCATAGTCAGCATCCGAAAAACTCTTCATATCAAATAGTCCGGTTTTTGGATACCACAAACCCATTTCAATAGTGCCCTTAAGGTATTTAATTATGCGTTTTACCGCTACTAAATGAGACTCCTTAGGACATGATTGAAAACGAGCACAAAGACAAACGAAAAACATGATATCCGGCCTACTAGCCGTCAAATACAATAAACTACTTATTGTTGACTGAATTTTCCTGCACACAAAAATATAGTATTTTAGAATATGATGTGCAAGTCTCAGTTCTAATCCGCGGTAGCAGGGCTATGCGGGTCGTGATCCTCAAGGAGGGACTGCGATAGAAGCGTTAAGCAAGTTAATCTCTAAAATTTATCTTTTTTAGTTAATTGTCACGATGGTATTTACAAAGAAACGTGGTATTTACAATGAGTTGTGGGAAAGAATATTGGAGAGATGTGGATTTAATCTACGAAAAGAAAATAAAAGAAAAGAAAGGAAAACTTATCTCTTTATTTGCTTGCCGTTTGAACCGTTGCGATGATTTCCCTTTTCTTGGAAGGCGTACAAGCACGGCTTATGGGATCGTCCGCCTTCTTAATCTACTCTACGAAATAAAACAACAAGCTATGAAGACTTGTTCATCGCCATGGGCCGTCAAGGTTCCTTCTTCGGCTAGGTAGTCTCAAAGCGTCAAGTTCTTACAGTTTGCAAGACATCAGAGAAGGAAACAATATAGAAAACAAGATCAAAGAGAACAAGAACACAACATAAAATAGAAGAGATGAACAAATAAACATAACAAAAACAAACCTTTGAATGGATTTCATTAACAATTGAAGAAGAGTTGGCTTACACCGCTGTCACCTCAGTACAAGCATGGACTCTTTCCTCCATGAAAGCTTCCTCCACTCTCAGAATTTACAAAAGATAAACAAAAAGAAAACCTAACCTAGAAGAAAGAGGAAAAACCCTAAAAATCTGAACTTTGGCCCTTTGCTGGACGCTGGACAACTCTGTACGTTGCACTGCAGGGGATATTTATAGGTGCAGAAGGCCGAGGAGTCCTGGATGAACTTGCCCACGAAATCTGGTACTCTGAATCATCCAATTTGCCGCGAAAACGCCGCGGAAACGCGGCACTTTAGTGGCTTCTGGCCGCGCGCTTTGGCGCGTGGCCTCTCCTGGTCCGTCCATCTGGGATTTTCCTTCTGGAAATTGAATCCTGGCTCTTAATCTTTGGATTTGGATATAACTTGGGAATCAAGTTACCTAGATCCCAAATCTTTTCCACGAATTTTCCTTCTCTTCTTTTAGCTTTTATCCTATCCTGCAAGTGTTTAGGGTTGAATAGAAGTCTATCCTTCCCTCTTCTTTGTATTTGCAACTTTGGCCCTTGTGTATTTGCAATTTTGACAATTGATATTTGCACTTTTACACCTGGGCTTTAAACATGGGCTTGGATCTGGGCTTTTGGGCTCTTTAAGCTTTATTTATTGTAAAAATAAGAATTCGAGGCCTGCACACAATAAATTACAAATTATTAATAAATGTGCAGAATTATATAAATAAATATGAAAATGTGACGGTAAATATGATGATAAAAATGCACTTTTCACTACCAATCACACCCCCACACTTATCTTTTTGCTCGTCCTCGAGTAAAAACAAAGAAAAAGAAAAAGAAATGAAAAGTTAATCTAACCTAACTCACTTTCGTAGGAATCACGATTGCACTTAGCACGTGCAACAAGCCGTTAAACCCCTAGGTTACCCTAGAGGACGAGTGTTGTCTCGTGAGGGTTTTCAGCCGATTACACCCACAAAATCCATAAAAAGAAAAATATTTGAATTATATTTGAAGAGACTAAGTAGTCTATAAGTTTTAGGATTATCATTTTATTCATTCTTCAAACCTAGTCTTTATAAAGTCAATTGTTATTCATTTTAGGTAAGAATTAAAATTGAATTTCTAATATAGTCTTTTTCGTTACCAAAAATCATATGCATCCTTATGTTTTTAGTAGGAATTCCTTAACTTGGACTCTCATGCCTCTTTATATATATATATATATATATATATATATTTTTTTTTAATATGTATAACGCATCTAATTTTCTTTCGTGTAAGCATCAAGGCTTCTTGAGGCCCTCATACCTAACTAATTGATTATTAGATGTGTTAATACATATATTATATTTCTTAGTCTTCTTAGGCTTTCTAATCCACCCATGTAACGAACTTAAAAGTCGGTGGCTCCCAAACCGGTCGGCTTTAGGGCACCAGGTGAGAAAATACCCCGCGGACTCAAATTCGAATGAACTAGGCCCCAAAACTAAGGACTTTATTTTATTTACTCACCTTTAGGCATGAATACTTATGCTTCTTGAGGCACATGTATCAGCTTAATTGGTGATTTTTTTTTCTTCTTCTTTTTTTTTTTATGAGGCACAAGGTCTTTGTCTTAGAATCCTAGATATGCATTTGGTATGCACATTTCATTAAGGTAAAAATCAAGACTAATTATTTATTCAATTACTCTCCTATACCTAAAAATTAAACAATTTATTTATTTTGACCAAGTTTTTAGAAATCCTAATCATGATTTTCCTAATCCTTAAAACTAACTTAGATTTCTTTCAAAAAAATAAGTCAAAATATTTCCTTTTTATAACACATTTTTTTTTTTTGTTTTTAACAAATTTTTGTTAGTTTCTACCTATGTTAGTATGTTAGTAAAGCCCACCCCCACACTTATCTCATGCATTGTCCTCAATGTATGAATGAATGCATATATGCATGAAACAGAATAAGAGAAGGCGGAAGTTACCTTAGGGTGGTGGTTCCGGAGGTGGTCTAATTGGTCCACGAAATGCGGCCCAATCAAGATAACAGATAATTTGGTGGAACCCACCAGAAACTTTCCTTACATAACCCACTAAAATATATGTATAATCATTTTTTAGAATTTCCACCCCATCAAATTTTCAAATTTCATAATAAATTTCAGAGTTAATTGTCTCAACCTCCTTGTCCCAAAATGGAGTATGAAAAGATGGAATGATTGACTTGGACATGGGAAGTACGGGAACGAATACTGACTCAGGGAAGAAGCTCAAATCAAGTAAGGGCTCAGGAGTCGGGCTAAGTTCGAGAAGTGGGTCCAAGTCAAAAAATTGAAACTCAAGTCCACAATCATCTTCCCACAATGGAATGTGACTCAATGGTGGTGATTCAAGTTCAGGAATGATAGATGTGGGAATCAAAACTGACTCTAAAATATTACCTAAGTCGGGTAACAAAATAGGAGTCAATAATGATTCAGGAATTTGAACTTGATCATTGATTTGAGAATCTAGGTCACATTCAAGTTCTAATTCGGGAAAGGAAAAACTTGCCAAATTATCAGAATTTGAAGTTTCGGCAAGTTCACAAGATGGTACTGAATTAGAAACTTGTTGTCCCAAGCAACTTGGTTCGTCGGCTCTAATCGAGTGGTCATCGATATCAGAATCAGCCGGCCGGTGTAAGCATTCCACCATCAAATCTATGTCATGATCACGGGCTAATTTAGCCTCAGTCATGGCAGCTAGCATCCCTTCATAGTCGATAGGTGGATCATATTCTGATTGGACTTGAAAATAGGACGGGTAATCGTGATAAATTGTGAGTCGGTGGACTCACGCATCATCATGTCTAAAATTGATGGTGATTTTTGCTTGGACTCATTCCTACTCATCATTTCCAAGATAGATGGATTTCTATTCTGAATGGGTGGATCTGAGTATGAATTTTGGGAAGAATGTGGACTAGATGGATATGAAAGACAATTAGGTTGAGAATTAGACTCGGGGGACTCGAAACCCCATGAACTCTGTGACGAGTTGAAATTATTATGAAGATTATAGTCATAAGATGGAGTGAGTGGGTTATATTCATTCGGATAAGACCATTCCGGCACACTAGATTGGTCAAAGTTAGGGTATGCCGGGTTGGTAATATCCGAATAATAGTTAAGGGTGTAATATGGATTAAAATTGGAATTATTATTATATGCCATATCACACCAACACAAACAAAACAAACAAATAAACAAACAAAAAGAAAAATTCTAATCTAAGTTAGGGTAGACCTATGACCTAGACGACTCCTAACTGGTTAGACTTTCCACGGGAGGTCAGGTGCAGACTTTGACCACAAGTTAATCAGCCAGGTCAGGGCAAGAATGGTGGGAGGTTTTCCGTCAAAGACGTTCCTTAATTAAATAACCACCAATCTTCGGGCTTTCGGCCCTCAATCCCCTTCCTAGACACTGATTTGGCAAGAGTCAACTTCCAACACTGTTCCCCCTTAGGATAATCTCTTATTGAGTCCGAGATGTCCCTAGGGCCAACGTCTACTAATTTTAAGTTAGGCTTGGGTTAGTGAGTGCTTGGGATATGATTTTTGGGCTAAGGAAGGGTGATGAAATCCCCACCTTATCTTGTTAATGGGTTATGCCCTTAAGATGAATTAGTGCAAGTGTACAAGATAAATAGATAGAATTCACTCAAAGCAGAAAATCAACCAAGAGATGAGTCCTATTCTACATGCAATGCGTACGTACCTTGCGTCTCCAGCACTCTTCAACAGTAAATAAAAATAATTGAAAAGACACGTGCCTAATATGCAAACGTCTAATCAAATTTTATTTTTAACAACCAATAATTTACTGTTGAATTATTAGCAATTTACAGGTATATCACAGAACAAAACAGAATAGAGCAGTAAGCAGTAATCTCAAATTTCAGCAATCTGCAAAAAAATTGAATCAGTAGTCCTTACTGTTGCCGCGTTTCCGCGGCTCTGGCCGCGGATCCGCGGCAAAACAGTGGGCTCCTGTGCTCTGCCTTCGAGGGCAGAGGCACAGGGCAGCTATATGTCCACTGCAGCTGCTGTTTTCTGTTTCCTGTTCTCCAAACCTGCAAACAGAAAAGAATAAAGAATTAGTTAAAAATTAAATTTTTTGTTTTAGAGATAACTTACCGTCCCTCCCCGGCAACGGCGCCAATTTTGTTGACTGAATTTTCCTGCACACAAAAATATAGTATTTTAGAATATGATGTGCAAGTCTCAGTTCTAATCCGCGGTAGCAGGGCTATGCGGGTCGTGATCCTCAAGGAGGGACTGCGATAGAAGCGTTAAGCAAGTTAATCTCTAAAATTTATCTTTTTTAGTTAATTGTCACGATGGTATTTACAAAGAAACGTGGTATTTACAATGAGTTGTGGGAAAGAATATTGGAGAGATGTGGATTTAATCTACGAAAAGAAAATAAAAGAAAAGAAAGGAAAACTTATCTCTTTATTTGCTTGCCGTTTGAACCGTTGCGATGATTTTCCTTTTCTTGGAAGGCGTACAAGCACGGCTTATGGGATCATCCGCCTTCTTAATCTACTCTACGAAATAAAACAACAAGCTATGAAGACTTGTTCATCGCCATGGGCCGTCAAGGTTCCTTCTTCGGCTAGGTAGTCTCAAAGCGTCAAGTTCTCACGGTTTGCAAGACATCAGAGAAGGAAACAATATAGAAAACAAGATCAAAGAGAACAAGAACACAACATAAAATAGAAGAGATGAACAAATAAACATAACAAAAACAAACCTTTGAATGGATTTCATTAACAATTGAAGAAGAGTTGGCTTACACCGCTGTCACCTCAGTACAAGCATGGACTCTTTCCTCCATGAAAGCTTCCTCCACTCTCAGAATTTACAAAAGATAAACAAAAAGAAAACCTAACCTAGAAGAAAGAGGAAAACCCTAAAAATCTGAACTTTGGCCCTTTGCTGGACACTGGACAACTCTGTACGTTGCACTGCAGGGGATATTTATAGGTGCAGAAGGCCGAGGAGTCCTGGATGAACTTGCCCACGAAATCTGGTACTCTGAATCATCCAATTTGCCGCGGAAACGCCGCGGAAACGCGGCACTTTAGTGGCTTCTGGCCGCGCGCTTTGGCCCGTGGCCTCTCCTGGTCCGTCCATCTGGGATTTTCCTTCTGGAAATTGAATCCTGGCTCTTAATCTTTGGATTTGGATATAACTTGGGAATCAAGTTACCTAGATCCCAAATCTTTTCCACGAATTTTCCTTCTCTTCTTTTAGCTTTTATCCTATCCTGCAAGTGTTTAGGGTTGAATAGAAGTCTATCCTTCCCTCTTCTTTGTATTTGCAACTTTGGCCCTTGTGTATTTGCAATTTTGACAATTGATATTTGCACTTTTACACCTGGGCTTTAAACATGGGCTTGGATCTGGGCTTTTGGGCTCTTTAAGCTTTATTTATTGTAAAAATAAGAATTCGAGGCCTGCACACAATAAATTACAAATTATTAATAAATGTGCAGAATTATATAAATAAATATGAAAATGTGACGGTAAATATGATGATAAAAATGCACTTTTCACTACCAATCACTTATCATGCTACGATAAACTTTGATGTCTACACTTTTACCTTGTTCATCCTTATCAAGCTTGGTAGTTGTTGCCATGGGAGTTTTGCTTACTTTAGATCCTTCAAGCCCGAACCTTTTGATGAGTTCCTTTGTGTACTTGGCTTGATTGATGAAGATCCCATCCGTCCTTTGCTTGATTTGGAGTCCAAGGAAATAGTTGAGCTCCCCCATCATAGACATTTCAAATTCATCCTTCATGCATGATTCAAAAGCTTGGCAAAGAGATTCATTAGTAGAACCAAAAATAATGTCATCAACATAAATTTGCACAATAAGAATATCTTTTTCTACATGTTTTGTAAACAAAGTTGTGTCAATTTTACCTTTCTTAAAACCATTTGAAATCAAAAATGAAGAAAGTCTTTCATACCAAGCCCTAGGGGCTTGTTTTAAACCATAAAGAGCTTTATCTAATTTAAATACAAAATCCGGATGTGCAGGATCAACAAACCCGGGGGGTTGTTCAACATACACCTCCTCTATCACTTCTTATTCTTAAAATCGAAACATCTTTTTCTTTTCAACTCTTTTCTTAAAAGTTTGGAAATACGAAAATGCTTGATTTTTGTGTTCAAGAAAGAAAACCCAAGTAAAACGTGAAAAATCATCAACTAAAACAAATGCAAATCTATTCCCACTTAGACTTTTGGTTTGTGTAGGGCCAAATAGATCCATATGGATTAACTCCAAAGGACGTGATGTCATGATATCCTTAATTGACTTGAAAGAAGACTTAGTTTGTTTCCCAAATTGACATGCATCACAAACTCGGTCCTTTTCAAAACTCAAACAAGAAATACCTTTCACCATTTCCTTTGTGTTTAACCTAGATATGTGGTCAAATGAAATATGGCCTAATCTTCTATGCCACAACCAAGAGTCGTCATCGAGGGCTTTTAAACAAGTAATATTACAAGACATATTAGACATATCTATCATATAAACATTACTTTCACGAAAACCGAAAAACACACAAGTATTAGAAATTCTATCAATTACTTTACAAGCTATATGATCAAAAACAACATCAAAACCTTTATCACAAAGTTGACTAACACTCAAGAGGTTATGCTTGAGTCCATCAACTAAAACTACATTTTCAATTAAAGGGGATGTGCCGAGTTTTACATTACCAATACCGATGATTTTACCCTTGGCATCATCTCCGAAGGTGACGGTGCCACCTTCATGGTATCTTGATAGGGTTGCAAAGTTGTTGATGTCCCAAGTCATGTGCCTTGAGCAACCACTATCAAGATACCACAATCCTCTACGTCGTTGGGCTTTGGAAGGTACCTATATCATTTAACAAAATTGTTGACTTTGGTACCCAAACTTTCTTGGGTCCTTGAAAGTTAGTGTTTCGAACCCATACATTATGACAAGATGCACTTAGTCTATCATAGCAAAAATTGGCTAAGTGTCCTTTCCACCCATAATGTGAACATGAAAACACTCTCCCATACATGAATGCATGATGTGTGTGTGAAGTGTGAGCATGCTTTGGGGTTTGCCACGATGCAAAGGTTGTGTGGTATGAACATGAGCATGAGCATGGTGAACATTTTCTTAGGGGCTTGTTTCTTAGGAAACATGGCCTCTATCTTCTTCTTATCAAACTCACAATTTTTCAAAACAATTCCTAATGAGTCTATTCTTTCTTTAAGCATGGTAATCTCATTAGAATCAACTAGTGGGGACTTGCCTTTACAAGAAATCTTATACTTGTCAAAATCTTTTTGAGTGGAAACAAGAGTGGAAAGTAATTCATCTTTTTCTTTAGAAATAGTAAAGACTTGAAGATTAAGAGATTCATTTTCCTTTTTCATTTTAAATACTTTTTCTTTAGGGAATCATAATTATGTGATAATTCTACAAAAGCTTCTCCTAGTTCATCCATGGAAAGTTCATCATTAGGAGAAGTGGAAGGGGTTACCTTGCTTGTGCTTTCATTGGCCATGAAGCACATGTTGGCGGTATCAATCTCCTCCTCGGATTCGCTCTCGGAATCTCATGTAGCTTTCATTGCCTTCTTCTTGTGAGGCTTCTTTGAGGTGGAGGGCTTCACTTTATCCGGACACTCCGCCACAATGTGTCCCGGCCTTTGACAATTGAAGCAAATAATCTTCCTTTCTTCTTTACCTCCTTGCCATCTCCTTCTTCCTTGAAATTTAGCCTTGTTGTACATCCTCCGGACGTTCTTCACAAGAAGTGAGAGCTCTTCGTCATCTTCTTCTTCTCCATCATCTTCGTTGGAGTGTGTGGATTGGCTTTTGAAGGCTATTGTCTTCTTCTTGGAAGGAGCCATGTCCTCCCTCACTTTCCTCTCCATCTCATGGGTTTTGAGGTTCCCAATGAGACCAATTAGCTCCATCTCCTCCTTGTCATTGAGTTCCTTCAAGGTTGTTGCTTTTACTTCCCATGAAGGAGGAAGAGCCCGGATGATCTTTCTTACTCTTTGATCGTTGTCGATAGCATCACCTAGAGAAGAAAGTCCATTAGTGATCTTTGTAAATCTTGTAACCATATCATCTATGGTTTCATTTTCTTGCATGCAAAAGTTCTCATATTGGGACCGAAGAAGGTCAATCTTAGCCCTCTTCACTTGTGAGGTCCCTTCATGTGTGACTAGCAAATGTGTCCAAATTCCATATGCGGACTTGCAATGAATAACTCTAGCTATGTAATCATCATTAAAGGCTTGAAGTAGTGCATAGTGAGCCCTAGCATTGGCATCAAATTCTTTGGTCTCTATTTCGGACCAAGTGGATTCATCACCGGGGGTGCACTAAAGGGTTTGGTCACGGCCTTTGCAACTCGACTACCTAGAGATTGCAAGAAAACGGTCATCTTAACCTTCCATATGGGAAAGTTAAGTCCATCAAACTTAGGAGGGGTTTTAATTCCATCGGCCATTTTTACTAAGTGAATATGAATGAAATGATTAGCAAAATTAGGATCTCTCTAAGGTTGTTAAGCCAAATCCTAGAGTCCAAGCTCTGATGCCAATTGAAAGAACACCTAGAGGGGGGTTGAATAGGTGTTATTGCTAATCTAACAATCCTTTTAAAAACTAAATATGATGAATGATGCAACGATCTCTCAAAACAAGACTAAGAGCCGAATACCCCGTGAGAGGTTCTGAACTCCTTCCTCCCAATTCCCCTTGAATGGATTAGAGGTGCGCAATGCAACCTTGTTGTATGAGAATTGATCGAACAAAGCAAAGTATGATGGATGAATAGTGAGATGCACACTATATATCACAAGTATCACAAGCTTGAAATAAAAGCACAAAAGAAGAAACAAGATCACAAGCAAGTAATTGAAAGCAATGTAGAGCAATAGAAATTTAAAGCAAGAATAGACACGAGGCAATCGCAAACACAAGATGTTTGTTTCGAGGTTCGAGCCACCGCTCTACTCCCCGCCTTCACCTCCGTGAAGGGTTTCCACTATCCACCGAGGACACCTTACAATGGTCTACCGAAGACCCGAGCACCGAGCTCCACCAAGTACAATAACCTCTACCAAGAGGTGTCTCCACAAGAACAAGAAGAGGAACAAGAACAAGAGTGATCACAACAAGATCACCAAACTCTTTTACAACACTCTCACTCTTTTTACAACTTCACTATAGAATGAGTTAGGGATTTTTGGCTCTATGAAGTGTAGTGAGAAAAACTCAGTTGTAGAGATGATTTTGCAAGGGAACACAACTGAAAAATAACTCAAGAAAGAATTGGAAATGGAGAGCTTAAACACTTTTCTTTTCTCTTTTGAAAATTTTGAAAACTAGAGGATTTTTCTTAGTGTTTAGTAAGAGAGTCATCTCCTCTATTTATAGGGAGAAAAATAGGTTTAAAACAATTTATTTAGAGCTTATTTTCTCTGAAAAAGAACTAAAAAACCCTGTAAAAGTCTGCCAAAAAACAGATCAAAAAACAGATTTCAGAATTGCACAAAAGAGGAAAGAGCCGTTGGGCAGCAGCAGACTTGGCGGTCGACCGCCCGGTCGACCGCCAGCTCAGCTGGTCAAAGAGCCGTTGGCTCGGGTCTTCTGGCGGTCGACTGACCGGTCGACCCAGAAGACCCGAGAGCAAACCTGCTCTCAGTCTTCCTCTAGCGGTTGACCGGACGGTCGACCCAAAAAACCCGAGAGCACTCCTGCTCTCAGACGGTCGACTGCCCGGTCGACCGTAGGACGTGCACAGACATGCACGCCCAGGCACAATGGCGGTCGACCGGGCCGGTCGGCCGGTCAGCCTGAAATAGGAAAACAGTGTATAGTTTGACTTGAAAAATTTTGCAAAATAATTTTTGACTTTAAGGAAACTTAAGTAATATACTAGTAGGGGTATATAAACAAGATCTAAACATGGTATTTATTTTTGTAAAATATAGAGTCATGTAAATATATTTTTAAGGCATGAAACCTAATTTAAAAACATGAAAACTTAAATATAAAATACATATTTTAACAAAACCAAATTTTTTGTGTGTGTGTATCCTAGAGCCAATATCCAAAACTCAAACTTTAACATTCTAATTCTTACATTGGTTCTAAAGACTTCAAGTTCTTCAAGAAGGGCTTTTCACCATATGATCTTCAACACTTGAGTCTTGAGCCCACTTTGAGTTGTCTTGAGTCCAAAACACTTTCTTTTAGGGTGTAAACCTTTTAGAGAGTTAGAACCCTGAAACACACTTAAACAATAAGCAATATTAGTACAAATAACTAATATGTTTTGTAATCATCAAAACACACTAAACATGGGTGATTGTAACCTTGGGCCAACAGATACAAGTTCTAAAACTGAGATATAAATTTTGAGAAAATGTGGAATCATGTATCAAAACCAAATATGTCAAAAACACCAATACAAAATAAACTATACTTTTGAAAACGTTCATGTTTGTATGTGTATATCTTTGAGCATCAAATCTATATTCTACTCTTTAACCAACTAGATTCTTACAAGATTCTAATCGACTACATGAATCTTCAAGAGGGCTTCTCTGGTAGCGACGTTAAGTACTTTGCACTTCAATCCCGTTATTTGAGTATCCTTGAGCCATCAACACCTTCCTTTAGAGGAAGAAACCTGTTAGATTTTCTTAAACCCTGAAACACACTTAAAATACTTGAACTTTATTAGTACTAAATAACTACATATGCTTTGTTATCATCAAAACACAAAATCGATGATTGTAACCTTTGGGCCAATATTGTATACTCATATTTTGATAGGATTGCAAAATTATTGATATCCCAAGTCATGTGCCTTAAGCAACCGTTATCAAGATACCACCGTTCCCTAGGTCTTGGAGCCTTGGTGTGTACGTACATTAAATAATTAAGTTGTTGATTTTGATTCCCATATTTTCTTGGGTCCTATGACATTAGTACTTCAACTCAAATATGAATATTAGAAGCATTTATATAATCAAAACAAAATTTAACTAAGTGCCCCTTTCAGTCCCAGTAAGTACATGAATAAATTCTACCATACATAAATGCAAGATGTGTATGATGAGCATGTGAAATATGAGTATGCTTATTGTGTGATTTAGAAGTGTGAGCATGTGTTTGTTTCTTTGAAGGATTTTTCTTCGAAAACATGGCTTCTAATCTAGCCTTATCAAACTCACATTTCTATAAAACATTTTCCAAAGTGTTAATTTTAGTTTTTAAAATAGAAATTTTATTTTCATCAATCATGAGAAACTTTGCTTTACATGAAATCTTATATGCATCAAAATCTTTTTGTGTAGATAAAAGAGTGGAAGTTAAAGCATCCTTTTCTTTAGAAAGAGTGATAATTTTATTTTGAAGAATTTCATTTTCCTTTTCGTTTTTAGATATTTCTTCTTTAGAGAATCATAATTATTTAAAATTTCTACAAATGCAACTCCTAACTCATCCATAGTTAATTCACATTCATCAAGGGATGGTTCAGAAGTTGCCTTAGATGTGTTATTATTTGCCATGAAACACACGTTTGCCGTATCCACCTCTTCTTCGGATTCACTTTCTGAATCCCATGTTGCTTTAAGAGCTTTCTTCTTATATGGCTTCTTTGAGGTAGGTGGCTTGTTTGAGAAAGATTGCTTGTTTTTAATTTTCGGAGATTCGGCAATGATATGTCCGGGTTTTCAACAGTTGAAACAAATGATTCTCTTTTCCTCCTTCACTTGCCATCATTTTCTATTGTTGAACTTGGCCTTGTTGTACATCCTCCTTACATTTTTCATAAGGAAGGAAGATCTTCATCATCTTCTTCTACTTCATTATCGTCGGAGATGGTGAGAGTAGACTTGAAAGTAATCGTCTTTTTCTTCTGCGGTGTTGTTTCTTCCCTGGCCTTCCTCTCCATCTCATGGGTCTTAAGATTGCTGATAAGACCGATAAGTTTTATCTCTTCTTTGTTGTTTAGCTCCTTCATTGTAGTAGCCTTGACTTTCCATGAGGGTAGAAGTGGGCGAATGACCTTCCTTACTTTTTGATCATTGTCAATGGCATCACCTAAAGAAGCAAGAACATTAGTGATTTTAGTAAATTTGTAACCATATAATCTATGGAATCATGTTCATCCACAGTGAAATTCTCATATTGGGAACGCAAGAAGGCAATTTTAGCCCTCTTGACTTGTGATGTTCCGTCGTGAGTGACCACTAAGTGTGACCAAATCTCGTAGACGGATTTGCAACGAATGACCCTAGTTATGTCGTCATCGTTCAAGGCTTGAAGCAATGCATAGTGTATCTTTGCATTGTCATCAAATTTCTTAGTGGCAATGTCAGATCAAGTGTCCTCATCAGCAGCGAGTACACTAAAGGGTTTAGTCACTGCCTTTACAACTTGGCTTCCTAGGGATTGTAAAAACACGGTCATCTTAACCTTCCATATGGGAAAGTTAAGGCCATCAAACTTGAGAGGGGTCTTAATACCTTCAGCCATCTTTACTATAGTGGATGAGAATGAAGATGTTAATGAAATGATTACCAAATAGGATCTCTCTAAAGCGGTTAAGCCAAACTCTAGAGATCAAAGCTTTGATATTAATTGAAACTACACTTAGAGGGAGTTGAATAGGTGTAAAGCTAATCAAATGCAAATCCTAAACAATTCAAAATATATGATGCAAACCGATCACTCAAAACAAGAATTGAACCCGGATTCCCCGTGAAGGGCTCTGAACTTCTCCTCATGATTCCTCTAGATAAGAGTTGAGGTGCTCAATTGTTATCTTATTGAAATGAGTATTGATCGATAAAAATGAATGAATGATAAACAAGTAAATGAAATATAGACAATAAGGCAATCACAAATAAGAAAGATTTGTTTCAAAGTTCGAGCCACTGCTCTACGTCCCCGCCTTCACCACTGTGAAGGATTTCACTAACCACTATTAGATCTTCCACAAAGGGACCTTAAAATAAGGAATTACAGCCACTCATAGTATAGAACTCCCAACTCAATCCTCTATACCAGAGGTAGCACAAAGCTAATTGAGAATAACAAGCTCTTGGTGATCAAGAGATCACAAACACTCTCTTACAACTCTCTTACAAATCCCTATAGAGTAAATAGTAGATTTGAAGCTCAAGGATGTGTGTGAGAGTAAAAATCAGAATAAAGAGATTTTATGAGTAGAAAACTCAAATAAAACTTTGAAATTGAAAGCACAAAAGAAAACTTTGATAACTTTGTCTCTTTGAAAGTAAAAAACTTGATTTTTAATAGAATTTGTTGTATAAACTCAATCCCAATGACCCTTTATATAGGCTATAGAAAAACATATTTAGATTGTTTATCAGGTCATAAAGGAAAGAATTTGACCCTCAAAATTGAAATCTCCACGTTTTAAAAATATTTTAAAAATAAAGATTTTGAAATCTGGCCATTACTGCCATTCTAGCAGTCTGTCGATCGACAGGCCAGTCGACCAGCCATTTTAAAAAATTTGACCGTAAAAGCGCTGTCGACTGCCCGATCGACCTGTTTTACCCGAGACCAAATACACTACAATCGGCTAATACATCGGTCGACCTCGGGGGGGACGGTCGACTGGTCGATAAATTGGGAACGGGCGCCAACATGCACACTCCACTGCCAGAGGTCCGATCGACCGTTCTGGCCTATAATAGGTGCGGTCGACCGTCCGATCGACCAACCTAGGCGAAAACCTGAACCAAAGGTCAGTTTTGAAAATAAAAAAATTTTAAAGTAATTTTGTATGGGTTTTAAAGTGGAAAAAACATGTATAGAAAATAGATAATAGTTCTAAAATTGAGATATAAATTTTGAGAAACATGGAATCATGTATCAAAACCAAACAGATCAAAAACACCAATACAAAATAAACTGTACTTTTGAAAAACTGTATTTTTGTGTATGTATATCTTTAAGCATCGAATCTATATTCTACTCTTTAACCAACTAGATTCTTACAAGGTTCCAATCGACTACAAGAATCTTCAAGCGGGCTTCTCTGATAGCGACGTTAAGTGCTTTGAACTTCAATCCCATTACTTGACTATCCTTGAGCCATCAACACCTTCCTTTAGAGGAAAAAACTTGTTAGATCTTTTTGAACCCTGAAACACACTTAAAATACTTGAACTTGATTAGTACTAAATAACTACATATGCTTTGTTATCATCAAAACACAAAATCGATGATTGTAACCTTTGGGCCAACATTTTATACTCATACTTGTTTTCTATATATGTATGCACCATTTTTCAATTGGTATTTAAATTGATCATACATACATATATATGATTTCTTGTGCTAGATTAAAATGTTCACACATATTCTTTATAACACAAAATTGATTTCATGTTCTTAATGGTAATTGGTATCTTTACAAGCTTATGTATTAGTTTTATTGGTATTTCATAAAAGGGAGAAAAAAATTTAATTCATCTTTCAATTGTATTTACTTTCAATTTTTAATTGGTATCTTACACCCACTCTTTTTGAAGAAAAATCTTATTTTTGAAAAATATTAACACTTTCAATATTGGTATCAATAATCTTCAATAGGTATTATTCTCAAATTGGTATCTATATTTCAAAATGATTTTAGTATTTACTTAAAAAAAATTAAAATTTACCTTCAATTGGTATCACTTCTTTCTATTGGTATCAATTGGTAAAAAAATTGTTTCTCTTTCAATTGATATAAAAATATATTTTATTTGTATCAAAATTTGTTTTGATTTGTATTGTCTACATGCAAGGGGACCTTAACATCTCTTTTACATATAGATTCATGATGAGTGTGGTATTTAAAGAAGAGCTTGACCTCTTTTCTTTATATTGTACACGTGTGTAGGGGGAGCTTAACATCTCCGTCTATACATTATATATTATGCTTATATTGATTAGGGTTTAGTCATCTCTTCTCCATGTAATACATGTATCCAGGGGAGCTAATTTGACGCCTCACCTCTTCATGATTTTATATCGCATATATATTTATATTGTTTGTTTTTCTTCACCCTTTATTGATGAGTGACAAAAAGGGGGAGAAGAATTTGGGTTTATATATACAAGTTTAGTTGTGTTTTTGCATAGATATGTTTTATGCATATTCATATGCATATGTTTATGATTTTGATATCAAAGTTCTTATTGCATATCCATTCCATGGCATCTTAATCTACATATTTATTTTATTTGGTATCTGACCTTCTCTGAATATTCATATGCATGTGTTTTATTATTTTATTGCATATTTTTTAATTATTGTTTATTAGTATCTGAGCTTATATTGAATGTCTTCATGTTTTATGCTATGCATGAGTTAAGGGGGAGCTTCTATGAAGCTTATCTTTAATCCATGTATATATAACCTCATAAGTTTTATCATCATCAAAAAGGGGGAGATTGTTAGCCCAAAGGCCCTTCACCTTAGTTTTGATGATGACTAAATTATGAAGTTAAGTTACTAATGATCCTATATTTAATAAGTTTCAGATATTGATCAAGATCTTAGTAGGTGTTTAGTTTTAACAAAGGATTCAAAGTCAAGTTTAGAAGTTAATACGTGTTGATTGAAGAGCTCACGCGTGAAGATCGCATCTAGCACTCGAGATGGAGTCAAGCTTCTTTAAATCACCAAGTGTTATTTGTGATCTTTGGATCACCAAGTTGTAATTTTTTTCTCTTGGATTTGTGCCTTCCTCTTGTGTAGAGGAAAGTGAGAGAGTTGGAGTTGTATACTCCGTGTTTGAGTTATAATTCCCCAATGGAGGTGCCTTTATGGATGATCTTATAGCGGATAGTGGAAATCCTTTTGTGCGAAGATGGGAACATAAAGCAGTGGCTCGAACCTCGAAACATATGCTGGTGTTTGCGTTTGATCTTCTATCTCTCAACTCTCATCTCTCTTTATATCTTGTATTGCCTTTATTGGTCATTCATATACATGCTAGATATTGTTTGTGTGCCTGCACTTATGTTTACTCAAGAGAGCTATTGAAGCACCTCAACTCATAATTCAGAGGAATCGTGAGTAGTAGTTCCCGAGCCCTTCACGGGGAATTCAGACTCACTCTTGATTACACTTTGTGTGTTTGCAATTTAGTTTTAAATTTCGCATTATTGTCATTAGATTAGCAATACACCTGTTCAACCCCCTCTAGGTATACTTTCAGTTACGATCTAGCAATACTTTTTTAGTAACTTTCAGTAACATAAAATAATACTAGTAACAGTTTTGCACCATCTAGTCAATGTATAATCTCACGCAGAATTAATCAAGACCTCATCTACCTGTATTGGATATAACAGTAACTGATCTATCGACTCATAGTCTCAAAATAATCATCGCGAACATGACATATCAATCCATGTCAAGGTAATCCGGTACAGTAAACCACAAGTTCAATAAATCAATAACTAGTTCTCTCATCGCTACCAATCTATCCTAATCCTCTAAATCATCAATAACTGAAATCAAATGATAACTGTTGTCAAACTGTGGATATATAATATGGTCACCGATATCAATAAAATCGCTCTCATAATGAATCTATCTCTATAATTGAATAACTGAAGTAGTCAGGAACTAATTATGAAGTACTGAGTATATCATCGAGATCAATTAAGCAACAAATACCGAAATCACAAATAAAGAATGAAATATTCTCAAAATCAGACTTATCCAACTATAATCAAGATCAGAACTAAGGAGTGTAATATCCTCGATCAAAATGATATCTCAATTATCTCTGCATCTAATATCCAACGTCGATAAGATCATCAATACTTAATCAATATAACCAGGGTAAATCTGAAAGTCCTTGTTTCAATAATCCAAAACCAAGATCATGTTATACATCGATATCAAAGGTAAGCTATATGCACAACACATGATGACAATCTAGCAAGATCAATCTCCTCTATAAACTGACCAAGATTCAATATAAAAAATATTAATCTCGGGTCAACTCCAATTCTAACTAAGTTAAAATCAATCCAAGTATCGGTAAATCAGTCTATCGATAAAGCAATATCCTATCTAAGCCGTCCTTAAGATTTAAGTGAGTTCTGATCAAAATAATCACCAAACAATTATTGATAAATACTTCACATAAAATATACCATCTATCCTCAAACATGAACTAGACCAGCCAATCCATAGATCGAAACACGTAACAGTCTAAGATATATCAATACTAGGCCTAGCCAATAGCGTCAAACAACTAACACAAGAAATGACACTGATAAGCACTCAAATCAACTGAATAAATAAGATGAACGCTCACTGATGTCTCATAAAATGATACGCATAATCACACTGGTAAAATATATCAGACGATTACATGAACTAATACGAATAGATACATGAACAATTATTAGTAACAGTAAATAAGAAAATAATATAAGAACAAAAACTAAAATAAAACGACGCAATTTTGGATCCGAATCGTCATTTGCTCTTCACTGCAGGAACCGATACGGATCTCCAAATCATCTCGTGCATCGGTCTTCAAATCGCCAGTGTATTAGGTCCATAACGGGCACAAATTTGAATCTTCTATAACGAGTCCGGATCTCACCAAACAGGTCCGTATCGTTGTATCACGTGTTCGCGGTTCAAAATTCATG
Source organism: Agave tequilana (assembly GCA_038442645.1). Classification (NCBI taxonomy): domain Eukaryota; kingdom Viridiplantae; phylum Streptophyta; class Magnoliopsida; order Asparagales; family Asparagaceae; genus Agave; species Agave tequilana. The sequence goes on from JAVJIF010030894.1 coordinate 464,412, forward strand.
AAGAAGTTCATCGTTGTTAAGTCACGTACAAGTTATGAAAACCTAAACTTGCTAGAATCTTTTTAGCAAAATTGTGTAGTGGCAATTTAGGGGTCGAATCCACAGAGACCTGTTAAATCCTAGTATTAAAAATTAACTTTTATCTTAATCTAGTTGAAAAATCCTTCGATGAGGGTTGGAATTTTGTTTTAAAAAAATAAAGATCTTTAAGCAATAAAATATGAAGAAAACAAAAGAAAATAAAAAGGAATACTCACATTTTGAGAAGATTAAATAACTAAGATGATGAAAAAGAAACAAAGAGATTGGATGAAGGAAAGAGGAAGATGAAACCCGGTGACTTGTCCCTTGATGTAGCTTTAATGTCTTCCTCCTTCAATTTATGTTGAAGACAAAAAAACTAATAGAGAAAATTAAAGTAAGCATGCATGAGATTGTTGATGAGTTCATAAAGTAAAACATGTAAAGAAAAGAAAAAAAATTGGCATCACAAAAATAAAAGAAAGAAGTAAAGAAAACTTAGACTGAAACGCTGCAAGATCTGTATTGAAGAAGATAGATTTTTATTGAAGAATCATTGCTACAAACTCTTGATCCCCAACTCACATTACAACGCACAATTTTCTCCTCAATTACTTTTCAGCCTCACTGTGTACATTTTTCTCAATGCATACAGGTATTTATAGAAAAATAGGGATAAGAGATAGTGTAGGAAGATAGGGGGAGCAAACCCTCCCCCTAATTCAAAGAAGGGCCGCGAAAAAGCAGTTTTTGCCGCGTTTCGCTGCTGAATCCTGGCCATTGGGCCAGGATCTGGGGGCATATCTCTGTCCATCTGTCCTCTATCCTTCTATCTTTTTTGATTTTAAATCTCTGCTCTGTATGTGACGATATATTCTTTTATCCTCAGCGAAACTAATAGGGTCTTCAGAAATTCCGTTTTTTCTTTGAATCTTTATAGTATTATCTTATCTGGTAGATCCAATCTTCAGATAAGATTGCCTCTAGATCCTCTGAATTTGAGTCAATCCCTATTTGATTTGAACTTTTGGATATGTTTGGATAGGATTCACGCTTTCTTCTCTCTAACATACCCTGCATGGATTAGGACATTAAGACAAGTGAGTTGTAGGAATTATTATAGAATGAATGTAGGAATGTAATAATAATTATGCAATATATGTGTCCAAACATCACGCAACCATACACACATAATATATATATACACACACACACACATATATATATACTCATACATACTTGTATATACATATACACGTACTCATGCATACACCAAGCATACACAATACAAATGCGTGCACGTATACACGTACATGTATACAACACACACTCATGCACATATACATATATTCATAATCACACATTACACACATGCAAATAAATACCTACTCAAATATATATAAACACAGGTATTCATAATTACACACAAGCATACACAATTTTATACGTACCCACACAGCATGTAAATAATTAAACACATGAATACTTAGAGGGGAAAAAAATAGAAAGTGGGAGGGTCAGCTTACGCATGGGGGAGTGGATGATGGCTCAGCCTGGGTGGTTGCTTGCCGGCGGAGACGGAGGCCACGGAGGATGGACAGCAGCCATGGGAGGAGGAAGGAGAAGAGGAAGCTCGCCGGAATGCTGTCGGCGCTCGCCAGAGAGGAAAGAGAGAGGGCACGAGCTGCTGGTTATAGGGGTGGAAGGGGATGCCGGAGGTGCTCACGGCCAAGGTACTGTGGGTGTCCTTGGCCATGACGCTAGAGGAAGGGCTACAAGGGGGAGCTCCGTAGGTGTGAGGCTTGATTGGCCTGCAGCATGGCTCGGTCATAGTGATGGGGGGTGGTGGTGTGCTGTGGAGGAGAGGGTGGGGGTTTTTCGGTTGCCGCACATGAGAATGTGTGGCCTTGCTGAAGGTGGGCAGCCATGGGTGCGACGCTGTGTAGAAGGAGGAGAAGGGTGGATGCGGGGGGTGTTTCCATGGGTGTGGTACGGCATTGAAAGAGAGGATCTCGGCCATGCGATGATGCTCGCCGGCGAAGGCCGCGGAGGCTGACGAGGATAGCGGAGGGTGTGGATGGCGTGAGTGTGTGCCCGAGTTGGATGGCGGTTGCGCTGTTAGGGGAGAGGAAATATTAGGATAGGGTAAGTTCATTATTAGAGATGAGAGGAAGGGAAATGATCAAATATAGGGGAGCTTGGGCTTTGGTTTAAATGAAAGGAAGAAAAGAGAAAATCATATTGTGTGGGATGGGCCTAGGTTTGGTCAAGGTGGAAAATATTAAAGAAATTGAAATGAGGAGGGAAAGGAAATGTGATTGGGTTAGGATTTTTAGGCTAAGGGAAAAAATAAAAATCAAATAGTAATAATATTAATCACATAATTATAATAATAATTTAATTAATTCGTAATGTTAAACATAATTAATAACAATTCATTGTCCTAACACATAAATGTTGGCCTAAAGGCCAATCGCTCTAGTTTTGATGATGATTAACTCGTGTAGTTATAATACTAATGATCTTGTGCTTATTTAGTTTCAGATATTTGATCAAGATCTTAGTAGGCGTTTAGTTTCAACAAAGGATTCGAAGTCAAGTTTTGGAGCTAGCATGTATTGATCAAGAGCTCGCGCATCAAGTATTCAAGAGGAGTCTAGCTCATTGGATCATGGTGTGGACCAAGTCAAGAAGGAGAAGAAGATTTTCAAGAGAAGATTTTCAAGAAGACTTGTGTCGGGTTTTGTAAGTGTTAAGATTTGTTTTTAGATAAAATGTAAATGATAGATTAGTTAGTGGATTGCTCAAGTTCATATACACACACACAAAATTTATATGTGTTTTCATAAAAGAGTTTTTATTTTAAAAAATACCGTTTTGATTTTGAGCGTCAAAATATATATCATGTGTTTGAGTTTTAGATTTATCAAAACTTATTTTAGAGCTTAATATCAAAAACATAGATATATCATGTGTCAAAATTTCTATATTACAAAAATGGTTCAAAATGTTTGTAAATGTTTGTAATATGTGTTGATTTTTTATCAAACATATTTGTACATCAAAGTATTTCAATTGAACCTATTTTTGTAGATTTTATGAGAATTTATGGGATTTTATTGAAGGCAGAAAGATCAAGTTTTAATCCCTATAATATTCCAGACCTGGTCTTCTGGCAGTCGACCGACCAGTCGACACTCGGTCGACCGAGCGGTCGACCGACGTGTACAAAACGTGTACGGCCTTTTAGCTGGTGGGCCGGTCGACCGTCCAGAGAGCTCTGCTCTCTAGATCTGGCCCCGGTCGACCAGACGGTCGACCGGCTAGAGAGCTCTGCTCTCTGGATCCTGCCCCGGTCGACCGAGTGGTCGACTGGTGGCACAACGGTCAGAAATACGACGACAGCAGCGTTAGCTGCTGATTTAGTCTCCAACGGCCATATTTTGGGAGCCTATAATTGGGATTCTCTTGGACTGTTTTACACAAGATTTTAAGAGAGTTTTTGTACTAGTTTTTTCTACCTCTCTAAGTGTTTATCTCCACTTATTTTAGGGCTAATACTTCTCTATCAAAAGGAGAGTTTTTAAGAGTGATTTTCAAAAGTGATTTCTTGAGTTTTTCACCTCCAAATCTATCCTAGTTTTCTCACGCGTACTTGAGCTATCCATTGCTATATCAATCCTCTAGGGATCTTTGTTGTGAGAGTGTTTTTAGGTGATCAAAGTGTTGAGATCACCAAAGTGTTCATTCTTGTATTTGAGGAGGCGAATTTGCGGGTTCGTATTGTTTCGAGTTCTGTGGGGAGCTCAGTGTAGAGGTGCGGCCTTCGTAAGCTAGTGTGCTTGCGTGTGTATTCTTGCGGGAACAAGAGAGGGATTAGTGAGTCCAAGGAGTTCTAGTGTGAACTCGTTGTAGGTATTGCGGCACCGAGTGATCCAGTTGGATTGTTTTTTGTGAAAATCCTTCATAGTGTTGAAGGCGGGGACGTAAAGCAAGGGTGCTCAAACCTCGAAACAAATCTCCCGTGTTTGCGATTGCTCTCTCTCTCTCTATCTCTCACTTGTGTTTATATCTTGCATGCTTACATTGCTTATATCTTTATATGCTTGATATATCTTATGCTCTTTTGTTATTGCTTGGGATTATTTGCTCGCACTTGCATTCAACCAAGAGAGACATAGCGGCATCTCAACTCTTATCTAGAGGATTCTTGAGGAGAAAGTTCAGAGCCCTTCACCGAAAATTCGGCTACACTCTTGTGTTAAACTTGGTGTGTTTTACATAATAGTTTTTGTTTGCTTAAATAATTTTTAATTCCGCATTATTCATCATTAGATTAGCTAGTCACCTATTCACCCCCCTCTAGGTGACCTACAAGTGGTATCAGATCTTGGTGCTCTTGATTTGGGTATAACAACCTTGAGTTAAAGATCCTCATTTTTATCTAATCACAATATTTGTTTACACACATATGAATTTCTTGACACCTCCCATGTTTGATATTCTCGACATCCAAACTTAGAAAGTTAAGATGTCAATATACCTCAAAGCCCTAGGAATTTATGTTTATCTCGCCACTGTTAAAGATTCTTATTTTCTAAATGGCAAAAACCTTGAGCCTAATGCAAAAGCCCTTCATGCTTTAAAGAGTACCCTAAATGATGAATATTTATTTAGGGTTGCTAGTTTTGATTCGGCTTTTATAGTATGGAACATTTTAGTCTCCCTTGGCGAACAAAAGCAATACTATGCGGGAAGCGACTCGGATGATGGAAGTGATGCTTCTAACATATGCTACATGGTCCAAGGGGATAACCCCCTTGAGGTAAATTCTTAATCCAAGCTTGATGAGGATGTTGACATATCATATTATGAGTTTACTATATTTTTGTCAACAACTTCTTGAAAAATATGATTTGCTCAAAAAGGACAATAAAAAATTGAAAAATAAATATGATTCCATTTCAAAAGAAAAAGATTCTTTTCAAAATAAAATTGAATGCATTTCAAATGAAAATGATTTTTTAAAAAAGGAGAATATTTCCTTGGCTTCAAAATTAAATGATATTTGTGAAGGAAATAAATCTTTGAAAAAAAAATCACTTTGGTGGAAAAAGAAAAAGAGGTTGCTTTGAATGAAAACAATCTTTAAAAAGAAAAGTTATTTCAAAAGAAAAAGAAAACATTTCTAAAAAGAAAAAAGATTGTTGATTCTCATTCTTACCATGTTGTTCATGCTACTATTGATAAAAATGAGATTCAAGTTTTGAAAAATAGAAAAAATTGTTTGAGCTCAACTTTGAGTAATTGTACATTTAATCATTCTAAATTGGAAACCTTGTTTCAAAAGAAACAAGCTCCACATGTTCATGCACATAACTCACGACGTACATATGCACACTTTGCACATCATGATCACACTCATATGCATGTTAGAGTGTACAAATGTATATATTGTGGCCGCAAAGGCCATCTTGCAAGATTTTTACATTTATAGATTAAATTCTATAAATTTTGCAAATGATAAAAATTTTTAGGTTCCTTACGATGCTAACCCCCGTGGACCCAAAAGAAAATGGGTACCAAAATCTCCACCTCTTATGTTTTGATGTAGGTGTGGGCTCTCACATGACATGAGAGATATGGTGTCTTGGTGGTGCATGCATGAGTAGCTAGATGGACATACCCTATTGATGCATCGCTATCAAGGAAGTTTGGTGGGAGGACCATCATGGTTTGGAGATCTAGAGATGAGCCTGATTGGTTTTCGTAGCTATCTCTAACTTTCATTTTTATTTACATGCTTTATATAAATGTTTTTAGCATGTTTTGATTTCAACGCTCATTATTTTAATTGTACATGTTTTTGTGCTTCATGTGGTGATTACTTGTTTAGATATAGTTTTTATTAAAACGTGTGTATATACTTGTACAAGTAGTGAGCAACACTTAATTTTTATATGTTTATGCTTCATTGCTCATTTGTACTCATTACATGTACATATATAAATTAGTTTTGATGATTATTTCATTAATACTTGTTTCCCTATTTTTGTACATGTTTGCTTAATGTATATGTTATTTTTATCTAAAACTAATAAATATACATGTATACCATTGAGTCACTTGCCTTCATGCAAATTTTATTATGGACTCGTTTGTATTTGGGATATGTATGTATATTTTTAGTTTTGATAGAACATACATATACCTTGAAATTTGTTAAATTGAAAATTAAAATGATTTTCATATGCTTTGGTATTTTGAGCTTTATTGATTATTTTAATGAAATTGCTATTCATATGATTCTTGTGCACTCACATTTCTTTGGCTACTCATGACTTTTCTTCATGAGCACATTTTTGAGCTTTATAAATTTAGAGTGTCAATTTTTGTGTACTTAGTAATGTTTCATGAGATATATATAATGTGGTTTCATGTTTGAAGGATCTTTAACTAGTTTTTCAAAAATTATTTTAAATTAATTATTTATTCTTCATTTGGTAGTGTTTTCAATCTATACTTGTTATCAAATCTTATTTTTGAAAACTTCTACCCTCAAAGGCGGTTGGTTGGGGCGACCATGACTTGTACTCTAAATTGAAAATCTTTAAACATGTGCATGAATAGGGTGGTAGTTATGAGATATACACATGATCTTCATGCTATTTCATCTTTGTATACTCATTTATGTTTCTTATACATGTATGTTTCAAAATATCAATTAGTATCAATTTCAATTGGTCGATTCATTTTCATACATTTATATGAATTGATTGTACTCACAATATCTTTACCTGTTTAAAGCCCAAATTATGTTTATGCTAAGCTTGACTTAAATCTAAATATCAATTGGTACCTTAATAAGCTTATGCATTGTTCTCTTTTGGTATTTCAAATTTTTTTTTTGTTTACCTACAAGTGGTAATTTACAAGATATTTCTAGTGGTATCAAAACCTACAATTGGTATCTTAAAAATTTTGTTTATTTACAAGTGGTACAAACTTTTGTTTTGTCAACTACAGTTGATTTTATTGATATCAAATTTTGTTGACTTAAGATATTTCAAATTTGTTTTTGAGAAATATCAAAATTTTGTTTTAAAATTTATTGATATGTATTTCCTATATGTAAGGAGAGCTTAACATCTCCTCTATATATAGATTTGTGTTGAGTGTATCTCACTTTGAGGAGCTTGACATCTCTTCTTTATGTCGTACACATGTGTAGGGGGCGTAACATCTCCGCTTATACATTATATATTATACTTTATGTGAGTTAGAGTCTTGTCATCCCTTCTTCATGTAATGCATGTATGCAGGGAGCTAACTTTACGTCTCTCCTCATCATGAATGTATATCACATATATAACTTTATTGTTTGATTTGTTTTCGCCCCTTTGTTGATGAATTGATAAAAAGGGGGAGAAGTATTTGGAGAGTTTATATATGCATGTTTATAGTTGTTGTTTATGTATATACGTCAAAAGGGGGAGAAGTATTTTGTTTAGTTTTATGCACTTTATTGAATATCTATTTGTTTATTGCTATGCATGAGTTAAAGGAGAGCTTCTATGAAACTTAACTTTAATCCATGCATATATAACTCCATCAGTTTTGTCATCATCAAAAAGAGGGAGATTATTGGCCCAAAGGCCCATCGCTCCAGTTTTGATGATGATTAACTCATGTAGTTATAGTACTAATGATCTTATGCTTATTTAGTTTCAGATATTTGATCAAGATCTTAGTAGGTATTTAGCTTCAACAAAGGATTCAAAGTCAAGTTTTGGAGCTAGCACGTGTTGATTCAAGAGCCTGTGCATCAAGTACTCAAGAGGAGTCTAGCTCATTGGATCATGGTTTGGACCAAGTCAAGAAGGAGAAGAAGATTTTCAAGAGAAAATTTTCAAGAAGTCTTGTGTCAGGTTTTATAAGTGTTAAGATTTGTTTTTAGATAAAATGTAAAAGATAGATTAATTAGTGGATTGCTCAAGTTCATATACACACACACAAAATTTATATGTGTTTTCATAAAGAGTTTTTAATTTAGAAAATACCATTTTGATTTTGAGCGTCAAAATATATATTATGTGTTTGAGTTTTGGATTTATCAAAACTTCTTTTAGAGCTTAATGTGAAAAATATAGATATATCATGCGTCAAAATTTCTATATTACAAAAATGGTTCAAAACATTTGTAATATGTGTTGATTTTTTATCAAACATATTTATACATAAAAGTATTCCAATGAACCTATTTTTGTAGATTTTATGAGAATTTATTGAAGGCCAAAAGATCAAGTTTTAATCCCTATAATATTCCAGACCTGGTCTTCTGGCGGTCGACCGACCGGTGGACCGAGCCAGAAGTCGGTCAACCGACGTGCACAAAACGTGCACGACCATTTGGCTGGTGGACCGGTCGACCGGGCGTCGACCGTCCAGAGAGCTTTGCTCTCTGGATCTGGCCCAAGTCGACTGGGCGGTCGACCGGCCAGAGAGCTCTGCTATCTGGATCCAGCCCCTATCGACTGGGCGATCGACCGTTGGCCGGTCGACCGGGCGGTCGAACGACTGCAGCGTCAGCTTCTGATTTGACCTCCAACGGCCATATTTTGGGAGCCTATAAATTGCGGGTCCCTTAGAGTATTTTGCACAAGATTTTAAGAGAGTTTTGTGCTAGTTTTTTCTACCTCTCTAAGTGTTTATCTCCACTTGTTTTAGGGCTAATACTTCCATATCAAAAGGAGAGTTTTCAAGAGTGGTTTTCAAAGTGATTTCTTGAGTTTTTCACCTCCAAATCTATCCTAGTTTTCTCACACATACTTGAGCTATCCATTGCTATATCAATCCTTTAGGGATCTTTGTTGTGAGACTATTTCTAGGTGATCAAAGTGTTGAAATCACCAAAGTGTTCATTCTTGTATTTGAGGAGGCGAATTTGCGGGTTTTTGTTGTTTCGAGTTCTTGTGGGAGCTCAGTATAGAGGTGCGGCCCTCGGCAAGCTAGTGTGCTTGTGTGTGTTATTCTTGTGGGAACAAGAGAGGGACTAGTGACTCTAAGGAGTTCTAGTGTGAACTCGTTGTAGGTGTTGCAGCACCGAGTGATCCGGTGAGATCATTTTTTTGTGAAAATCCTTCATAGTGTTGAAGGTGGGGATGTAGAGTAAGGGTGCTCAAACCTCGAAACAAATCTCTCGTGTTTGTTATTGCTCTCTCTATCTCTCACTTGTGTTTATAAATTGCATGCTTACATTGCTTATATCTTTATATGCTTGATATATCTTGTGCTCTTTTGTTATATGCTTGGGATTGTTTGCTTGCACTTGTATTCAACCAAGAGAGCCATAGCGACACCTCAACTCTTATCTAGAGGAATCTTGAGGAGATAGTCTAGAGCCCTTCACCGAAAATTTGGCTACTCTCTTGTGTTAAACTTGGTGTGTTTTGCATAATAGTTTTGGTTTGCTTAAATAATTTTTAATTCCGCATTATTCATCATTAGATTAGCTAGTCACCTATTCACCCCCCTCTAGGTGACCCACAATAAGGTAATAAATAAATATTAATACAATAATATATATGTATACATATTAAAATACGGTTATTATTATTAAATCATGTAATACAAAATATGGGTATTACACAATACGAGTCGCCGTCGGCCTCGAGAATATTTTTGGGCTCAATGTGGGATAAGAATGCAACATCGCCACATATCTCTAGAAGTTTGGAGCGAGTGGTTACCCCTTGGACACCTCACCTAAGATGAGATCTTAGGGATGACTTATTGCATATCTCCCCTATATTGGCTCCACTTCAACATTTTGAGCTCCACTATGTTCATCCTCCTTAGGCTTGTCATCTTCTTGTAATGGTGTGCCTTTCAAGAAAATCTTCTCTATGTCTTCACCTAAGAAATTAGCATCAATCTCTACAACATTCTTCACAAGAGCATTAGATTCCTCATACTTAACATGCATAGACTCTTTAATTATCAAAGTTGACTTATTGAAGACCCCATATGCTTTGCTAGTATTTGAATACCAAACAAATGTAGCTTCATAAGACTTGGCATCAAATTTACCTAAATTGTCCTTAGTGTTCAAAACAAACATTTACAACCAAAAACTCTAAAATATGAAACATTTAATTTTCTCAAATAGTAAATCTCAAAAGAGGTTTCAGAGGTATTTTTTGGAAAAATAAATTCTATTTGATATGTAACATGATATGTTTACGGCCTCGGCCCATAGATTTGAGGGAGTCTGTATTCACTAAACATTGTCCTATCCATCTCTTGAAGAGTGTAATTCTTCCTTTCGATGACTTCATTTTGTTGTGGAGTTTTAGGACATGAAAGTTCATGTTTGATTCCATTTTCTTCATAATAAGTAATAAAGGAGTGATTGATAAACTCACCACCTCTATCACTCTTAATGCGCAAAATCGAATTTTTTTTCTTTTTCGACTCTTTCTCTAAAACATTAAAATGCGAAAAGCTTTATCTTTATCTTCTAAAAAGAAAACCCATGTAAATCTCGAAAAGTCATCAACTAAAACAAAACAAAATAATTTTCACTAAGACTTTGGTTTTAGTTGGATCAAACAAATTCATATGTGTCAACTTTAGATGTCTTGATGTCATTATATCCTTATTATTTTGAAAGAGGACTTAGTTTGTTTCCTAAGTTGGCATGTATCGCAAATGCAGTCCTTTTCAAATTTCAAACTAGGAATACTTTTTACTGATTTATTAGAATTAATTTGAGATATATGATCAAATGAAATACGGCCTAATCTCCTATTCCATAACCAAGAGTCTTCATTAAAAGCATTCAAACAAGTGGCATTGTATTGTAAATTCAACGTGCCAATCATACAAACATTGCTTTCATGAAAATCAAAAAAGAACAAAGAATTCATTTTCTTATCTAAAACATCACAAGTCATCAAAAATAACCCTTACGTCTTTGTCATATATTGACTAATACTTAATAGATTATTTTTAAGTCCATCTACCAAAATAACATCTTCAATTAAAAGAGATGAGTCAATCTTGATATCACTTATATCAACGATTTGGCCCTTGGAGTCATCTCTGAGGTGACGGTGCTATCTTCATGGTACCTAGATAGGGTTACGAAGTTGTTAATATCCCATGTCATGTATCTTGAGCAACCACTATCAATGTACCACCCGCTCTCTACGTCCTGAAGCCTTGGGCTGTACCTATATCAATTAACAAAGAGATTTACTTTGGTACCCAAATTTTCTTGGATCCTAGAGTGTTAATCTTCCAAACCCAAACATGATCATTAGAAGCATTAATTCTATTATAACAAAACTTAGCCAAGTGACCTTTTCGATCACAATAGGTGCATGAGTACACCTTGATATATAAAAATACATGATGTGTTTGTGCAAGTGAGCATGTGTAGCACGGTGCCTGTAGCATGGTGTGCATGTGGTTGTGGTGGTGTGTGAGCATGATTGAGGGGGCGTATGTGTGTGAAACATGAGTTTTTCTAGAGTTTACCTCTTTGGAAACATTGCCTCTATTTTAGCTTTATCAAATTCACACTTTTCAAACTATTGCTCAAAATATTAATTTTTTTTCAAAAGTAAAAATCTCATTTTCATCAATAATTAGAAATTAGCTTTGCAAGAAATTTGTGTGCATCAAAATCATTTGTGTCTTTTGAAGGGTAGAAAATAAATCTCTTTTCTTTAAACAAAACAACTAGTTGATTTTGAAGTTCATTTTTTTCTTCATTTTTAAATACTTCTTCTTGAGAAAATCATAGTTATTGAAAAGTTCTTTAAAAGCTTCACCCAATTCATCCATATATAACTCATATTCATCAACAGTAGGTTCGCGAGTTACCTTGGGTATGTTCTCATTTGCCATAAAACACACGTTTGTCATGTCCGCCTCTTCATCAGAGTCGCTCTCTGAATCCCATGTTGCTTTCAAGGCCTTATTTTGTAGGGCATCTTGAAGGTTGTGGGTTTGCCTTTGATCTCCGGACAATCAACAACGACATGTCTGGATTTCCTATAATTGTAGCAACAATCTTCTTATCCTCCTTCCCTTTCCATCTTCTTCGGTTATTGAACTTGGCCTTATTGTACATCTTTTTTATATTCTTCACAAGGAGAGAGAAATTCTCATCATCGTCTTGGTCATCATCTTCTTCATCGGAGATGAAAGGACTAGATTTGAAGGTAAGAGTCTTCTTCTTTTGGGGTGTCTTCTCCTCTCTAGCATTTCTTTCCATATCATGGGTTTTTAAGTTCCCAATGAGACCAATAAGCTTCATCTCTTCCTTATCATTGAGCTCCTTCAATGTAGTAGATTTGACCTCCCAAGATGGTGGAAGAGTACGTATGACCTTTCTCACCTTTGGCCATTATCAATTTCATCACCTATAGAAGGAAGACTATTTGTGATTTTAGTAAACTTAATAATCATATCATCAATGAATTCATTCTTATTCATGAAAAAAAATTCATATTGGGAACGCAAACGATCAATCTTAGCTCTCTTGACTTGTGATGTCCCCTCGTGTGACAACCAAATGTGACCAAATCTCGTGGGCGTATTTGCAATGAATTGCTCTAGCAATATCATCATCATTCAAATATCTGCTTGATTTGATTAGATCTATTTGCAACTAGGAATCGCCAAGTGAGATAGAAGAGGATAACGAGGAGATCACGAGGAGGATGAGGGATTGCCAACGGGAATGGACGAGGAGGACGAAGAGGGGATCACGTTAAAATTATTTTAAAAAAAATTTAGGCGTTTTCACTATGATTTTAAACCGATGTTGTTACCTCCCAGCTTACAACATTGCCCAGATAAACAACAGTTTTTGACCTGCCGTCATTATTGTTTAACGACGATTTTAAACCACCATGGAAACTCATTTTTGTTGTAGCGGAGGTCATTTGGCATCACCATAATTCTCCAAGAGTTGAGGAAAAGCCTAGAAGAAAGGAAAAAGGATGATAAATAGTTGTAGGGAAATGCATTGAACTCTGAGGCATAACATTAAGTTGACATGCCTCTTCTATCAACACCTAGTTAAAACAAACAACAAACTACACACATACACACACACTTGTGTCATTCCGGAAGGATTCGAGGTCGAATTCTTCCCACTCAAATACAACCCTACAACATCCGAATATAAGATCCACTCTGTTGAAGTTGATCTTACATTATTTCAAGTAACTAAAATCAAAAATCATGTATTTTGAATATTTTTTATCCAGTCATTAAATAGGTGTAAAATGGACAGCCAAAATAGCATATTACTTAGACCTACGTTTTTAGACATAAAAATTCTTGATCTGACCATTTCATCATTATCTAAACACTTAAAACCCCTCACACACCAATTTTTTTTAGATTTTAAATATTTTACATCGTTAACCTAACCAACTCACTATTTCAGCCGTCTATTTTGCCCTTACTTAATGCATGGGCAAAATGTACTTAAAACACTTGATTTTTGTTTATAACTACTTTAAATAATGTAGATCAATTTCAACAGAGTAGATCTTGTATTTAGATGTCGTGGGTTTGTATTTGAGTGGGAAGGATTCAGGTACGAATCCTTTTCGAAGGATCCTAGTCTATATATATAGAGAGAGATATAGACTTGTGTAGTTCCGAAAGGATTCGAGCCTGAATCTTTCTCACTCAAATACCAACATCCGATATTCAAATATAAAATCCACTCCATTGAAATTGATCTACATTATTTAAAATAACTAAAAATCAAAAATCAAGTATTTTGAATACTTTTTGTTCATCATCAAGCAGCGCAAAATGGACGGCCGAAAGTAGGGAGTTGGTTAGATATATGTCTTTAGACATACAAATTCTCGATCCGGCCATTTGATCATAATCTAAACATTTAAAAACCCCTACAAACTAATTTTTGTAGGCTTCAAATGTTCTATACCGTTAAACTGACCAACTCACTATTTAGGCTGTTCATACACACACATACATATAGAGAGGAGATTGACATACTTGTGTAGTTCCGAAAGAATTCGAGCCCAAATCTTTCTCACTCAAATACAACCATACATCATCCGAATAAAAGATCCATTCTGTTAAAGTTGATCTATATTATTTCAAGTATCTATAAAGCAAAAATCTAATATTTTATAAATGCTTTTTGCCCATGCATCAAATAGGGGATAAACTGACGCCCTAAATAGTGAGATGGTTATTTTTACGGTGTACAACATTTAAAACCAAACAAATTTTGGTTTGTACAAGTTTTTAAATGTCGAGAATTTGAATATCTAAAGACATAAATCTAACCAACTCACTACTTTCGACCGTCCATTTTGGATCGCTTGATTGATGGGAAAAAAATAATCAAACCACTTGATTTTTAATTTTTAGTTACTTTAATTAATATAAATCAACTTCATCAGAGTGAATCTTGTATTTAAATGTCAGATGTTGGTATGTAAGTTAGAAAGATTCGGGCTCGAATCCTCCTGAAGTACACAAGTCTCTCTCTCTCTATATATGTGTGTGTGTACTGTAAAGTCTCTTAGTCAACAGCTGAGAGAGTTTCTCACCGGCGGTGGCGTGGCCAAATATATGCCACATATCGGTGGCAGAGTATGGGCGCCAAAAAAATCAAATCCCGCCTAAAGAATCGTCAATCAAATTGACCTAAATACCCCTTTTTTACTTCTAAACTAGCAAAAAATCATCTACAACAAAATTTTAACTAAAATATTTGTAATTTACAAAGAATTTTCTGTTGAATATATCTACAATTATAAAATTCCTAATCTACTACATTGAAAATATAAAGGAAAAAAATTAGATCAAGATAATGAGAAAAAAAACAGCAACAGTAAAAAGTAAAAAACATGCGTGAAACCTATATAATTTTTTTATTATTTAATTTCGTGTTATTTTCTATTCATATACATTTAATAAAAGAAATTGAAATGAATAGAAAATTGAAATTCAATATAGGGCAACCGTATATTATTTTTTGTATTACAAATATACGGTGTAAAAAAATAATGAAATACAATGGTTAATTATTTGTAGATATTTTATAAATCAGATATTCTCGTAACTGCCACAATATTTGCAAATTGGTTGGATAATATTTCATATAATTTTTAATGAACTGCGATTATGGTTGATCTTGGTACTAAAAAATTGTTTCATTCTCAATGTATATTATAAATTGGATTCAGGTCGCAGTACACATACATTCAAACTATAATCAAAAAATATTTAACTTTCAATTTTATATCACGACTGCGACCCTAGTCGCATTCCTTATTCGCATAGAAATAACAGACGAAACATGCTATCGTTCAGCACTGCGACCACAGTCGCTGTCTTTTTCGTATGTTTTATGTAACAGAATTTTGATCGTTTTACAAAGTCTGCGATCATAGTCGCAGTCATACTATAACAAAACTTTTGATCACTGCGACCATGGTAGCAGACTTAATATAATATAACTTTCAATTTTTTATCACGACTGCGACCCTACTCGCATTCCTTATTCGCAAAGAAATAACAGACGAAACATGCTATCGTTCAGCACTGCGATCACAGTCGTTGTCCTTATTTGCATGCCTTATGTAACAGAATTTTGATCGTTTTATAAAGTAGATTAGCCCTGCGACCGTCAGATCAGTCCGCGTATATCACATCTTATAAAATATTATATTAATTACTCTGAACTAATTGAAGTAATTAATATTCTATCTACCGTGATACAGCAACAGTCTCGAAAAAAAGATGCAATAATATTAATCTCGATAAAGAAAGATGTGCACCATACGTAATCTAAATATATAGGAAAAAAAATTATTTAAAAATTAATTTGTAGTTCACATAATAAACCTCTGGGGAAAAAAAGAACTCTTTGGATTCTCCTGTCATAACTGCTTCAATTAAATATTTAATTTCTTTTTACCACTTCTTTGAATACTCAACCGTCACCTATAACAATTATTATTACTATTCAGGGTGTTTCACATTATTGACCTTTTTATAGTACTTGTAACTAATATATTATCTCATATCTAAAAATGATATTGTGCTCTTCATATTCAATTTGATTTCAAAACTTTCAGAAAATAATTCATTCTTGAATCATGTCTTCCCCATCTTCTTCCTCTAAGCACTCAGATTTCAACTTCAATCATTCTCCCACCGATCCTCTTTCTTTAGGGTATTCTATTGAATCTGATAGAAGCATGGACTTCACTCCTTTTGACTATCTTACTATATCAAATAATATTTTATCTGATCCTCCTCTTCATGAGGATGATAAAGTTTTCATGGGGCTTAGTGAGGAGAAACTTATTCCTCTGCCACTTCACATAGACATGCTTGATGAAAGCATGTCCTCTAATGCTGGGGCTCACTTTCTTTGAGCATTTCGTTTGCAGGTTCTTCTCGACACGGGTCGGAAGAAAAGCTTGATACAGACGATCCATTCTGAGAGTTTATTGGTAAACCAAAGCACCCATGAAAGGAGGAAGAAACTGAAGAGAACAGCGAGTCTGACGACGAGGGAGAAGATGAGGAAATAAGTGATGAACAGGAAGACGAGGAGAATAAACATGACGAATCTGCTTATGATGGTGATGACGACGAGGATTAGGATTTCCTGATCTTCTGATATTCAACGTTATTTTGTCTTCTTTTAAGAGCTTTTAATGCTCTTTTTTTGTAAGGTCTCTTTCTGACCATATTAAATTATAAATAAAATTTACTTCTATCTCTAAATGATCTTTCATATTTTTAAAATACATATAAAGTATGTTGATAGTTATTATTTCTGCATCTTATCCGTGATAATGGTCGCAGTACTCAGATAATAATTATTCTGAACTAATAGGACTATGATTATGATCGAAATCCATGATTAACTATATTTATATATGAAACTGCGACCACGATCGTTGTCCTGTCATAAATAGTTTGATCGTTTTGCATTCAATAAAGTTAAAACAGCAACCATGGTTGCAGTTCAAAATTAAATTATATAAACAGATGATACTAAGAACATGATCACAATCCTCTCAAATCAATATATTTAACTATATATTAAAATTAGAAAACTGCAACTGCTGTCGTTAAGCACTGCGACAATAGTCGCAGTCCTTGATCGCATGCAATATGTAAAAAAAATTCATAGTTTATAGACGGCTAAGACAATAGTCACAGTGAAGAACAAATATATAAAATAATACGTAAACTGCGACTGTAATATCAGTCCTTAGTCACCGTTATACATTTAACTTAGCAAAAAAATTATCCATAATATGCTGTCGTTAAGCACTTCGACCACAATCTCAGTCCCTGTTCGCATGCAATATATAAAAAAATATTCATAGTTTATAGGCGGCTGAGACAACAGTCACGGTGAAGAATAAATATATAAATCATACGTAAACTGCGACTATATTCGCAATCCTTAGTCACCATTATTACATTTAACCTAGCAAAAAAAA